>JASANN010000531.1:24560-398979 GCA_031762395.1 Calameuta pygmaea | reverse complement strand
CCCCCCCCCCCCCCCCCCCCCCCCGGTTACACAGTAAAAACGTTTACACGTGAAGCGTGTGATTTACGTGGCCTTCAAGACGTTTAAAGAATGAATGCTGGATTCATTGCGAAGGTCGCTTCTTCCTAGCTGTTCCTGGGATCAAAATTGGAAGACGTTTCTGTAGACAGATAATATTAGTGCGCTACGTTTATATTTACACTGGTGGTTATGCGTATTTAGTTGATATTTTTTTTTCGTTTATGAATGACATTTTAAGTAGCTGGATAACGTACCTAATCCGGCAAGCGTTGAATTTGAGGATCTCCGTACTGAAAGGATTAATGCAATGCAGTTGCGATTATAGATTTTTTTGTCAGAGTTATGGCGTTGGCCCCTTTACGCTCACGTGAAGTCGTTAAATAGAGAGTGATCTAGTTTCTTGACGATCGAAACGGAAATGACGTCTGAATGTCACTAGGTATTTGATTTTAGAACTCATCGCGTACTAAAAATATCCACTGCGTGTATCTCGTGTGATCCAGTTTCCTACGTGCGTGCATCAATCACATATCTAACGGTGTAGAAACTGAAAAAGAATCTAGTACGAAAAGAGGCCGTCCAACAAAATTGGTGGCGCTGATAGAATCCCACGTGTACAGCGATGCATGGTTAGATACTGGATCTCAGTGCGTAAAGCACGTAGGTGTTAGAGATTTCCATTATGAGAATAATTGAGTGCTATTTCTTTTTCAACATTCATTTCACTTGTATTTTGATATCTGGATCGTCAACGTAATGCGGAATTCTTAAATGATGTTTACTTCTGTTCTTTATTTTTTATTGGTGCTCACGTCAGAACGATCACTCGTGAGATCGTGATGATCACGTGGATAAGGACAGACGTAGGACACTGGCGATATTGACATAACGACTCATGGATTTTCCAGTATTTTTGTTATCAGGCCTTCTTTAAACGCTTGTTTATTTTTCCTTGTTTTTAAAGTCGCTTCAGTATCTCATATACGTGCTGTACCCAGAGTTTGATCTGTTCTTCAGAATCCCCTAGCAATATTTTTTTCTCCATAATACAGCCATGTGCAGCTGAAAATTATAGAATCGATGCAGTGTATTCGCTTCGAATAATCGCAGGCAAACAAGTAATGGTAAATAAAAGCAAGAATTGATGCAGTAAATATGTATCTGTAAAGACACTACGCAGATAGACTCAACAATAACTGATAAAAATCGATGACTACTTTAGTATTGTCCTTCGATTTTCATTTTTCTCGTCAATCGTACCAGATCTTTGAACTTTGACTGGGTAATCAATACGAACCGATTAAACGGGAAGCCAATGAATTTAGGAAACAAAAGAAGTCCAAACCGGAATTTCTTATCGGTATATTACCCAACCTATTTTCTTATAGTTTCTCGCAAGTCAATCTTTTTCGCTGCTCTCGTTCTTTTATCAAAATTTTACTATCCAAAACCTAAAAAAAATAAAGAGAAACAATTCCAGAAATTCAATCTCATCCGAACACTTTTTCCTTCTTGAGCAATATTCACTTAAGGATTGACAGCTTGCGCGACCCATATGCGAACCTCCGTGTGACCTGGTACCAGTCGCACAAATCAGTATCCGAAGAGGCAACGATCGAATGTCGTGATCGACATCATCAGAGTTCACAGGGTTATCAGTTGAATGACGTGCGTAGTTAACACTGTTATCATTCGCGGCCCCAAGTTTCTTGCGATAAGTCCCAATTCACATGGTCGGTCACAAGATGATCTTCCTTAACTGTATAGATGCGAAATCTCATTTGGATTCCAAAACTGATGTATGATCCAACACCGTTGATGATATTGTGACCTAGAATTATTTCAAAACCGTATTACAATGATAACGTAATTTAATATATTTCACTGCTTATACGATACCTAAGTGAGGATGATGAATCATCGCGTGATAGTTTTGATCAACTGGAATTATCTCTTGTCACCAATACTCTTATCCTCTTGATGAAGCACGATTACGATTGCTTGCAATTTAGTCGCTGATTTTGTTGCCAATCACGCAAACTGACTAGGTCAACGGAATCGCGTATCGCCGTTATGCAATTTTTTTCGCGATACCAGACGCCGGATGCCTTGAATATCGGGCTGACATTGTAACTAGGCCGCAGAAAGGTCAGTGTCACCCGTTTATCCAGTCTAGCGTGTCGTAAAGTGTTGGAGAAAAGTGAGTTTAATTTCATATATAAATCTTCAATTTGTAATCTAGAGCCACGTGTATCTTGCACGAGTCAATCTTGACGTTTGACGATAAGTTATCACTGCAAATAAAAATACTAAATATTATTTATATGCAATAAAGAAAGTTATCCTACGATATAAAGGATGAATCTGCTGCTCCATTGGTATGGCATGTTTGAATTAAATATCTTATTGTAGAATACAATAGTGTTTGCCATCGTTATTTTAAAATACTAATCTACTGTATTTTATAACTGCACTCTGAGATCATTTCAATATTCCTTGTTGATCTCTCCTTATTGTGTAAAGTCGCAATCATACTACACATGATAATACGTACCGATGCGCGACTTAAAGTTGTGTCTAAGGAGCGAAATATTAGCTTATCGCAAAGGCGATTGCAGCTTGCGTCAATAGTTCCGAGTATACGAGGTGTTTTGATGACTTCAGTAGCATAAAGAACGGGATGTTACCAGTGAATAATAAGCGATTCGTTCTTCGTATAATAACCAATTAACGATGAGCAGGAGGCGTGGCGTGGGGGTCAAAATCTTTAGAAAAAGAACGAAAACAATAACTTTTATCGGGCTCGTTACGTCTGGACTTTATGCACTTCCGATTACGGTGATCTCGACTGTTTTGCTTGCACGACATCGTCGATCTTCTTTTTTGCACTTTTATTATTTCTCATTAGATTCAATCCCCCCTGTAGACCAATAAGACAATATTAACGATACAACGAATCATTACGCGACGATTAAGTATTGCCAATAATCACGTACGTCATATTACTTTGGTGCAGGTTGTTGCTGTACACGTGGAACCGGGTATATTTGATTCGTACTACAATGGGTGCTGCAATGGTACTTTCTGGCCTCTTTTTCACTCTATGCCTGATCGTGCGACTTTCATTGCTGAACATTGGCGTGCTTACACAACTGTCAACGACGAGTTTGCTGCCAAGACTGTGAGTAAAGGGTTTAATGAAAATATTCTGATGATGAGATATATATATCACCTGGATGAGTTGAATGATTGTTCATAGGTCGGAGCCCTGGAGCTGATCCATAAGGAACAGGCGGGTCAAACTAATGGGACACCATTGGTCTGGATTCATGATTATCATCTTATGCTGGCAGCTAATTGGATAAGGCAAGCTGCCGATGAGAAGAATCTGAGGTTAAAGCTTGGATTCTTCCTTCATATCCCTTTCCCACCATGGGACATCTTCAGATTGTTCCCTTGGGCTGATGAAATTCTTCAGGGTATGCTTGGTGGGTATCAACATTATTTTATTAAATTAATAAGATGGTCAACCTTGCAAAGTATCTCATTACCTAATTTCCATTCAAGGCTGCGACATGGTTGGCTTCCATATTCAGGATTATTGCTTGAACTTCGTCGACTGCTGTCAGAGATGCTTAGGATGCAGAGTCGACCGGAAGAACCTTCTAGTGGAACATGGTGGACGTACCGTACGAGTCAGGCCACTTCCTATTGGTATTCCTTTCGACAGATTCGTCTCGCTGGCTGAGAGCGCACCTAGAGTTATGTTAACTAATCAGAAAATTGTACTGGGCGTCGATCGTCTTGATTATACCAAAGGATTGGTCCATAGACTAAAAGCTTTTGAGATGCTGCTAGAAAAACATCCGGAACATCGTGAACAAGTAACAAAGCTTTTTATTAGTGATCAATAAATATTTTTCATAATGTTATTTTAATCTTACCCATTGTCTTCTTAGGTCGCTATGCTGCAAATAGCTGTACCCTCTCGCACGGATGTGCGCGAATACCAGGACTTGAAGCTTGAGATGGATCAGCTCATCGGTCGTATAAACGGTCGTTTCACGACCCCAAATTGGTCTCCTATCAGATACATTTATGGCTGCGTAAGTCAGGACGAACTGGCAGCTTTCTATAGAGACGCTGCTGTAGCACTGGTAACTCCTCTTCGTGACGGTATGAATCTCGTGGCCAAGGAATTCGTCGCTTGTCAGATAAACAACCCACCGGGTGTTTTGATCGTTTCACCGTTTGCTGGAGCTGGTGAGATGATGCACGAAGCATTGATCTGCAATCCTTATGAGATCGACGAAGCTGCTGAGGTCATCCACAGGTTTGTTTATATTTTTATTCCTGCACGATTTAATAATATTATTAAAGAAGAAAATTTATGTTTATAATATTGTATTTCAGAGCACTGACTATGCCCGAGGACGAAAGAACACTCAGGATGAATCACTTGCGTCGTCGCGAGAGGATCTACGATGTCAACTACTGGATGAAGTCATTCCTTCAGGTGATGGGATCTTTGGAAGAGCGTGACTCCGTCGGCGCAACGACAATGCAGCCAGTAACGATGGATGACTTTGATGATTATTTGAGCAAGTAGGTACCTTAGCAGCGCCAGCTGTGCATGACTGGGCCCGACCAGCGCATGCGCTATAACGGGAAAATACTTTTAAATTCTCAACACACGCATGTTTTTACACATGGTAAAAACACTTGTATGCAAATTTTAATTCCACTGGGAACCTTAATTGTCGGGATATATTTGTTCGTATATCCGGAATGACTTTGAGGATTTAAATATCCTCTGTGACTTAACGTGTATTGTTAATTTATCCCAATGATGATTCTTCAATTATTAGTATCAAAAAACAGTATTCAATTATAGTTTGACAAACTATAATAGTTTGTGATAGAATCAATCATGGATTCGCGAAATGGTTAATAATTTAATGATTAAGAAAACTATTATGTTATTTAGTACGTAATGAGCATGAGTTTGGGTACGTCGCCGCGTGGGTGATACAGACTAGAATTTAAAAAACAGTGCATGGTGCCTGAGACACTACAGTGCCGGGAACACCTATACTCGAAACAACAGATACAATTGGAAGATATATAAAAACGTCAGAAGTCATGGCGAAATTATTGAAATTCGCAAAAGGGCAAGTAACAAAATTCTTTGGAATCCATCGAGCGTTCGCCATCTGAAAACGAAAGGCAATAGCAAGCGAAATAAAAATAACGCTTTGGAAGCCGGCGGGCCCGCGCGTGCGGTCGCGACCTGACTCATGATGAAAGCCGGGTAACGATCAAGTGATGGCGCATGTCCCCTAGGTATATCGGCGATAATCACAAGCTGGCGCTCCTGCTGGATTACGATGGCACCCTGGCACCTATCGCGACCCATCCCGACCTGGCAATTCTCCCTTTGGAGACAAAGAATGTGTTGCAAAGGTTGTCCAACATGTCCGATGTCTACATAGCTATTATATCAGGCAGAAATGTAAACAATGTCAAGTCTATGGTCGGAATCGATGGTATAACCTATGCTGGTAATCATGGTCTTGAAATTCTTCATCCTGACGGTAGTAAGTTCGTTCACCCAATGCCTGCCGAGTTCGAAGACAAGGTAGCCGGTTTGATGCAAGCTTTACAGGATCAGGTAAGACAATTGGACTGGGTGAGATTAAATCTTACATGAGAACAATGCAGTCAGTAAACTAATGAATTTGTTTGATTAAAATAATTAAGCTCTGCAAAGATGGTGCCTGGGTTGAGAATAAGGGAGCCCTGCTGACCTTCCATTATCGCGAAACCCCAATGGAGGGAAGACAGGAAATGGTTGAGCAAGCTAAGAAACTTATTGAAGAGACTGGCTTCAAGGCTTGCGCAGCTCATTGTGCTCTGGAAGCAAAACCACCAGTAGAATGGAACAAAGGTCGCGCTTCTATTTACATCCTGCGTACAGCTTTTGGTCTGGACTGGAGTGAACGCATCAGGATCATTTACGCCGGTGACGACGTCACGGATGAGGATGCCATGAAGGTACGTAGAGTATCGTGTAAAAAAAATGGCCGGCTATTATATAGTAAGGGATATATGAGTATAAATAAATGCTCGCATGATCCAAGCCTCTAATATTGTGAAAATTGTGAACGTCGTTCAAACGTACGTCACATGGTACTCTCTTTTGCACGCTTTTGGCTCAGTAACGAGTTTGATTTATAGACAAAGTTTGCCGATGAGACTGGCCGACAGCAATATTTTGATCAAGTTTTCAAATGTCTTGCCAAGTAATCCAACAAGTGATCAGAGGCTAATTGCAAGGAAGTCATGTGTGTGGTAAGTCTGCGGTCCTGATAGGTTATTGTCCTAATGAGCGAGTTATAGTCCAAATCATCTTCCACAGTGGACACTGAAAGCATACATACACACAAACTTGCACGCATTTACATGAAAACTGAAAAATATCTGAGGTTCTGTCAGTGGGAGTAGCGAATGAGTCCATGTGATGTAAGCAGACGTAAATTAATGCCGTGACACAAGTTTCTAGGTTTCGTTAGACTACTCCAGAGGTAGAATCTGCAATGAAAGAAATAAGTATTTACATTAAATCTTGTCTGTCTAGGCATTGAAAGGTATGGCGGCAACATTCCGTGTAGCTTCGTCTCACATAATTCGCACATCGGCTGAACGTCGTTTACCAAGTACGGATTCCGTGCTGACGATGCTGAAGTGGGTGGAGAGACATTTAAGCAGACGTAAGCCTCGTCAGAATTCCGAGATATCAACCAGATTCCGTCGTAGCAGCGGAGGCATCACCATGGAGATGTCCTTCCCGCAACAACCACTCAAGCAAACCCTGGAATCTTAGACATTTGTCGATCAACAGAAGCACTCATTATGCTTGTAGAATAAGGAAGTAGATAATGAGTACATAGGGATGAGGAATAAGGAAAAAAAAAAAGTACGAAGCTGAAGTCAAAATTGAGATAGAAGGTGAGAGGCGTATCGCGAATTTCATTTGGGAAAAGATTAAAGTTTCTGACGGCTCGGGGTGCTTCCAGAATGCCTTTACAAGAAGGAAGAACTGGAACGCTCCTGATAACTTCTATAGATTAACGATAAACTATAGCCCTCGCTATTGAAGATTTTCAGACACGATGGAATCTCCTTGATCTGTCAATTATATTTTTTTTCTTCTTCCGCGGATAATTTTTGCCATTTGAATTTGCCATTGTCAACTGGATTACACAAGCACAGAGTGGTAGTACTCGCGAAAATGCTAATTATTGGTAATAATTAATGTAACGCAGCATTCACGTGTAGATCATGACAGTGCGGTTAAATTGTTGTCACAGTGTCGTTGTTGTCATTTGTTGCATTTGATATTGAAAAGAACAGAATTGATGTCAACTTTCTATAATAATGACGTGCAAACTTAATAGCGGCAAACTGGTACCTCTGTCGCCTGGTTTTCTAGTACTTAGAGAGACCTTAGTAGTAAGTTCCAGCCGCTCAAAACTGTTATTGATACGAAGGCGGGCAAAGAAACGTAACGTTACACGGAGGAATATAATAGCCTAGAAGTATAAACGAGCAGGAAAACGTAGAGATATTATGTATTGATCATTCAGATACTTAGGCGGGAAGCAAGAATTTCACAACCTAGAAACTAGCCCTCATTCAGGAAAGAGATACTGGAAATCGTGTGCGTCTTTTTTCTTTTGTTATGCACGACCGTTATACATATATTTTTCGTCCCTTTCGTTTCTTTTCTCGATTTCGAACTTCGCCGTTAAATTAATTTTTAAGCACTGTGCCAATTATGATTCTCATCTCGCGCAATACAAGATAACGTAGTAATAACGATGATCTTAAGGGTAAATGACAATTAAAGACTAGAGAGGAATTCTACGGAGAACCAAGAGGGAGGCAAATGAATGCATATAGACGGCTACGAGCAACGTAAACCCTAAACAGAAGGAAATAGAAAAAAAAAGAGCAGAATCGAATAATATATTTTCGTCTAGAATAGTTGAAGAGATTCCCATAGTTTTTACACGTTTCTAAATGTAGATTAATGTATAAGTGGTTTGGTCGGTTCCATTGAATAGTTTCCCTATTTTTTTATTTTTTTTTTTTTTTAATACCCTTTCCTATAACCTTTACGAGTCTATTATATAACGTAGGAGAGAACGTGGACTATCAGAGAACAAGTTTCAATGAACTACTCATGTTTTTGTGAAGAAATTTTGTAAAACCTTGGCTTATGCGATATTTTTAAGTCATAAATAGCACACTGTGTCCCGTCATTTTTCCTTCTGAGGATGCAATCAGTTCAATGAAAAAGCAGCCACGTTCTGAGTGGTTGAAAATTGTTAGTGAGAACGACTATTGTAGCGATAAAGACTGTTCAAACACATATTCCAGATAATCGACTGAAACAAAAACTTTTCACGCTCCATTTGTACATAAAACAATAGCAAAAGTGAAATTCACACGTGTCTATGCATACGAAGGTTAATTAATTGAATTAAAAGTTAATTGATTCATTAATTAATTCTTAATGAGAGGATTAAAAACCCGAACACACATCCACACGGACATACATATATATACACTACGTACTCAAGCTATCCATTAACACGTGTGATGAAGATTAGCATATGTGTATAGGCGATGTGTATCTATCTTATGAAAACTAAAAACTAATCAATGAGGACCATTTATAATCCTTATAAAGCGAGACTGAACAATGGAGACGGTAGATGTAAATTTTTTTGAAAGTTGCAGACAAAAAAAAAAGATTTCACTTAATTTGGTCTTTTTACATTCTTATTTTGAGAGTCGAAGTCGCTACCTTCTTTTGAAGAACTCATATTGCGTCAAGGCATTTTTATTGAAAAATATCGTTGAACGTAGAATAAGTCATTGGGCGTATAGAGTCATGTCTAATAATATTCAAAGGAATTATTTCTGTATATCTTTATCTATACGCCATTGTAGTGTCTTTTAATTTTCGACTCACAATGCACAGGAAAAAGGAATTTTTTCGCGTACAAAATGAAACAGAAAACTGCCTGACCACAATTATCCGTACCATCGTTAATAATTCTTTTGTTCTTATAATCAACTTCTTGTTCTCTTTACTTTCCTCTATTGTTAGTCCATCTTCTCCATTTTCTTTCTACCTACCACATCCCTTTCCCAACGGCCTATTAAAACTTTTTCTTTCTCTCTATTTCTCTGCCCCTTTTTATTCATTTAAGTTCACCGTTATTTAATATACTGTAGGATGACTGTATGGCAGTTAAGTTTTTCTTAGGGCTTAATTAGTATTTCGAAAGCCACACACGTCAGAGGAGAGAAGAGTATCCCTAATCAGTAATCTCGTATTTTTTTTTTTTTTTTTTTGGTATTTATTAGTCAATTATCAATCACTAGTCAATAAAATGAACGAACGATAGAACAAAATAAAGGAGGACAGAAGGAACGACCAAGCGATTAAGTAAAACAAAAAATCCACATCGATCCATCAACTGGCACCGGAAGTACGTATCATGTATAACTTGAATCGCGAAAGTATATCACCGTATGTGTGCGTATATGTATATATATGTATACTTGAACTTATTTTTATATGTGTGTATATATATATATACGTGTGTGTACATATAGAGTCTTAAAACGTTGCCTTATCAAGATCACTATATAAACTATTCATGTTTTGTATGAGTACTTAGTTTTTAACTGGTATATATTGTAAATGCGTTTATACACCGGTTAATCAATTGTAACCTGCTCCATTGATTGTAAGGAAAGAAAAAATGATGAAAAAAAATTCTTTACGATGTTACCATATTACACATATTTTTTAGTTGTCAAACATTGTTTCTCTTTTTTTTTTATTCATATCGCAACCTCTCCTTATACTGACACTATTGAATTTGAAAAGCCTGTTTTATCCAAAATAATAAATTTTTTTATCCTTCTAAATAATATTCCCATTATCATACATACAAGTTTATGAGAAATAAAAAACGAATTAATTTACCCAACGTCGAAGCTGCACGGCGAAAATTCTTCAAAGTTCTTGGACCGCATACGTAGCATAACTGAGTAAGATCTTGTAGCCAATACGCCTTTTTGGAAATATACAAATATTTTCATTGGCTCTCTTTGACAGTGCAGATACAATGGTTCGTGCGGGAGGGTTGTTCCAGGGTGTTTCATAAACTGCCGGTCAACATAGAACTAGGCGGAATAAGAGAGCGAAACCCGTGTAAGAGAGACTTACAGTATATGCCAAAAATACAGTATGGTCAATGGATGCGGTATAAAGGCGCGATTACACGGTGTCCATTTCAGAAGAATGATCTGTGGGTATAGAGAAAAAGTGAGAGTGCACTGTATATACAAGTATAGCAATACGCATATATAGATGTATATCCAGGTACCCAAAAGGGGCCCAACGCATTCAACAAGAGCTGAGCATTACCTTCGCTGTTTTGCCGATTCAATTGTGTGTGCGAAGAAAGGCAGCGTTTAACAAGAGTTTAATAAAAGGCAAACAGACCTCAAAGGTGAAGGAGCAGGACACGCAGAGACGTAGGGGGCGCACTTTCCTCTCCCTTACTCAGCTCACTCGAATGATCCCTGGTACCGGATTATTCGCCTTTGAGGGTCCAGGAAGATGGAAACGAGGAAGAATACCAGTGAGACGATCCTAAAGGGGCCTCAGCTGGCCCCTGCACGGGGGTGGCTTTTCCAAAGTGTTTTTCTATGCCGGAATCAAAGCTCTCCGCGGATGAAGGAATCCCTATGTTAGAGCGTGTGCGCATCCACATCCGAATGTATAGAGAATAGACCAAGCTGGTAAACGTCTGTTGCTAACTTCCGTCTCCTTCCTATAACCAAGAAACAAAAGCAGGGCGGAAATCTTCTACATTCGGAGTAGCCTGCTACTTCGATTGTTGAACTTTGACGAACTATCGTTGAAAAGGAAAGATTAGTCAATAGAACAAGAGCGACTTTTATTACCTACGTAATTTTGTTTACGAATACAGCCGTATCCATCGGGTCTGTTAATTTTGGGACGCCCTGTATTAGCAATCTTTCTCTTTTTCCTGGAGTCCTTCCTCCAGACGGTTTACGGCGCTACATCGAAATGCATATATAGATATATACTTTTCTACTATATTTCTCAACCGTAGGTAAGTATTTCTATCCGTTGAAATAGGGACGCTAGCGGCTTAAGTTGTCTTCTTACGAGTAGGTATTATAGATATATCCGTTTCCTGTGGACTAGTAGAAATGAATGAGAACATAGCGTTAGCCATTTTTTGTACTACGGGACACGTACCTGAGTAACTGTATACATATTTCTATGAGCCGTGTAATGTACATACATAAACATTTATAAACTGCCAGGGTACGTTGACTGAGAAAAGACGTTCACGCGACAGATGCTGAAATGCAGAAAGGCAAAGAATTATTGCAAAAGAAAATTGAAGTATTCTGTGAAATTTTGGAAAATGGAAATTATTTTCGTAGTAAACAGAGCAGGAGAATAATCCTCAGGATCGAGTAGGTAAGCACGATAAGACGTACTTTCATAGTGATTCGAAAAAACGACCTAAGTCTGTAACCCAGTGGAGAAATATGCCTCAGGCGGCAATCGATGCTGATGTAATTATCCAAACGTTGAATTTTTCATCATACTGAAACAATGGCGTATTTTCAGACCAAACAACATCGCGTACCGAACCCTACTCCCCGCCACTCTTGATAACCTGAACATGCTGTTGATACTTTGTGTAATAAAATAATCTGTACAAGCTGGAGTGAGGTTAACCGCCGCAGGATAAATTTTACCTCTCGACGCGAACTCTTCTTTGTCGTGTGGTAATCATTTGATAAAACGGACAGTAACAGAAGTAAATTCATTATCCAAGTTATTCGCTCACCCTTGCTGAGCCGATCAGCTTTACCGCGCATGCGCACTGAGTATCGCCGTAGTAGACAACAGAGGACTCATCCGGTCACTTACGAAACTAACCAATGCTAATTGAATATTGACTTTAAAGATTTGTATTATATAATCTTTCTCTCTATTTATCATTGAAAACAATTTTGAACGTTTATAAAAATCTAACAAACCAGTAGATACGATAAATCGATTCGTCGTGCGCCGAAGGCTTCGCGATGCCGGCATTAATTTTGTTGTGATTCGTACTTAAGATTCTGGAAGCCCGGCTGGAGTTTCCGAGGAGGGTCCGGGTCGTCGAATATAGGGGTAATCCTCAACGACATGGAAACCTCATCGGGCTTGCCGGGTGTGAGCTGCAAAATCAACAATACTTCGGGATTAGATAACGTTATATCCCATGGGATGAGTAGACAACTACCCATCCGCGGGATCCTCGAAAACTGTCTTGTTGTCCTAGCGAGTTATTGGTCTCACTTAGTAAAATCCGCCATGAAATGGCTCTTCGGCTAAAAGCCTTTTACATTCTATACTCGATAAACTCGAGTCCCGTAAGCCAATAGGCGAGAATGATTTATGACACAGTAAATCGTCATCGTATCAAAATTGAATTTAATTACCGGAAATGACAATCATTCGGCATCGTTCGTTAATTGTGGGTTCGAGTGCGGTATTCAGTTTGCCTCTTTTTAAAAATAGTATTCTGTACTTTCATTTACTTATTTTGTTTTTTTCTCCAAGGCAACAAGCGACCAGCTCAATTTCGAACGTATCGATAGTTCGTTGTCGTTCTTTGCACCGGTGTTTTCGTGCATCTAAAAAGAAATGAGTGAAAACTGTTAATTGGTTTCCGATGAAAATACGGCAGACTGGCCCGCGGGTTTCCCATCCATGATATATTCTACAGTACACACGTATACTATTATGTGGCTATGATGTGAGTACATGTCCGTCCAATTATGGAAAATTAATTGGCGATCGGTGACTCGGGGCGATTCAAACGTAGTTACCATCGAATATACTTCCTCTGTATTCCGATCAGCCTTTGACGCCGGTATAATAATTAAAGTAATTAATATAGCAGTCAACAAATTGCGAGTAACGTATCGTCCATTGGGGATTGTAGCGCCATATGATTTTCCCATTTGAATTTGTATGCCTTTCATTTCGTAACAAAATTCAGCACGGATCAGTCGTATTAAACTTTTGTTCGTACGTTCAAATTCTGGTTGGATCTACTTGTCCAAAAAATGTATGTCGGCACCGCTGAATCTATCAGAGATAAATATTTGCTGTAACGAATTTCAATTTTTCGTAAAACTCTAAAGAGTTTCTTGTTGATGTTTGAGGATTTACGTGGGTTTCGTTCTTTTGTTATATTAGAATTCGGCGTCTTTGATGATTTAACGCTCTGTTAGATATTTTTGATAATGATCATTTCAATTTCGAAATAAAATTGATAATTCGGTGTTAACTCACACGAGATAGACTATTTTATTAATTTACATTCTGACTGTAACACTATGCTGTTATCTCTTATAATAATGTCTCGAATGACATCTGACCTCATAGTCGTAACACGATATTCACCTTAACGAATCCATTAGGACAACGCCTTAATAAAAGTCAGGTAATTATATCAAAGAGAAAAGTGACTAAAATATTGAATAAAGATGGAGAGAAAGCTATTTTTGTAAATAAACTATGTCCTATAAGAATTGACAGAAAAATTGTGCCTTGAAACCTTTTCAAGTCAAGATGCCTACAAAAAATATCTTTTTCAGGACAATTACAAATAGCCATTTTTAACTATTCGACGGCAGAGACTTAAGCCAGTAGCTTTTTGAGTTTCGATTCTGCGTGCCGAAATGGCGTCCCGCGGCGAGTAGAAATCACGACAGAGTTGAAGACACAAAAAAAAGAAAGATAGAAGTAATGCGAGATATTGTAAAAGAAACAGCGAGCAAGCGGAAGCCTAGAATTCACGCAGGATAATTCGTAAGGATCAATTTCGGTTGGCTTTCGGTCATCTTCAGAGGTCCTTTGATTATTTTCAAGGCAAAAAGGCGTCCAGTCAAGTGTAACGTAAACTAATAAGTTGGTGAACATTTCAGGCAGGTCTACCAGGAGGGCCAG
Source organism: Calameuta pygmaea (assembly GCA_031762395.1). Classification (NCBI taxonomy): domain Eukaryota; kingdom Metazoa; phylum Arthropoda; class Insecta; order Hymenoptera; family Cephidae; genus Calameuta; species Calameuta pygmaea. The sequence goes on along the minus strand of JASANN010000531.1, from coordinate 384,824 downwards.
GTATACTCTGAACTATCCTGGGACATCCACTTAGCACGCTGCTTAGACGTGAAAACATCTGTATTGTCGCCGCATTAGCGTCAGGATTCTCTTCATGATTGCCGGAAAACTATAATCCTCGTTCTTACCTCCCGTGAAGAAACTTTTTAACATGACAATAAACCGATTTCTCTATTTCGACAGTGAAGATTTATCACGAGTAAAAAAATTACTCTGCTTGCCATTTTTTAATACCTATCCTAATCATAATCAACAATTTAATTAAATGGCATTGGTAGTCTACCGTTTATATCAATTTTTGAAATATTTAAACCAGTTTTCACGTAGATAATACAAATGCAGTTGGTAAGTTGGGGCAGGAAGTCTTCCACCCTGGGGGAATGAAGACAGGCAGCCACCGTCGGATGATCCTCCGACGGCCTCGTCTCATGCAGGAATTCGAAATTCGAAAGCATTTCAGAGATAAATAATTCTGAAAAAATATAATAATATATAAGTGCGCCTTTAAGATTATATTACAAAATTAAAATTATTTTTGATATAATTATTTCCTTGGAAAAAAAAATACAATTTTTCTATAAAAATCGTCAGTCCCAAACACCATACGAACCCTAAGAATGGCGGACATGCAAGTTCCCACCATTTTTCGGCAATGGCGTATGCAGGCGTGCACAAAATGCAAACACCAAATCCTGTAGCGGCTATACACAAAATACTTGGTAATCCTGCGTGAAGGATAATCCTGATCCTCGTAGGTACACACCTTGATGTAGGTCCTCGGTTTTGGCTAAGACCCATATGTCCTTTTATGTCGCGCTCACAGCCCCGTATGGTTCTGCAATCCAAAATACATAAATCCCAACTCGAAAGAAGCCATAATACACATGAAAAAAGCTTGAGTTTTAAATCTTTAACGTATTCCAGTTAAAATTCAAAGTGTTCAGAAAACTTCAATTGTTCATAATTTTCACTCATCTCATAAAATCGTTAACGATCGGTTCTAACAGTGAATTAAAACGAATACGTACCCATATACATATATTCCAGTCACTATTGTAGGTCCGGTTTTTCGGATCCAGCTACGATTAACGTGTGGATTAGGATTAAGGTTGGCACAGATTTCCTGCATCAGAATAGAGGTTAGGTACACGCACGTATATGCGTGCGTACGTATCGCGTAGTGTAAAGAGGAGGGCACATGCTGAACCACCCTTTGGGATCTTTCACGCTCGAATTTCCACGTATCGCGAACAATCCTCCCCTCTACGATTCACCCCAATCCGGTACCGCATGAAACTATCCAGCCCTTCGCTAACGACTAATGCGCATTACAACGGTTTTACGTCATTAATATGGACACGTTCAAGAGATTTGAATAATTTATTTGCTCGATTAAATGTTTTAGAATATTTTCAGTCTAACTTTTGGGAATCACATTGATAGATTAATGAAATATATTTTTCATATCCACAATATCGTTTGTAAGGCAATTTTAGAACGCACTGCCCTATACGGGCATGTAAATCAATTCACGGAATCCCCGATGACCCCGATCCCCCAGTATCAACGGAATTGTAAACACGGGAGTGTAACAACCGTGAATTTTCCAATTTCATGGGGAAAATGCATATAAGGTATCACGCGTTACGCGGTTATTGATGTTCGGTATTCGTAGTAGTGCTAATAAAAAAAGTTATTACCTAATGATTTCCAATGAAGTTTGACGCAATGGATATACTGCCAATCAGTGGATTTACCGTGTTGTATATATAAATTCTGTAATACATAACGCGTATCGTTATTATCCGTGTTAAACATATCCTCCAATCCTCAAAAACCATCCCTATATTTCATCCCTGCACATTGCCACTCTCTTTTGCCCTACAGGCTCCATACCATCATCAGACTGCCGCCCGCTCTTTGAGTTGTCATCGTGAAATTACTCTCGACTCGCCCCAGGATCCCGTCAACCCTCTTTTCAGGGGGATGATAATCGTGGAAGGGAGATCATGGGAGGTGCCTGCGAAAATCCGGCCACGCCTGGCAGCCAATCGATGCTCGTGCTCGAGGGTGACTTCATGGGGGTGGCTGGGGAACGACTTGACGACGAGTAACCTCGTACCCTTCGGTCACTCGTCCGAGCGACTAGTCGCCAAATCATTTATCAGGCATGTCACGGAACATTGGCATTTATTACGGTTATGCATTGCCCTGGTGAAAGAAAATTTTGTAAAAAAAAGTGTTGATAATGGACATATATTTTTTTTGGCTTAGTTAGTAACATGGAAATTTGAGATTTATTGGTGCAACTGCTAGAGCGATGCTGCTTGTGTGACGAGGATATAAAAATAGATGCTCTAATTTTAGGGGTGACAATTTTTTAGGCTGGTAACAAAACTGTGAAATTTACTATAAATTTTTTCTTTCCAAAGTACGTTGTAAAGTTTTTTCATTATCCAATAGTGCGCTGTAATGAATATCAATTGAAGTGGCTAACTGAACAACTGTTGATTAGTGTTATGAACAAGATGCAGGACATGAATTTAACTAAATCATTATTGACGGTCCGTTAAAAATAATTTTAAAAAAAGTTTTAAGAATTTCAGTGAATTGTCGTCACATAGTGAGCACCAAGAGATATTACAAGAATCGATCACAGTTATTCACAGTTAAAAAATTGTCTTTAAAAAAATCGATTCAACGATTTCACCTTTCAACGAAATTGCTAAGTAAATTTTTTTATAAAAGATCTTACTAATTCTCAAAAGTGGAAGTGCTACGTAACATGGTAGAAAGTATTTATGCGGGTGATTCGCCAAGGTCACGTTCTCCGATGACAGAGCCGTCGAGTCCTCTTCAGGATGGTCCCGGCATATCCGGTTACAATTCACGTTATCTGTACAATTACTCGCCGGAGAGCTTGCAGCAGAAATTGAAGACTTCAGAGACGCAGCATCACTTGTCCCCACGGAATCATGAAGAGCGCGAAAGGACTTTCTCCAGGAGCAGCAGGAGTCCCGTGAGTCCCGAGGGAACGAGATACCGACCACGTGAAGTATCGAGACCTAGTTCATCCGCAACAATGTCCTCGCCAACTTCACTCTTCACAATCGATAGTATCCTCGCACCGAGACCAGTTGGCAATGTCACACCTACAAGTTCCAGTAGCATCTCCATGATTCAGAATCCTGACAACATCGGATCACCTCCTAGAAGTACCGCAATTCATCCACTTCAACAGCAGTTGCATCACCTGGCCTTCACTTCTGCAGATTTCCTGGGTAGATGAGCAATCTATAAAAAAAATAGAAAAAAAAGGCTTAGAAAATTAGATCAATAGGCTGTTATAGGTATTCCATAAAATCTTGCTTTTTATATTATTTCTTTTACATTGGATACATCCTAATTACGTATTGTACATTGACGTCGGAGAATTAAAAAATTCAACTTGATTTTTTATCTACTACTTTGTCGCTTGATAATATTCTAGATTACGTTTGACACAAACGACAGGAATGTCAAAGGGATTTACGTACACGCTCACAAAATCTTCATCCCCACTTCGTAGCGTTAAGTCCTTCCTACCGTGGTGGTCTCGGCAAATGTTAAGGGATGGTAAAAGTAAAATCCTCAATCCGTTTGAATCACGCGCGGATGAGCGGGTAGCTCGAAATCCGACGCGAACCGTTCCAGCCGTTCCCTAAGGAAGAAAAGGATAAAAAAGATATGCTCAGGGTAAAAAAAAGGAACGAACGTGGTACCTCGACACCCCAATATATTTTTTGCGGGACGTTAAGTTTAAGCAGCTTTTTTTTAAAAGATTTTAACCAAGACATCCCTTGGGACGTTAGGGGGTGTTTTTGGTAATTCTTCGCCACTTACCATGTACGTAAGACCGACCGGGGACTTTTTCTCGCAAATATTTCTACTCCCACACATTTTTATAATGGCAACGTCAAGGAATCTGCAGGAAACACGTTTAAATAATTTGACTAATCCATCCCCCGGGAACGGGGGTCTGAAATTTCGGTACGAAAGACAATTGAAATCCTCTATTGACTCACCTGGTCCTCGTGAAAGCCATTTGAAGATACTTTTATTTTTTATTCTTTTTTTTTTCTTTTGCTTTAATTATCGTGTAAATATATCCAGGAAGTCAATGGACAATATTCATTTTCAGCTGCAGCTTATCCTGGTCTCTATCCCGGTGGATATGTAGCAGCCATGGCGGCTGCCGGTGTCTCGCTTCACGGTCAACCGACCTTTTATCACACGGGTCATCCTTATCACATGAATCCAAATGCACCAGGAGTCGGTCCTATGGGAAAACGGAAACGTCGTCATAGAACGATATTCACGGAAGAACAATTGGAGCAGCTAGAGGCTACCTTCGATAAGACTCATTATCCCGATGTTCTCCTCAGGGAACAACTGGCACTTCAGGTCGACCTCAAGGAGGAGAGAATCGAGGTGAGTTTCATCCCTAGGAATTAATTCCTAAAGCTACTTTTGCGTGTAAACCCAAATACCGTGTACTTCGGTAGCTATGATTACGCATAGTTAGCTTAAACCACACTAAGCCAGAAGGGGTGAAATGTTTGTGAAACCCTTGAAATTTCTTTTCCTTTCGAACTCAAACAGAGTCTCGTTACGGTCGGGCTCTTCTCGAGGATCAAAAAATTTCAAGAGTTTTCATTTTGACTTTCTAGGCACGACCGCACGGAACATGCAGGACTGTCTTATTTTTTCTTCGATTTCCTCTCTCCAGCCCCTATATCAACGTATAACCATAATAATAAAGATAGCGTGCGATGATCTTCATATTTGTAAAACCCTCAAGATTTTTGTATGGGGCTACCTGGTATAATTCTAATCATTAACGGTATCCATGACAATACTCATAATTAAATATAAAAAAAGTTGCCTAGGTTTGGTTCCTGACGTACAACGTTTATACAATAAAAAAGGCGCGCATTTCAAAAAATTACTTTAGGGATCAATCTCTTGGGGGAAATAAAAAAAAATGCCATCCCACAGAACATTCTAGCAACATCGTGTGTAGTCTGACAAATTGGTTTTTTTCAACCCTTAAGATATTGAGTTTCGGCTTGACAAATATTTGAAGGCCAGTCGGTTTAGCCGCCACGCACAATTTATAATGCAGGTAAACTTTGCTCGCTGTCGGATGTCAACTGTTTGTTACTCTAATGCACAAAGCCTATTATGATTTTACGTAGTCGCTAAAATGTTTCCTTACCCACAATATATTAATGAGCGACACACTATTGTTTACCAAAATGCCGGTGTTTTCGATTAAAGGCTTTGGAAATTATAGACCCGCTGCGATTATTGACTTATAGGTTATGTAGTTTAATGTCGCACACAGCCGTATACAAATAAGTACACAAGCCAGTGTATATTAGTGATAGAAAATATAATCGTGCATAACTACAGTAAAAATAGGATCAGTGATAAATTATTATTTTATTAAAAATAATTTCACTGTCTATACAGGACTAACCTTCTTGTGATGTTAAAGGACGTGATTTTTATTTCACTCTACGGATAAATCTATACTGCGTCGATATCATTGGAATTTCTTAAGCATCTGAGATATCCTCTGTAAGAATCCTCGGAAAGATCCGAGAGGATTTTATATGTTCTCTGCATCATTTACACCTAGTATTTTCCAAGACCACCCACGTAGGCGGCTTGACCAAAGAATCCCCATTCTTCGAGGAGCCTTTAAGACTTTGAAACAACATATACCTACCACCCACACCTGCCTCAGAAAGCAACCACCAGCTGTTTGCTCAGAATTAGTCGAAAAATGACTTTCTTGGTTGACACTGAAAAAGCAAATTGAGAAAGAAAAATTAAATTTTATAACAGTTTTGAAATTTAGTTAAAGACAATTATTTATATTACTTTTCATTTTAACTCGCATTTTTTTTATGTGACCGTTTTAGAAGTACGAATCGTATAAATTCACTCTTTTATTGAACAAAGGGACAAAATGTACCTATTCGTATTATAAAGGATGAATCGTCAATCATCTCCCCGAATTGAATCAGACAGGCGTAATGGACAAATGCTGATTTGAAATGTGGGCTGATGCTGTTTGATCTTCCCGCCTCCCACGAGTCTTGTTACTACGGGCTACCATTAATGGAGTGATACTGATTCAAGTAACAGCTTAATTGAGTTACGAAGTAATTGAATTATCCAACGTGTACTAAAGCCTGATAATTATTTACGTGGAAGTTATAAATTTTTTAATAATTATCAAATTACATTGAAGTCAAGAACTATGCAATCATATCTCAGTGTAATTATTTAATATCAATCTGTTAATTTAAAAATAAAGTAATTAACCATCGGCCGTCATACATAATTATAAAGTACTGAAAGCTTGATTAAATTAAATAACTTAAAGGTTATCCATAAAGTAATAGAATTAGGAAAATTTGAAATTTCCGCGACACCCTTAATTTAGATACTATGTATGTAATAACCTTGTATATCGTGTTTCTTATATATATATATATACACATACATATATACATATATATTTAATATAGAAATAAGCAACCCTCTAGTTCTTCATTCATATTAATAATAAGCTTTCCTTACTCTCGTTTTAACCCCTACAAAAGCTCGCCTCGTGAACTCTCAGCATGGGGTTAGAAGTCGCAGACACAGAACGGGAGTTTTAAAATAGGGTGGAACAGGAGAAACACAAATTCGCTCCCTTGTTATTTTCCATTTGAGTAATTAGCGATAAAGTATCGTTTCTTCACGGGCTAACTCTTTTCCTTTGTCGCCGTTTTCATTGAGACAGAAGAAAAAAGGGCTAACGGTAACAATGCGCAACGACAGGTCGTCTGGTAGGTTATAACACGGAGAAGTACTCGCGAAATTGGACAACATAAGGAATACGAGTTTTCGTACTCGTCGTAGAAGATGCTCGTGGACTCACTGCATATAATTCCGTTACTCATCAAGCGATCGGTAATTATTGTTCCAGGTCTGGTTCAAGAATAGGAGAGCAAAGTGGCGCAAACAAAAACGTGAGGAGCAGGAACGGCTGCGAAAGTTACAACTAGAACAGCGACAGCGCCCCGACGAGAACGTGGCGACGCCGCCTATTAGAGTTGCAGGACACTTAACTTTAAACAGACCTCAACACGAACAGGATACCGACAGTTCGGATTTGGAAGTGGCGTAGTGTGATTTTTAAGAAAATATTTATAGCCGATCTACATATGCATTTTCTTGGGGCATAAAAGACATTACTATTTCCTTTTGGGAGACGGGATCAACTTGACGTCATTTCTGACGTGAATCTAAAAATCGTTTGACGTCAATGAATTTTGTACGTCCATTATTATGAATCTACCAATTGCATTTGATCTCCTTCTGTAATGGAGAATGTACATACAAATTAGGGTGTAAATATCCCTGTAAATAACACTAATTATCAATGTGTATAAACGAATAAATTATTGTGCGAATATTAAATGGTCTTAATTGTTTAAATTGTCTAAAACCTTCGCCGTGCTGTCACAGTGTAAGTCGATTGTCCGTATTAAGAAAAATAACATACAAGTAGCATGAAGTTCCCTAGTGAAAATCTCATTGCTATTTCTCATAAGCATTGCATTGGGCATATCGTTTGTCTTAGATGTATGACGAATGGGAATAATTAAGTAAAACTAGTTTAACCTCGTATCTCAATTTCTAAGTATATGCTCAATTAAGTAGATACATATTCAAATACAACAAATTTGAGTTTGCACATATGACGTCACCCTTTTTATACTTAACCCTACAGTTTTTCATTTGAACAAATTTTGATAACTTTTTTATGACATAAATTCACCAAATTGAGCAGTATTTTCGGTGACTTTTTGGCAATATCGAAGTCGCTAGAGAGAGTTAACGATGTCTGCGCACGAAGCGTACAGTTTGTTAAGACTTGAAAGATACTTGAACGTTGCTTGCTCATCTATATCTAACGATGAAAATATAATTACGGTGAAAGTTTTTTAAACCGAGAAAATTTTTCATAAAGATATAAAACAGACCAAGTACGTTGTGCCGCTGATTTCGGCGCTCGGCTAAAAATAATTCGTCTCATTTGTCTGTCGACCGTATAACACGTAGCAAAATTGCTAGACACAAATAGTTTTTGATAACAACCGAAATCCTCGTGGAGCAATTAGAGAGAGACGCCACTAGTGATGAATCCATATTATTTATATTTGAATTATTTAAATATTAGATCTTTGATCGAACATTATTTGGTTTACAAGGAAACGGGTTACGTGACAAACTCACGAGGCTCTTTCTTATCATATCGGCGACCGAAGAGATAAGTATAATTTTTCTGAAGCCAATGAATAGAAATTCTTTTATTTTAAAGTCAATGTATGAACGGAGTGCAGGGACACAAGGTTCAAAAGTGGGTCAAGGAAACGTCTGCGAGCGAAATTGTAATATGTATCTATGAAAGAGTGAGTAGGAGGATACATATGATCTGTGTCTAAATAAAAATATCGCGTTTTAGTTTTATGAGTTAATTGAATATTTCGATGTCATAATTTTTCAAATTTGATACAATAATACACAGCAGTTTTTTTTTGAGATCGAAGCAAATATAATATATAATAATTGTTAGAAAGTCACAGTATGTTAATATCGGCTTATGTACTTCTGTGTTATCATTTTAAAGATTAGAGGCAAGAAAAAGTATTACACATACCGGAAGTTTAAGATTAAAAGCACGTGTGACGATAACTATGGTTCGATAATTTGGTAAAACGTCTAGTGTTCGTCGATTCGTGCAAACGATTGGTTGTTATTGTGTATAACGTTAAGTGTTTTTAAAAATGTACAGATATCGAACTGGTGGTATAACTTTTCGAGTTTATACTTTGTTATTTATCGTATCGTTAACTGTTCTGTGCTTTGTGATTCTAAAAAATAATTTTATAAATGAAAACTCTGTTTTTTATAACCGTGAAATAATGAGAGTATTAAATTTAGCGGACGGCGTTGAAATAATATCAAAAATTAAAGATAATACGTCACCGAGAAATTTAAGCAAAAAAGTAAAAACGATCCTGTATTGGACGATGATGTTTAAAAGTAAAAATTTTTATTTCGGCGATGGCGACGTCTTTTTTGATTGTCCAATCTTCTCCTGTTTTGGTACCAACGATAGGAACTATCAGCCTGTCGAGAATTTCGATGCTGTTATGTTTCATGGACCAGAACTGAATCACGAAGATTTACCAAAAAAAAGGTCACCTCACCAAAAATACATATTCATGGATTCCGAAACGCAGATACATCATCCGATACCGAATCATCCGACTTTTAATAATTTCTTCAACTGGACTATGACCTACAGGTACACAAACATTATATTTATGAATTTTAAAATATATTGAAAAATTTTGGAAAATTTTTTGTACAGAAGGGATGCTGATATTATGAGGCCTTACGGCGTTGTGAAAATAATTAAAACCAATGAGGTCATACCGCCATATTTGCCAGTAGTTTGGAAGAATCTGACAGACTCATCAGTACCGAGGGAGATTGATTTAATTGTGAAAAATAAGACCAAATTGGCTGCATGGTTCGTGTCCAACTGCTTTACGTCATCTCGACGCGAGGACGTTGTCAAAAGGCTTCAAAAATATATGGACATAGACATATATGGTAAATGCGGTAAACTGGAGTGTCCTCGAAAAATAGAAAGCGAATGTTACGAAAAATTGAACGACAATTATTTCTTTTATTTATCTTTTGAAAATTCTCTCTGTTCCGATTACCTGACCGAAAAGGTATTTAAGGTGTTAAAGTATAACGTAATACCAGTGGTTTACGGCTCTGCGGATTATAGCACTGTTCTACCACCTAATTCATACATAAACGCCAGAGACTTTACATCTCCCGAGGAGCTTGCCAAATTTCTCAAAGCTCTCGTTAAAGACACTCAGAGATATCTTAGCTACTTTAAATGGAAAAGTTACTATTACATTGACAGTCCCAGGAGATATATTGTTTGTCAACTATGTGAGGCTTTGCACAATAATAATCGAATACCTAATCAAACCTACAAGGATATTTATCGCTGGTGGACCATTGGATCAGGATGCGAAAGTGGTCCAAAGTTATAAAAAATCATACTCGCTCTTGGCTCTTCGACAAATATAATTGAAAATATAAATATTATCGATTGTATAACAATAGCAAGCACGTTTTAGCATTCTAATAGGTATACCGACTGTGAATGCGAAATAGTTAAAATAATAATCGCCAGAATTTATTACTTCTATGAGACTAGTCTCTTTTGCGAATTCAAATTCGCAACGAGCGAAATCTGCTTGGTACTTGCTTTAATTTTCTTCATCGCAAATCGGGATCACAGATCCTACCTATGCTAGACAGTTGAATTTCACCAGGTCATAGTGTATATGGTTTTTGTACTTGACAAAATATTTTTTAACCTTAAAAGCATAAAAACCGAGGGACTTTGGATCCTCCAAAATAATGGACCCACTTCATCGTTTAAATTTCAAAAATAAATTTCGCACTCTAAAGGTTAAAATCAATTTTTTGATGTTTATACAGTATTATATTAATGCTTAAGAACTAATAACTTTAAGATATATTTGTGACTGATTGCTGTGATCTTAGTACGTACACAGTAGCTATAAGGTACCTTCAATAGAAAGGAAGAAATTTTTGTTTATTGGACAATTTAATAAACAAATTTCTTATGATCATTCGATAATTCTATTCCGATCACTAAGAATCGTTCTACGTTAAGATCATTCAATTGATCCCTAATATTTTTCCATCGAATTTCCAACACTGTTCCTTGCTCCACCACTTATACACGTCTTCAATGACTTCCGGAATACGTGGCTCCACGTGCAACTTCCGGCAAAGTTCGCAAAGCGTGTGATTGTCCGGTGTCGTTTGTACCTTGTACATACCCTTCCATCTAAAGTACTCAAGATAACTTTCAGTATCGTGGCTAAGGTCCCACAGAAATTCAGCAAGAGTTTCCGGCGACTTGAAATCCATTATGTCAATATAAGAATGCGGTGGCAATACTCCAGTATAATCAGCGGCACCATACACAATCGGTACGACATCGTATTCCAGAAATTTAAAGGCTTTCTCAGTGACGTAATCCTTGCAGAGAGAATTTTCAAAAGCCAAATAAAAATAATACTTCCTCTCCACCATTTTGTAACACTCTGCAGCCAGTCGAGTATCGCAAGAAAACGTACCGCAGGAACCGAAAACGTCCACGTCGATGTATTGTTTGAGTACGTTAACATAATCTTCCCTCCTACTTGACGTTTTACAATTTGACACGAACCAGGCAATCTGATGTGTTTTCGATTTTACTATATCGCGAGATTTTTCACTTATTTTGCCTTTGGACACGTCCTTCCACGTTGCTGGTATATCAGGTGGAATTACTTCACTGGTTCTGACGTATTTGACGATACCGTAAGGCCTGATGAGGCTAGAATCACGTCTGTAGGTCATAGTCCAATTGAAGAAATTTTTGTAAATCTCCGTGTCCTGTATTGGATGAAATATCGGCGTTTCCAAATCCACAAATATATAACGTTGTCGCAAGGATCTTTTCCTCGGTAAATCTGAAATGTCTATTTCCGGTCCATGAAACATGATAGCATCAAACTCTGTTACGTCTTCGGCCGTCCTGTCGTTGGTAGCAATACAATTCCAAACTGGACATGCGCAGAAGACGTCGCCGTCGCCAAAATAAAAATTATCACTCTTGAACATTTTCGTCCAGTAAAGAATTTTTCGTGTCTTCGAATACGACTTTGGTTGAGATGAATTTAGAATTTTCAAAATTGACGTATCCTCGTGACGTATTTGATCTGCGAGTTTGCTACGATTCAACGAATTTCGATCTCTGTTAAACTTGTGTAACGAAAGGATTACCAATGGACATAAAATAATACCAATAAGCACATACTTTTTTAACATAATGCTTGAGTTTAAGAATCTTGAAAAGTTTTTAATGCGCATATTTCTATTATTTATTATTACACGTATTGTCCAACACTAGCTCATCAACTTCCTTGTCACTGTCAACTGTTATTGCAAGAAAATAAATTCCATTTATCGTGTAATAACGTCATTAAAATTTACACACTGGGTATATTGATTAGAGATTGATTAAAATGTATATACAGGTACGCAAATTATCCTGTCTGGAAATTAGTCTCAGTCATTGAGCTTAACCCGGCACAATACTTGCCAGTTGGTCATTCGTAGGAGTCATATAGATTATACGTGTTTTACGATTAGATAACATGCACCTGATAGGCGAAGATGCGTCATGCTATCTATCGGCTTATTTATCTGCTTGGAAGTTCGTAATTTTAAACGTTAGCTGGGCACGACAACTGTAGGTTGGTCATACGTATAAGAGTCATATAGGTACATGTATCCCAATTACATTTGGGCAACTGACACGACAATTGCCTCATGAAATGTTTTATTTAGAGTATGAAAACTGTGTCATACGATATAGGATATACAGAGGGTATAGCTAACTATGGACATTGCAAGTTCACCACGTCAGAGTTAACTAAGTTTGTTGAGTACATATACGTACATATAAAGCCTCATGCAACCGAAACTAAGACAATCCTTAGTACAAGTTTGAAAACCCCTCACCATCGCAGGGTCTGAGACCTAAAGACGATCAACGTGCTCTTTTCACTGTAGAGGCCCTCAGTTCAATTATTCAACTGTCCAAAGTTGGCAGCGCGAACTTAAGCTGAAGCCCGAATTGAGATATTCGCATTTAGCGAAATTGAGTTGAAAATCGAGACTGTTGAATTCGATAAATTTATTTTCCTTGCCCCTTTCCTTTTTACAGCAATGTTAAATATTTGCAAAATCAAAATCCACCCTAACCTGCGTTTCTATCCGAGCGAGCGATGCGTAAAATATTTTTTAATTTAACTAGCTTTATTTAATTTCACGATATTGCGTCATTCGTACAGAGAACGGCATTGCGCCTGTGACAGTTTATTTCCTCGTGCAAATATGCACGTACAAAGTAAAGCGATTTTAATGCGTCTATTTTTCTTCAGATAAATGTTAACCCGATCTTTCATACGTGAACGAATGAAATATCGCGCGATGCTGTGACACTATAATTCGTCATATAATTATAAATACTTATTTATTTAATTTTTATTTTTTATATTTAAAACGCTTCTTGGTACTTTCGTCTCTGCAAATTGTTTTGTCTATAGTCTTCTTCTCGGACTGTTTCGATTTTGGCCGCCACTTTTTCGGGTCTGATTTCTTATCGTCCTCGTAAGGACATGTTACCCTCGTGATATTACTTGATATCTTACGTCTGTTCTGAGAATCTACTTGCTTCGGAGTATCGGCAGATCCAACTTCGATAACTTTAATAATCTCTATAGGATTAACGGAAAAACGGCTACATTCGGGTGAGCCAATAGTAAGTATCAGAATAATCATGAATTTAAAAAACGATGTAGATCTTAGAAGATAGGCAACCGCATGGCCATATTGAAACAACGGTGGCCCCCAGGAGTGAACATCGCACATGTAATACGCACCACAAAATTTAAAAAGTCCTACGCAAGTATTCTCGCAGGTAAGTATTCCAAAGTGATACTTGAGAAACATTTGCTCCAACGTCTGCCAGAGATACTTGGCTGACTTGGAGTAAAGTTTTCCACAAACGGATGGCAATATCTTAACCTGAAAAAGAGTCTCGCCGATCTTAAAATGCTCTGCTAAATATTTGTCCCAACAATCCCTGTGCGGATACTCAGTCTTCTCGGAAAGTACCTCAGCCTCTAATTTACTCAAAGTGTAATACTTGTCACCGCACATAACAATGGCATCCAAGGTCTTAGACGTCCAATATTCCGGTGCCGTTATACGTGTCATACCAGCGCATACCGCGTAACAGGCGTACGATTGTTTTCCTCTGTTCTCTTGTGGAAACAGCTGTTCCGTAGGATGAATTTCAGACCAGAGAGAAAATATTTTATATGCTTCTTCCACGTAATACTGGTGCCATCTTAATTTTACACTGCCTACTGAATTATCCCGAATCGACTTTTTCTTCATGGTTTGACATCTGGACCATGTTATCTTAAACTTTTTTAACCAGCTGGCTTTCTCTATCAGTTCATTATCCTCGTACTCTTTGCAAGGATCATTTGTTTCCATAGGATCAATCGGATAGTTATTGACGTTTTCTTTTTTAATACGCTGCATTCGAGGCTTAGGAGCGGATTTTTGCAGTAGATCAATATTATACAATTGAGTCTTATGATAGATCATTTGATAAATCTGAATGGTCAGAACGTCTTCCTTCTTTTCGCTTTCTTGTATCGTGTCATCAGTAGCTTCCACAGTCTCTCTTTCGCCATGATTATTTTCACTCCGGTCAATTTCATCAGTTTCATTTACTTTGCCGTTAATCTCCCTTTTAGGTGTTTCATATACATATGCTCTTAGCAGAAGTATCATCAAATGCCTTCTAAGAGAATCCCTCGAGCAAAATTTCATAATACACGCATATCCAGAATCATCCCAAAATCCAAACTCGTCACAGCGATAAGGATTATAAAGATACCAGAAAAAATCATCTTTCCAAAAGGCCAAGGAGTATCTCGTAGTGCGAAAAATACAATTCTGATATCGTACGTCTAATTGATCGAACCAATTTTCAATAATCTTAGTGCACTTATGCACTGGTATATTTTGCTGATCCTTCATCTTCTCCGAATCGATCTCTCCATCTGTATGCATCAACTCCCTCCTCTCGAGTTGTAATTTCTTTTTCAAATTCTTTTCCATGTAATCCCACTCTACCTCATTTATCCTAGGCACGTCCTTAGTTTCGTGTACTAATTCGATCTCCACACTGTACTTATAATTATATACAATAACGTCGTCGAATCTTTGCTTCTCTCTGAGATTAATGCAGCCTATGTGTACATACAGCAACCACGCATGATCATAAATGTAATCTAGATTCGCACTCCACGCGTATCTATAACGAAGTTGAGTCTTAGCCAGGAGAGCGACGAGCGCCTGATAGAAACAAAATTTCCATGTCTTCTCGCGGCTACGAGAACCATCTAATTCCTGAAGATGCATCCCCTTCATACCCCGAAGACACACATCCGCATAGGTTCGATTTCCTTTCTTCTTGGAGATCAACTCAAAGATCACGTAGTCACCGTCGACCAATCCCGGATGTTCACCTGCAGCTCTGTCAACCATTAGATTACCTTTTATCGCTGGACACGCTGGCGGAATCCTTGCATGGCCGAGTTCCTTATTTTCTGCAAAATTCTCTTTAGGCAATTCCAACAGTTCCTCTTGTTCGTCCGAAATAAAAGGAAATTTGTCCCTTTTCTTATTTTTCTTAAAAATCTTCTTCAATTCCTCAATATATTCTTCGTTGGCGCATGGCCACACATCTGGAAATTTTTCGCTCTCTCCTTCCGTTTGCAGCTTCCACTCAATCTGCCGATCGGCATCCGTAATATCTTTGGTCTCTAAACTTTTCCATATTCGTATTTTTTCCTTTCGATTCAATTTGTCAGGCAGCTTCAGGGCGTCGGCTTTATTGAATGCATTTAAATATAAGCACTCGTATGGAACCAATATGTCCTCCTCGGATTTGACATTCGGCAACTTGACGAGGTTGGCTGCTTTCCTACGGGCAAACTTATCCTCTGCCTTGAGTCTCTCCTCCTTCTCGATGTATCTGAATAATCAATAATACCAGTGGAATAAAGAACGATTCTTTTCATAATAATACGTACGACTTCATGTAAACACGCCAAAGCTCTTTCTCATCACAGAAATCTTCATCGAGACAACTTCCACCCTTGACTTTTCTCTTGCTCTTTTTCTTCTTCCTTTCAAGATTCTCATTTATCTCTTCCCTCTCTTCTTTAGCTTCACTCGTTCCGTTTTCGTCTTCGGCTTCCGTTTCGTCTGCATTTTCTCCATCCGTACTGGGTGGAACCTCACTCTCAGACGCATATTTATCGTTATCTGTTTCTGTGTCGATTTCTGGAACTGTCGTATTATCAGTGTCGGTCATTTTTTTATAATTTTTTTATCTTTATTACAACTATACAGAATTTGTATAATTTCCCTTGAAAATATCTTATCAGGTTAATGACGTCAAGCAAGCGGGAATTTTGAAGGAAATATAAAACATCTGAATTTTACCTCTGACCGTAACAGGCTTCACATAGGTGATCCCATTAAATACTCAACGACTCTGATTTGTGGTCTGGTTATGTGATTTTCTAATTATTTTCCTGAGAGCAGACGAAGAAGCCCCTGAACGAATGCAATCTTGCTGGCGAAGCCAAGTCCGTGACGCAAGATTTTCAAAGTGTTTATAAAATTACGGCGAATCACGATGAAAATAACGTGAAGCCTTACAGGGTCGGGCACACTGAGATCATTATTGGATTTCATGCCGAACCTCATTCCTAGTCAAGGAGTATTTTCCGTACGCGCATGTTTCATGTATGTACATACATACACGATTATTCAGGCCTACTGTACCACCTGAAGATTTCTATTAATGTCCATGGTAGTATTAATAACCATCTTCAGATGGTGCAACAGTCCTGAATAATATGTGTGCAAAACCATACAGCCCATAGGCATGCGTACCACAGAAGAAGAAAAAGTTGAATATAGAAAAAATAAATGTATAAAAATGAAAAAATAAATTATCATCTGAGATATCTAAGTTTTTCAATAATCGTAGGTACGGTGAAAATTGCAAAATTATTTAATATAGTTGTTTTTTTTCCTGGTAGAGAAATTCATTCCCCTCTCTGTATACACCCTTTGGGAATTCTAGCTTAGGGAGACTGTGGTGGGACTCCAGGAGTGAATCGAACTTGGAATCGGTCTGATCCCTGAGTTCGAAATCAAGTTGGCTGAGCAAAGCCAAGATCAAGACAGGTTCTATTGAAATTTTAATGAAATCCATACTGAAACAATCAAACTTTACGGATTCGATAGCACAATAGCTAAATCGCGAAAGCGTTTTTAAATAATTAATCGTACGCTTTCTGTCCTTCGGCATGACTTTTATAGGTTAGAATTACCAGCATTCGTTCACATACGTGACAATTTGCAAATCTAATAGTAAAACGTGAACCGTGACTGAATCTAAAAGATTCATCTGAAAAGAATGATTCTATAATTCACCTGTATATGAAGAGTAATAAAAAAAAAAATGAAACATGAATATACTATTCGTAAAATGGTGGCTTCGATAAATCTGTTAAACGGATACAATTTCAGCATGGAAATATGCTGGTGTTTCCTCTATATTTTCGCTTTAACCAAGGGGATATATTTGCGCGAGGAAATCGTAGGCGGATGACGAGATCCAACGGAAACCGAATAAACGGTGCATATACAACGACACCGCACAAAAAGTCATACCCACGGCTCTATAAATTATGTGCACATTGCTATATACATATACACAAAGTATCGTCAATTGCTCTACCGTACAGACAATCCAATTAATTATATTTTAATTATCACATCACCGAACAGTTCTCCCGATTGTTATTGTTACTGTAGAATAGCAAAATTCATGGGCGAGCGCCGCTTCATTATTTCGCCCTGACAATTCCGAGTAGTTGTATCTCTGTCTGTTTGGACATATATTTTTTTTCAGCGGCCATCATTGCTTTTCTATGCCCGTTCGCTTACGATCGGTAAACCATGCTAGAAATATCCATTCCGAAAAAAAAAAGGAATAACGCGTCCAACTAAATTGAACCCATTGCCAATAACGTATGGAATGTTGATTGGCCTGCAAGAAAATACGAAATGATAAAAATGTTGAAATTGGAAAAAAAACTGATATAAAATGACTGTTTTGATATTTAATAAGAAAAGTATTATAGGAAGATGCAGCTAACAGCTTTTATTGAAAGATTGTATTAATTTAAACAAAGAACAGAAATTCTCTTGATGATTTGTTTCCATCAGAGGAGGATGGTGGATGAGCGATGTTCTTTGGACAGATGAAAAGTACAGACAAAATGTCCCCAGGAGAGATTTACGTGAGAAGCTGCGGAGACATTGCCGGAGATTTAAAGTAAGAATAATATTCCGTACCCCGAGGCCGCCCTTTTAATTACCTGACGTTAAATTCTTTATCTGCCTGAAACAATGTGGCGAACTCGTGTTTTCAGAGCAAACAAACCCCATGTTGATACGCGGTAATAGAATAATCTGGCAGCTGATTCCGGGGATATAGCCTACGGGGGTAGAAACCTACGCGATTTCTGCACTCACTATATCCCAAACCAAAATCAACCCCTGGACGTCGTTCAACCCCCATCTACGTGTTTACTCTCTCTTCTATAACCAGACAAATGGTTCTGCTTTCTTCTGTACCAGCAACCATTTTCATCCCCTGTATCACACTTAATGTCCCAGAGTAACATTCGTCATTTCGTACTGTACACAATTCTAACCCTTGACTGATCTGCATCCCTTAGAATTAAATGTAAAAAGAGTATCAAGCTTTGACGTAAACACTTTTTTCTTTAAATCGCCTCATTTTTCTAGGTTAGATTTTACCATCTACGTGCCTTTGTACGTGCACGCTAAAACAAGAGTATTTCCGTAGCATACGTGTTTTCCCTGAAGTTTGCGGCCATACGTCGATTCCAGTTTCACAATGGCGGAATGATTGAAACGCGACATTCCAAGCTTCACTGTTTTATTGCTCTCCCGGTGCAATATAAGCGTCGCGATTCGAGCTCGTGTTTTCATGTTTCTCCCTGGCTGGTTGGCAACTGTTGCCAACCTAGTAGCAAAGCACCAAAGAGTAAACTGGCTTGAGGGGTGAGTGCCATATGAGAAAAGGATTGTGTCTGTGATATCCAGCGATCTGAACCAGTCAGGTAGAGGTCGACTAGAAATAACGAGTGCGTCATTTACTCGGCGATACTTCTATGCGACTTTGTTTTATTTCCTTTTATCAGTTGCTTAAGCCACTCGATGTTGAATTTCTAACCTTAAAAAAATACACGACCGTAATACCTAGGTAAACACGATTAAAGACTCCCGTGAATATTATAATTCTTTATTACATTAGATGAGAGCAGAAAAATAATGTAAAATTCACAAATCAATGTAGTTATATTTCACCTTTTTCTCCTTTAAATTGTTTTCACGATACGTTATCTTTCCTGTTGAAGTTTCACGTATAACGAGGAGTCAGCTGCGTGGAAAACAAGGGGCCGGACTGAATCAAAAGGTTTCGTTTTACTTTCTTTACTTTCTTTTTGTCAACTTGACGTTCAGTCGTGTCGTTGTTTAACAAGCGCGTATCTCC
Organism: Calameuta pygmaea; assembly: GCA_031762395.1. Classification (NCBI taxonomy): domain Eukaryota; kingdom Metazoa; phylum Arthropoda; class Insecta; order Hymenoptera; family Cephidae; genus Calameuta; species Calameuta pygmaea. The sequence goes on along the minus strand of JASANN010000531.1, from coordinate 365,356 downwards.
TTTCTCGATTTCTTATGCTCGTTGATATTCTATTCTCCAACTAGGTTCCTTGCGTTGAATCCTTTTCATCGGTGAGACGAGTCCGGGTAGACTGTCGGCACAATAGTAAATGCACACGGGTGTTAATGATGCGATGAAATTATGAAAATCAAAGTATATAATTAACTAAAAAAAAAATAATAATATGAAAAGTATCAAGAAGTAAAAAAAAAGATTATTGTATATTATGTGACCAGGAAGGATTAGGCTGTAATTCATTTGTAAATCTGCCAGTGTTTCACGTATATCCACTTTCTATCTAATCGAATTGAGTGTACAGGATTATGAAATAAGGGTAACGCTGTTAAGCCTTTTACACTTAAGTAATTATGTAGTCTCATTTATATTTTAGCTCACGTGATCGCTTTTAGATAAAATGTGATGTACGTGAAAATATTACTATGTTATTTTTAATCAATTTCATTAATTCATCGAAACGACAATGAAGTCCAGGTGACGATGCCTGGCGGTGTACTCGAGGAAACATCGGTAGGGACGCAGCATTTCTCAGAGTTTTCATGTAATCAAATAAAGTGAAGTGTGGGCAGGTAACGCCGCTAGTGAGATTTATCCCTGGGGGTGGGTTCCAACTCGCCTTTGTGAAGCTGAAGTCTTTGTCCTAGGGGATTTCATTTCCATTAGGATATTGAAGAAATTCTAACGATAGCAACGACTCGGGATGTGGATTGAAGTTAAGAATAAGTTGCATCTAGATAGCATTGAAATATTTGACAAATACAAATTGCTTCATTTTTATAATTTCCATCGTGTAACCCCAGGAAGCTTTTTTTTTTGGAAGTTAATAAATTACAGGTCACTTTAAGTCACTCTCTGGTGCAATCATAAGAAAACGTTTTCAAAATCATTCGTACGTCGTTTCTTTGTGAAACACTTTAAAAGAGATTGAAAAAAATTTTTTTTGCCAATTCTGCAATAATCTAGCTCCAAAAGAAATAGGTATTGGATACTCATCCAGGGTTAAGAGACCCGGATTACTTTTAAAGTACCAAACCACTAAGTAGTAGGTACCGGTCAGTTAAGTATACGAGACCTTGGCTCTGGCCTTGAAAAATTTTCTACCGTCCTAGCTTTCGGCTTTTTGACATAATACATCCGTTTTCACGCCGGAGCTGTCGTACTAACGAGATTGCATTTCAAATCTGCGGTCAAAAGTTTGAGGAATAATTGGCCGGAAGCCGAAGGCTCACTCGGGTGTAACGCGATAGTTTATGTTGAACTTGACTGACCACTGGCTACTTACGGATAATCCACATACAGGTGTTGGAACAACGTATAAAGGCGCCGTTACAACGAGATTCCATCGAGAGCCTGCGTCAAGAATGCAATATACCTAATGCTGTCCCCCTGAAGCCTAAGAATTGCAAACTCGAAAGACGATAGTTTGCCTTGAACTTGACTAGTTCAGTAGACTGAATGTTCCCAAATTTACTGCCAGTACCGCGACCAGCGCATTGTCCTTTTTTCATCTATACGTATCTGAGAGGGATAGAACTACTTTCTCAGTGCTGTCAATAAATTTCGGAACACACCCTAAAGATACCTTAATCTGCGAACGATCGAAATGTTGAATTTAATACAAAAAATATTATATGAATTTCTAAGATTTGCGTCTCTATATGTATATTCTTGATTAAGAAATCTATAGAGCTGTGTCCCACGTAAAAATGTATCTAAGGAGTGTCTCGGGCTAATGGATTCATTACCGGTTGTTACCGTCCAAAGAAACCATAATTAAGACAATGGATAGAATTACCCTAATGACATTCGTCTCACGATATACAGGAAGTGTAATGATGAATCATTAATAAAGAAAGTGCATGAGGAAAATCGATTAAATAACTAATAGACATTGAGAATAAATTATTTGGAGGTTATGTACATATTTTTCTATTGCTCCATCGTCACACGTGTCTTATGATTAAACTAAAACCCGGATTAAAAGCACTGATACGAAACGAGTCTAAAGAGAGCAGTCGGTCTCAGGAGGTTAGCCATACTTGTCACGAGTCAAAGCATACCCCGGCAATGAGTCTTTTATTGAGAACAGAGATGAGGCAGTTAATAGCTGGAGGACAATGGACTTGGGGCTGGGATGTTTCAAGGACCCGGACCTACATTAGAGGGTTGGCAGGCGTGACTGTGTGAGCCCGTTGTCGAGATAATTGAGCCGTCAGCTGCACAAGCCTCAGGCGCCATGATAGCGCCACCCTCTTCTTGCTGTTTTACGCTCTGAGAGAAGAGAACACTTATACAGCGACGGACACAGGGCTCGAATTACCCTTTGCAAAACCCTCGGGACACCCGAGCACTTGCTCCGCAAGACGTGTTCTCATGATAACCCCACGAAATGTTTCTGCTTATGAAAACTGTCTCAATGGTTCTACGTACTAACCTCACTTTTCAGAATCCTTCACGGAAAACTACTGCTAGGTTATAATTCAGCTATACCGACGTGCCAAATCTGTAAGAGCACTGGTAAAGGTCGAGACGGGCGTCCATCCTATTAAATCCACACGGCAGATATTTCACATACAGCAAGACCACTGGAAGATTCAAACTGGTCGACTGAATATGCGAAGTAGTGGATTTTCAGTGTCGCATCCTGGTGAGATTGACGGGAACGTCGTCGTCGTCCTTCAGAGATGCGAGTGAAAGCTTGCATGGGTAACATGGATCGCGGATTTTACGGCTCGTTGCCGACGCGTCGTGTAAAAATATTTAATGCTTATTTTCAACGGTGCGACAGCACGCCTCGATGCATCCCGATCTTACTTAGATACTTAGAAAGTCTTACCGTTTCATTTGCTTCGGAAAGATCTTCTCGGTGGCGATGGAGATTTCACTTTTTTTTGTTCAGGAATATATCTAAAAAATTTTTATCATTTTACTGAAACGAAGTTCACACGACGAATGTTTGAAAATCGCGATGAGTAAAGGACGAAAAAATTTTTCCATGATTTCCTCTAGATGTGTTCTCTGTGGTTTTTATGTGCCGCGAGTTCCTGTATGTATTCGGTTAAGATTTCCTAGGAACACAGTCGTCCAAATTTTACGATCAAACAGAGAATTTATTAATCCTCAAACAAATACCGTGCTTTATCGTCGCTCTGGTCGTTTCACTGCCGTACCTTGTTTCCCCAAAGGACCCGGTGAGAAACTGAGAATGAGATTATTCAACCCCTACTAATACTAATCTCTCTTCCGCTAGAAATTGTTTGCGAAGGCCTTCTTTATTGCAGCTCTAAAACTGACGGGCTTGTATTATTTAGCCGAACGTTAATACAAACAATACCAATGCCGGTTACGTGAAAGACTCGGCATGACGCATCTTGAAACTAACCTCAAACCTACTATTTCGTATAAGATCACAAAAGTCAATTTTTATTCAACAAATTGCACAACATCTCGTACCTTCAAACCATCTGACATATTCACAATAAAAAATTGTAAACTAGACGAGATTACAAAAAAACTCGCATTGAATAATTTACATAAGAATACAAAGATGCTCTGTATTGATAGCGAGAACAATATGGCGCCTTTACAAAACACAAAAAAAAGTATGTAGTAGGGCCGATTATCGGTGCTAGACACGAACAGACACCCTTATTCCCGTGCAAGTAAAGTTCAACCCCTAGCTCACTGTGTTCCTAAAGGGGGTTGAGATTCTTTCGGATAAACGGTACATTCCAAAGGGTGTCGAAGTGGGGATGTTTAGTTACAGTGGGGATTCGCTTGCCCACGCCTACTACCCTCTGAATCAACCAATAGAAATGCTGCATGAGGAGTGTCAGAGAGTTACCAGTTGTCACTGCGCCGGAATGGTTAGCCATCGAGAAAACGTGAATGCTATAAACCGGGAATTTAGAGTTTTATATTTTTTTTTCTATACCAGCCTCTAGATACCTACTTTCACAGGATTCCGTGAAAATTCGTGTAATCAATTTCTGTTTTCTCTATCTAAAAAATAAAAAGAAAATCAGAGAGAAAAAATCTATTTTTTATAGGCATATAATAAAAATTATAATATTTATTGCGCATAGAAAATTTCAATGTCAAGCAAATACAATATTCCAAGCATCCCCGTCATTAATCTTTAAAATGCTCTATAGGATTCGTACATCTTTCAAAAAAAAAAAATTATAAGAACATGACGCCAATGAAACCATATATCAGAATAGAAACGATTACCAAGTTTTATTCATTGTAGTGATTCCTATTTGGAATGAGACAACGATTCGCTCTGCTGTATATTGAAAAGCCGTAGGTACCTCCTGTCGATACGTTAATCAAACCAAGAACCCGAAATGGCTTCCTGCCTAGTAACACCCTCCAATGTCTCTCTGTCTCTTCGCATTTACCTTCGAAATAACCAGCCAAAATTTTCACCTGGCCGATTCGGATCTCTTTGATTTCCGCGATTACATTAAACCTGACAGGTGTTTCAATCCAACAATATATGTTACATACACGAGGGAACATATGTACATACGTATTTGTCCGTATACACATATATATACTGTACTGTTTGATCTACCCTTACACGATGCATCCCTATTATGATACTTGGTCTCCAATGGAACAGTATAGCGCATAGCAGGGATTAGCACCCTCTGATTAGAATAATTATGTTAGTCTCGCCCTTTGTGTTCTAAGCGAATATTCGGCTCGAGCCTGAACATCTAAGATACCCTAAATATAATATCAAAATTTTATGCCATTCCTGATACAAAACTTTTATAAAGCAATGATTAAATAAGGGTTGTTACAATTTCTTTGTCATAGGAAAAATTATTTTAGGCTGAAAATAAAATTTATTCAAAAATTCTACAAGACCTCCAAATCAGTCTCCCATCTGATTCGTGAATTACGATTAACCATATTGACTTGATATTTTTATTATGGGGGTGCTGGGATTCTCGTGGAAGCAATAGATGTCATCATACAGAGATTGTGCATTATGGCACAATGATGGCGAAGGGATGATATCGTTTTGAAGGGGCGTAGCGATATACAGGGGTAGGTACCGCGGTAGCCACAAGCGAGACGAGATAATTGCCCTGTCAGTGGCAGCATTCTAGGGCGTCATAGATATCACTATAGTCCCTCTAGACAATTATCTATACCCGGTTATTGCTTTGACTGATGTACAACCCTTCAGTACCACAACCTTCATCCAATTATGATGACGGCTTGTGACTTTTGACGTTGGGAAAATTTGAGATATGCAATCTTTATTTTTTTTTCACCCTTGGATCAACTTCAGTCATTGAATATGATAAATTAATAAACAGGAATAAATATGAATTTGATTTAGATACGTGTTAAAGTCATAGACAGATATATATATATACATATATATTTGTATGGTTGGAATATAAATATTTTAATTATCTATTTGACAATTACTCGACCTCTTAAGTGTAATATTATTTTTACCTCATTGCCTAATTACGTCGATGTTATTGAGTTCGTGAAGTAAAACGGGGTTACTAATGGGGCGAGGAATTGAAGCCGCGTTAAAACAACATTGTCGAGTGCGCAGATGTAGCCTCTCAATTCAGACTACAGATGAAATAGGTTTCAGGGATGATGAGGTGATCGACTAATTGCTAAAGACAACATTTTACTGGGCTAACGGCTTCTCAGCATTAATCCAAAGATTTGTATTAGCGATTGGACATGTTAAATTAATTGATTGGAAATATTTAATTATAATAATTGTGTAACTGATCGTTAACGATATTCACTGTAAAATTAACAAAGGTATGTGAACCATTTTTTTTTCATTAATTTGTTAAATGATTATTGACTATTTATTAATTGCTAGAAGAAATTGTCTCTGTTTACAATATCACTACTTATCTATAGGTATATATGGACGTGTTATTGGGCAAGGCACTTCTTTCGCTCTCTCTATGTCGTAGAGACGAGTAGTGTGACTGTGAAAAAATTCGATAGCTCAATAGAGAGACACTCTCATCATGAAAGCACCATTAACTCTAGATTACAACGGTGTGGTATTTACTCAGCCCAGGGGCGTAACGTAATACGGGGACTACCCTCTGCGTGTTACCTCCGTTTTAACTCTCTATTCTGAGGGAGTCTCTATCCCTCCGCCCAGTACACAGAGCCTATCGCATCATCCCTATTTGCTCGTCTATCCCCTCGAAATATATCACTTCGCTTCATTTAATATCGTGGGACGCGCACATCCCGACGCCATTGTCCCTGCTGATGGCAGATCATACTAGAATAATACCTGCTAATGGCTCCTGGTTTTAAGCTGACAAATAACAGTGAGACAAATTACACTGATACGTGCGACGGTATGAGGACTTCAAATAAAATTCTTGTTTTTCCATTAATTTGGTTGCCATGCAAAAGACGATTATATTTTGATGTGATTTTTACAAATGCATGAGACTGGAAATGTATTTTTTTTTTAATTAACAAAAAACTTTTTGCTCATACTATTTTATACATCTATTTTATTTATATGTACTTTACTGCACTCGATATTGTCGAGCTGGTCGAAAGTCGAATATATATTATATATACAATTTCAAATTTATTAACGGTTCATTGCTCCGTCGGTAAATTGTAGTTTGTACATAGAATTTTATGCCTGCGCTGTTACCTGTAGGTACTTGGCGCGAAACTCGACCGAGTCTCTTGATATATTTGCTTGCACTTTTCATTAGCGTTTGCTGTCAGCTGAGCGGGCGACGTGGTAATAAGAACTGCTGTACATACCCTGTGAAGAAGTAAAGCAGTACAGCGACGAGTAAAGGTTTGCAAAAAAGATGAGAGAAAAGTAAAGACGCTTTATCGTTACGCGTGACACGTGGATAGGCAGGGTTAAAACATGGCGGACTTGACGCTGTTAATTCAATGTTTTCCGTAATAAACACTGCCTTCCATACTGTTAGATTTCTGTGATTAGCTTTAGGTATGCGTCCAAATTTCAATTAACCTCTTATCGTATATCTATACATAATTGCATGTATTAATCGAGTTATTCCTAGTATCACTACTGGCTTATATTGTAAGAATAATACATTTTGTATAACATATATATATATTATTTGACAAGATCTTATGAAACATTAGTGTTGAGGAACATCTGACGTCAGTGAATATATGTATGCAGCGGTTATTTCTCGGGTTACAAACTTAACTCAAGGAACCAAGGGCCGTGCCTAAAACAATATTAGCCGGCGCAATAGGGATCAGTCAAGCATGCATTAGATATTTATTTTGGTGCGCCGGCTCCGTTGTCTTGCTCTTGTTCCGCGGATGAGAACCGAGGGAAGCGGGATAGACTAGTCAGGACCGGTGGGCCTGTTGGCACTAAGTACCCCAGCCTTGAAATGTTGACCTAGTTAATAGCCTGGTGTTTGATTTGACTACTGTTGTTCTCTTTGTAAGCCAGTAGTGGTAACGAGAGCCTCGTGGCTTGCCGAGACTCTTTTTTAACATAAGTAACTATATATGCACGCGCTAACCCTGTTTCAGGCACAGGGTGAGAAAAGGGAACAGCTTACCTGATTGCATATACTTAAAGCGTAGAAGCGTGCTACCATATTGACAAATTCGATCTTATTAAGAACTGTCAGATTTTCAGTTCAAAATTCGTATTTCCCTACGTGTTAGATACGGTGAGGATTTGAGAAAAATGACTCTGTCGATAATGAAGTATGTATCATAAGAAATATTATTTGGTACTTTTAATGGGCGTTGTATACATCGTCAAGGAAAATTTCTATCCCGTTAAGCCCGTTTTACATGGGTCAAGCTACAGCCAATATTGGGCTGAGCTTTCCAGTACGGAAATTCTTACTACAAACTGTTTACGTAGTTCCGTCTTGCTCCGCTTTAGCGCTGAGAGTATCTGTCCGCGTTATCGGGGTTAGTCGATTATATTGAGAGTAAGTAAAACTGGTAGAATTCTGGATCTTTTTTCACTTTAACGAAACAGGTACCACTGTTTTGACAGTACTACTGTCAAAATAACAGTTCCTCTAGTATCAGTCACATTTTCTTTTGTTATGGTTATTCTCCTGAAATGCTGATGTATCAAAAGTACACTACTCTGTTATGCCGGTGCAATTCTCAATCCATCTTCAGTGACAACATTTCAGGATAATAATCATTCGGAAAGTTTTGTTCGAGTGGTATGGTACATTCGAGTTTCTGACCACTGGTCGAAATGACGGATAGCCTATTTTCCAAAACAGTGAAAACGATTGTCATTGATAATCATCATCAATAATCGAAATCGAGACGATATTGGTTATAATCTTGGCTCGTGCAAAACAAGCTTTATTTCCCGATTGGCTAATTCGTAGCAAATTCGCATTTTCCACATTGCCGCACAACAGAGATCAAGAGTACTCTCTCGTACTTCGTCGAAGCAATGAGAAATAACTTGGTTGAGCTGATGGCAGCTAATTATCGAATAACAAAGAAGATTCAAGGAAAGCAGACTCCGGGATGGATTGAGATTTCGCCGATTTTCACGAGACTCTACTTCATAAGATTAATTAAGCGTAACCCTGTGAGTTTATGTATTCTGCAAAAAAGACTTATTTTATGATGTATGAATCTCGTGTAATTTAATTATATCCATTAATGAAAATTATATATCGTCAATTTAGCAAGACTTTGATTAAAATCTCTTCATTCTTTTAGGTGCTTCAAAAATTTTATCGTAACGTTAACTTATTTGATCGTGTTTTTTGATTAGTTAACGCGTTGCTCTCTTCACGCTTTACTGACAGCGCTTATTACAATGGCGTTGCGGTGACAAAAGGTACCTTCCTTGCCGACTTATTTGTCGGCGTAAGTCAGCGGCATGCCACACAGAAGATACTAATTCCAGGGAGTAACTATGGGTACAGCAAGGATCAGTATCCTGGAAGCTAGCAAAAGCCACTGATCCTCTGGACAAAGAAGCGATCTTTTGCTCGAATGATCAATGGATAAAAAAATGGTTAAAATATAGTAAAAAAAAAACACTTTTCACAAGCCGACTTATTCACGACCCAATGGCAATGTAATAACGATACTACAATGCGAACTGCGACTATTGATCCTTCTTCAATCGATTGATCCGGTATTCAGTATTCTCAAATATACTTTAGTAACATAGAAATATCTCATACCAGATCAACTGAGATTTGTGATTAGACAGCTGTGTGTACGTACTTTGGAATTTTTGTGCTAGATTCTAATTATTGATGATTAATAACAATGGATGGCAAAGATTGTATTTACTTCGTTTTTTGTTTCGTGACTTGTTTATAGATAACGTTAATTTTGCGCAAAGTAACTATTGATTGATCGCGTAAACAGTTTTTAAAAGTACTTTGTCATTGTACAGTGTTCAACCGTCCAAAATGTATCGCTCAATCGAGCGTTGTGAACGCTGCCTTACCATTCGCCGAAATGCCATCTGCGCAAACGATTAAACGGTCCATGGATCTAACACCGCAGAGTGTACAAACATTTCGACGTCCTTTCATGCAACGTCAAAGGACGAGACACGCTTCTTGACTCTGAAAGGATCGAGACTGATGCTTTGTGAGTCGCCGACATTTTGGTACTTAACCATTTTAATAATTCTTCTTGCTTTCCGATAGAGAGCTTCGTGTTCTTATGCTTTCAGAGAATTTACAAGTTTTATCAAACTCAAGTTGTAAGGAAATTCACGCTGACCTTTGATTATTAAGATGCACTGTTAAAAAAAATGCAAAACATTTTACCAAGATAAATACATAGCAATCTCTTCGATACTTTCCCTCGACTTTGTTTCCTGATACTCTTGCTATTCAGATATTCAAGCCCCGCAGGGTCTTAATAAAAATATTTGCTAAGAAAACAATTCTTCGAGGGATTGGAGGGCGCGAGGGAGTTATTCTTATATCCAGATTCGTGGGGTATGTATATGACTGGGACCCGATTTCCATAAATGCAATAATTCTGAAACAGAAACCCCGCAGCTCCTTCAAATTTTGATGCTTCATGTACGCTAAGCCATGTGAGCGTTCACGTATTTTATGTTTTGTAAATTCGAATTCACATACAGATTGGGAACGATGCATAATTTGGTTAGGAATACTGTTCTGCATGTTCATTTTTTAAACAATTGCAGAGTACGAAATACTTTTTTTCACTGTTCGAGTTAGACGTCTTTCGTAGTAATTACTTTTTTTTTAATCTATTTGTATTATGGGAGCAAGAAGAGAATCATGATAGATATAACATTTTATTGATTTTATATGTAATTAATAGTGTTGTACATTATTTTAGTGTGATAATAATTATGTTATTCGTAAATATATACAGTATAAAATGTTAGTCCTTACCAATGTTTGAAACATTATGGTTATTGCTATAAGCGGCTTCTTTTTGTTAAGATTACCTCATGCAACCAGAATTCTTACAAACCGACATATTCTTAAGACGCCTTCTAAATCTGTACCTTTTACTCCGTTTCATAGTCCTCCCCATATTATTTAATTGATCGACGTCGGAATTGAGCTCGTATGCTTCAACGTAAGCCTGAATAAATTAAAATAAGCTAGTTCTATTTTTGAAAACTTCACACAAATATACGGCGGAATGTGTAATTATTTAAGCATTTACCTCATCGTCTTCGAAGACACAAAATATGTTGTTATATTTTTTGGATACTCTACGAATGCAAGCATACGTGTTATTTGCAACGTCTTGACACTTGCAACTATAAAATTTGCTGCACAACTAAAAAAAGTAAAATATAATCGTGGGTGGTATTATTATGCGAATGATAAAAGTTTAAATAAAACAGTTTACCACAAGATTTGGGTCCGCGTCAGTAGGACAGCCTGATGATGGCCGTTCGACAGAATGTTCTCCTCTGTACTCAATCAATAGAGTTCTGTCTAAAGGTAAGTTACCTATCAAGGAAGTACCATCGGACGGTGCTTCTGTTCCGGCCATCATTAAAATTGTAGCGTAAATATCAACGCTACTCACTGGGGCTATAACAGATTTTGGTGAGATTCCAGGGCCACGAATCATCAAAGGAACGCGTATGTCTGTTTCGTATGGCTGCCGCTTATCAATCGACATACTAAATTGACCTATTTTATGTAACATGTATGAAAATTATGTCTGCTCTCTGTTATTAAATTCATAATCTTGCTTGTTATTCATTGATTTAGTATCAAGATGTACATAATCTTACCAATATGATAGCCATTATCAGATGTAAATATAATGTAAGTATTATTTAAGAGATTAGCATTAGTTAATGATTTATGAACATTTAAAACAAGCTCATCCACTGCTAAAAGAGTTTCAAAACGACGTCTATAAACCTCATCTAATTTAGGTAGAACGCTTTTTGGGAGTGGTGATGGTCCCATGCGTATTAACCAGTGTTTATCCTAAGTTAGACATCGAATAAATCAAATGTTTAAACAATGCAAATATTACAAATTAATACCTTTTGCATTGGAGTATTGAAATTTCCAGTTCTTTTAGCTTTCGTGCCTTTATACCTATCATTGTGACGAGTAGCAGGTGTAAAAGGAGCATGTGGTGCTGGCGGAGCTAAGACCATCAGAAATGGATTTTCATTTGAACGGCGTGTCTTAATAAAATTTACAGCCATTCTACTCTGTAATTTTTATAGTTCACCATAAAAAATACCCCACTCATATAGTTCTGGTAGAGATTACATTTAAATATCTACTTACAATACTGTCAGTAAGATAGTCCACATCCCTGTCTTTAAATGCAAACTGAGTACCATTAATCGATAGAGAATAATTATAATATTTTGAGTTTCCTACAAGAGCAGCCCACCAATCCCATCCAGATGGTACAGAAAGATCCTTATCAACTCCGTACTTCATTGTAAATAAAAATTTGTTAAATTTAATTAAAAGTATGTATTATTGAAATAATTTAATGACCGCAGAGAAAAAGTAACATAGACCTGATTCATGTATTTCCCTGCGTAAAATGTTGTATAACCCATTTTATTTTTTAACTGAGATGCAAATGTATTTGATTCAAATGTAGTTTTCCATTGTTGACTGTAACAGCCACCACTAATGCTATTATTAACAACATTATGATTATGTTGATATTTGCCTGTTAATATTGATGCACGATTGGGACAACATATTGGAGAAGCTACAAACTAAATAATAAAAAACGTAAAAACATAATTAATTTCAAATATAAGTTACAATGTAATTAAATCCATACTTACGCAATTTTGAAAATTCATTCCTTTATTTCCAATCAAGTTTCTAGTATTTTCCAATGGAATCTGAAAAAGAAAAATTCACTTATTCCCTCTGTGCTCTCCTTCAAAGCAAACAAAGAAAAGATATCTTACCATTCCATCAAGTACAAGGTCTAAATCATCTGCAATGATCAAAATAATGTTGGCTCCTAGTACAAACTTTGTACTAAATATTAACAATAAAATCTTTATTACGTTCATTGTGTCACATTCACTCGTTTTCAATTGCATGTCATATGAAAATATGTACTTTTTAGCGACCGCTCATATAATCAAAACGAAGAAAGACTGATAACAAGGTATTTAAAAATAAATAAACATACGACTTTACGTTACAAGCGATTACAGGGATTCCCCTGCTTATGGCACTCGGTGCGATACGGCGTGTTTGGCGTTAGTATTCAGTAGTGGTATTTGCGGATTGGTGAACATTTTTTCTTTTTCATTGGCGGATTCACATCGGAAAGAACAATAATTCAAAATGCACTGTCATCTATTGCCCAATATGAAAACTATCATACTTTTTTAAACCATCCACCACTGAAATCTCAATACACTGAAATGCACCGGTATACCAGAGCGCTATATTTTCGACACATCGGCATTTCAAGATACTAATCATTCTCGTAACCATAGGCGTAGGTTATTTAAACCATTACACTACATAACTGGGATTGTAATTAAATAAATAAATAAAAATTAAACTGTCATCGTCAAACGGCCATGAAACAATTAATAATACTTTTAAGCTAGCCGAAAATAGGGCTGCGTGTGGCGTCAATTGATACTACTACATAGATTCTGAAAATTGGCCCACCTTGAATATCTATTTCATTTTTCATCTCTTCTCTAAACAAAGTTCTTGGGTAGAACAATAAATCCGAATGCACTGTCATCTGTCGGTCAAATTAACAACTATACTTTTTTAAGCGTGTAGTTAAAGTATGGAAGCTAGTGTGGTACTCTAGAAGCACGTGGGTTTTAATCAGAAATTTATTGACAACATAAAATAAATTTGAACAGAAATTTACATATTATATAGTGAAGTATTAACAGATAAAAGTGATCTTGTCGAAATGAATGTCATACCCTGTATAACTTGGGTGAAGAAAGGAGTAGCAGCTGCAGTGCCTGATAAGGTTAGTGTATCTGTGTATTCGAGCTTCATCCTCAGTTCAACTTTCATCAACCGTGACATTAATCTTAAAAACAGTCTTCTGATTATGGAACTAATGTTTTAACGTTGTTATATTTTTACACAAATTTAGAGTATTAGGTTTACTCCAATTTCAATATTTATACATTACATGAGGCATTCTTATGTTCGTAGGTGCAACTGACTCCACAAGAATTGGAGAATATTATAAAACAGACCGAGTCAAATATAAAGTATGTTACATATGACTGTGTTACTAGCATTTATTTAAACAAACTAATATTAATTTTACCATTGGGTTTAGGGAAATTGAGAGTGACGATGAGGATGACGATGATACTAATCCTACAATATCAAAACAGACAAATTCAAATAAAGAACCCCAAACTCAGAGTGATGCTATGATCGAGGATGAATTTAACTTTGATAAATATGATGCTGAAGGTATACAATGGCATATTTTGAAGCAGTTACTATGTGAAAGTTATATTTCAACAGTTTAATTTACTATTTAGCTGAGAATATTCATTGCAACATTGGTGGTGTGGCTGTATTGAATAAAGATGGGAAAGATCCATTTGTAACAGTAGGTGACAGTGAAGATGAGGATTCTGAGAAAGAAGATGATATTATCAAAGAAACTGATAATCTAGTTCTGGTAGGACATGTTGATGGAGATGCCAGCATTCTAGAAGTACATGGTAAAAATGCAACAACATGCCAACACTATTTTTGAAGTAGAAATTCATATTTGTTATATCATTTCAGTTTATAATGAGGAAGAGGGATCGTTCTACTGTCATCATGATATTTTGTTACCTTCTTTTCCATTGTGCATAGAATGGCTTAATTTCGATCCTAGTGATCCAAGACCAGGTAAGTTTATGGTGACACGTAACTATAGTATAGGAAATTCAGTACATATATAAACATTCAACCTTCCTTCAGGCAATTTATGTGCAATTGGTAATATGACACCAATTATAGAAATATGGGATTTGGATGTAGTTGATTGTCTAGAACCTGCATTTAAACTTGGACGCAAACCTAGTAAAAAGCTAAAATTAAAACGCGTTGGTCATAAAGATGCAGTGCTAGATTTGGCATGGAATTCTAATTATACGTAAGTATTAGATGCTTTAATAACTTGTATGACAAACATCATTATTCATTTTTCATGATATAAAAAACACTATTCTTGCAGTCACGTTCTAGCTAGTGGTTCAGTAGATCAAACTGTACTATTGTGGGACTTAGAAAATGGTACTCCAGTAACAAAACTCAATTCATTTAATGAAAAAGTTCAAACAATTGAATGGCATCCTTCAGAAACTCATAAATTACTTACTGGATGCAGTGACAAGTATGTCAATTTCTTTTTTAATAATGATTCTACTTTGTTATAAGTAAGCCCAAGTCTTATAATTTCATTAAATTCTTAGAACTGTAAGATTATTCGACTGCAGAACAGAGGATGGCTTCAAAGCCTGGCAAACAGCTGGCGAGGTTGAAAGAGTATTGTGGAATCATTTTGACCCAAATTACTATTTTGTAAATATACAGACATTTTTCTTTTACTTACGTTTCAAACAATACTAGTTATTAATATTGCACTTGCTATATGTATAATAGGCAAGTACAGACAATGGTCAGATTCAATACGTAGATGTAAGGCAAGATGATCCAATATGGCAGATTTCCGCACACGAAAAAGAAATCACAGGTATACAACTTCTGTAAAGTATCTCAAATATTTGCAGTAAATATTTTGTTTCCCGTTGACAATATCTGGTAACGTCACATTAAATTTATATTCCCCAGGTTTATGTCTTAGCACCTCATGTCCTGGTTTATTAGTCAGTTCATGCAACGATGGGATCATGAAAGTATGGGATGTGATAAATCACAATGAAGCAATATTAGTCTGGGAGAAGAAGACTAATTTGGGTGCTTTACAATGTTTAGCAGCAAATCCCGATAGTCCATTTATATTTGTTTTAGGGGGCGACAATAAATCTGATAACATGAAAGTATTCAATCTCTTAACCAGCTCCGCAGGTATATAATTTATATCTATACATCTCACGAATAATTTAAACTCATGGATCATATAATTATTTCACATGAATTTACGTTCACAGTATCTGACAGATTTAAAGAGAGGCAGAAAATAAAATTGGAATTTGGTGATTCGCAAGGAACCCAAACAAGAGAGGTCAAAACTAAGCAAGAAATAATGGAAGTTACCGAAGAGATGGAATCTGTAGCTTTGGAAACATCAGTTTCCGGAAGTTTGGGTAAAAAGAAGAAAAGGAATAAAAAATAAATGTTCCCAAAAATACATTGAAGCTTTGTATATATAAAACATAATGCTACGTTATGTTACATTATGAATTTAATACATCCCTATATAGTAAATAATGTGCCATTATCTATTCCATCAATTATTTTTGTGTTAAATGAATTTATTCATAGAAATAATTTTTTAAGTGGCCCCCTTTAATAAGCTGTAAATTTGATTGGAAGGTAAAATTTGCACTAAAAAAAATGCGTCTATCTTCCACTTAATATTTGCTGTTTATTCAGCGACTTCTAGCAGTAATGGAGACGTGCGCATTAATTTACAATTTTCTTATACTTTGTATAATGCTTCGAGTTTCATCTATTTAATAAACATTTAATTTTCCGCCCAGAAGACCCTGTTTATACATAATTACAACAGGAATAAAATTGACGTGAAAATGAATATAAACTTTGTTTTTTAATATTTTTTTTTAGTTCATCAGTATGAATTTGTATTCTGCAAAATCATAATGCTAAAGCCCATAAAATATGAAGCAATTATTTCGATATAAACTCTCGTATTTCCCGATAATTATAATTTTTCACTATAGAGACCTACTGAACTTTTAAACGAAGTCAACGACGGTAATCTAGAGATAAACGAGTCCCATTTCTATTTCTGTAATTAGACAGTAGTAGAAAGTATATCTATTATATTTCTAATAAGATACAGTATTTATCTTTACTTGAAAATTAAACCGAACTAAACTATAACTATATTAAGATTTTTAATACAAGAAAAATTTTCTATGTCTTATGTTCTGCACGGTAGATATGCATACACTTTCATTGCTTCATTTTATATACAGTGGACAAATTTATTGTATTTTATTATGCAACGATCAAGTTCAGTTAATTAAATGCCCCTTACATATGTAATATTTACAAACGATTTTATTCGCAACAATTTACAATTAAACCTTTTCCAACTTGATCATGAAATTATTATGCCATTTATTTTATGGTCTATACAATTTCTTCTAACATATTCAAACCCGACTACCATTATCCCATCAAGCTGGTAAATACGACAGTGATTTGATATATGTATAAAATGAAAGCGCATATAAATCAATATTTTCAGTGAGAGATTAAACTTTCGATAATCTCAATTGTTTCTTTAAGATTTATCACGATTCTCAATAAATATGTATTAGATTATCATTAAAATATTTTTGCGTATTAACATATTCGTGTCCCTTAACTAAGATTCAAATCTTGTCGATAGATCTTCAATAATCCTGTCGCCTATTTAATTAATGGATACTTAATAATAGCGCGATAGCGTTTTTAAAGACAAAAAGGAAAATGCTACGCGCTGACATTTTATCTCATCCATCCACCATTGAAGTCTAATTTTCTTTAAAGTGCTATTCCTGTTTTTGACACAATTCTTACTATAAATGTAAAATATAAAGAGAGCATATCGATCCTTTTGCACTTCTTCGTGGCATGCAAATGATGTAAATATGTTTCACTATATTGTTTTTATATCATGAATACCTTCCCTCAGTGGTTGCAACTTATAAAATTGTGGCAAACATGCAAGTAAGTGAATATAAATATGTTATAATATAAAAATGTTAAGCAATTAAAACAATCTGCATCCATTGTCATATCCTTAGTACGATGAATATCAGGATCTATAGACAAGATTACGAAAGCTACATTGTAGGACTACGAACTGCATAATGAAATATAAAAATTAATTTTTTATGTATGTACTTCACGCGTGTTCCATATATTTCAATGTATTGCTCGTGAGTGAATTGAACGTGTAAACAAGATACTTCTGTTAATTCATACATAATAAAAAACGATGCTATAAATCTTCCATTAACTTGTCGAAATTGAATAAATCTATATAATTTCGCTGCTTTAATACATTTTTACAGCAGTGACTTTTTTACAGATCTGAGAGAAGTTATTACTATTTTAGATCAGTGTCAAATATATTCAGATAATAAAAAAATAAGTATAATAATCTGACGATGACAATCTAAAAAACTTGCTCTCTGGCAGTGGCATCCTCGACTTAGAGACAAAAGATGTTACAGGCAGATTATCCCAGGAATGGTCTTACGGCATACGATCATTGAAAGTTTCTCCATAAATAGACCACATCAGATATGGCAGTTATAAAGGAATTTAAAAAATTGTCACTAAATCGATATCACCGGTGAAATTGTCTATTGATAAAAATTCATTATCACATCATAAGTATGGAATCAGACGTGTGACATTCAAATGGAATAATTAAAAAGCTCGTGGCATAAAAAATGAAGTCTTGCACGATGTATCTCTTGGTCTTTGTAATTGATAATAACAAAGGCACTTGAAAAATTTGATTTTATCGTAGTGCTGCGGTACACGTAAAGCCTTTTGAATTCCAACATTGAAATCCCGAGTGTGATTGCCGCATCCATTGATAGTATAAAGTGCCTGCTGTTTTAAAATTGAGACATATAGACAAAACGATAGATCCTGTCGTGTCGACAATGCGATATTAAGATGGTAGACAATATACGTTATATAATATATTAATTAGTAGAATTCACATACTTATTTGACGTAGCATTGAGCTAGGCATCGGTTCCTATATCAAGACTCCTGGAGTCTTGATTAGAATCGTGCTGACTTCCATTTTCAGAGGAAGCGCTACTAGAGAGACCCGACTGATCAGAACTTTTCTTCACCTTAGGTTTATACTCGGTTATAACAACAGTAACATTGTTAACTGTTACTTCATTCGTCTGGGCTGTACTCCTGTCGATATTTTTCAGACGAGGAGGATGTCTATTTTTGCGTCTTGGTTTATCCAGTTTGCGTTCCTTTTCTTTTCCAGTCCCGGTCGTACTGCCTCCGCTGCTGCCTTCTTTTTTGCCTGGCTTTAAAAGTGGCACATACTGTTGCTGGGCAACCTGAACAGAGTGTTCATTTTTAATGATATACTTACTACTTCTCTTAATTTAAACCTTATTCTAAGAGTACTTGCTCAATGAGAAAACAGTATGAAATTTGATAGAGAAACAGCATATAAATGTAAAAAGAAAAAAGTATACATAGCGTAATAGTAAGACTGTGTAGTTTGAATTTAATAGGGAATTTTTCAAATTTTCTATTACAAACCTGTTGAGCCACTAGTTGCGGGTTGATGCGGGGTTTCCGCGTCGAAGTTCCTTTACGGACGTCACACATGAGGCACTTGAATGCTTCTGCGGTATTTCTATATGTGCAGACACTGCAGTCCCAGTAATTGTCTTCCAAAACCTTCGCCTGCCGTTTTCCGCTTCCCGAATGGTTCATTGTTCATCGGAGTCAATCATACGACGCTGAACCTTCTCAAAAGAGACTTTGTCCCCACACACGCCCTTTCAGCCTCATTAAAAGCAGTTTTACAAATACTTAATACTCTTTGAGAATGCTCTAAAAGAGCAGGCTTAGCTGGCGCCTGATAAAAAATAATCGAAAACGACTAAGTGAATTTTGCATGCATCAACTAAATAAGATGCGTTTCTGCCCAATGTGTTTCTCAACATCAAACTGACCACCTACATCATTTAGCCATAAGATTCTGGTATTGAGCATTGTTCCGACAGCTTAGTTAAACCTGCAAAATAAAAAAAATATAAAATTTCATTTTCAACACCAATCAGTATCTTGCTTCGTACTTGCACATAAATTATATATATACTTTCCACTCATGCATATAATAAATAAAAGATATGTACTCTAAAATATTTAAGGAATGAGATATCAAGATTAAGGTTAATACTGTACTCCTGCTTATATTAAGCAGGAAAGGTAACAATATATAACAAGAATGTTAATGAAAAAATTGGAGGATAAACAATATGTGTCATATTCAGATTTAGTGGCATCAATATGGTCCAGATCTTATCTTAAGGGAGTTTTTAAACTGCAAAGAAAATGCTTAAACTATTGAAGCATGTATCTTTTAGACTACTAAAATTATTCTTTAAAAAATATATGCAACCGTAATGTACAGAGAAACATATGTTTAAAAAATCTTAAAACCTCTCCATATTGTAATATGAATAAGATATCTATTTAAGAATCATGCAAAAATCTCACATGCATGCAGAAACAGCATCATTGCACATACGACACGCACCCTTTGACAGTAGTTTCAATGTAATCACGCATCCATATTAATATATACACGCATACACATTTAAAAGTATCAGGCACGCGACGTAGAATAGGTTCACTTACTTATCTCTTTTAGAGTAACGGGTAATCTTATAGATACTAGTTGCACCACAATATATTTTATACCGTATGCTCAATATTAGGAATGCAAGACACAAGAAAAATCAGACCGAAACAAAATATTGACAAACAATTCACAGCAGTTTGCTGTCGCTCAAACAGCGGAATGTTGGATTTGAACCAAAATATAGTCGATTTTGTATTTGGCAACGTTGCAGGAGCGGTGCTCCGAAACCACCATTCCGAAACGCATATTACCCTTTGAAAAAGAATATATATAGATTGTAATGTGGGTGACGCAAACCACAGATGAGTAGCTGGACAACGCTACGGTTTTAGCCGATACCAAAAACATGGCGCTAAATCGTAGCGGTGAGTCCAGAAGTAGGATTTTGTGATCATCGCCTCCGTCGTTAATACATGTCCCGTCGTAGCCGAGCTGAACGTGATCATGAACGTGTATAGCTTCACGGAAAGAGGTTCTCAGCTAATTAACGCTGGTTCCCAGAGCAACCCTTAGAACGAGGCCGCTCATCAGACAATGCCTAAATATTTTTTTTGCAATCTTAAATTCGAGTGCACAGTCGTGAATCTAACGTTGCATGTGAAATCTACCATAATACGATTGTCAACCAGAGATCTGTTTTAGTTGAAATAAATTGGTTTCAAAGTATTGAGTGTAAACATTTTTCCTTGTACATACTTTCCTATAATGTTACTGTGGACCGGCGCTGAATCACCTGAGAGAGGTGACGTTGTGCAATCTGCGATGGTTTGGCCAGGCACAAATAGGCTTTTTCAATAGTTCTCGAGGAGTTCTAAAGTTCTTGATAGGGTTTAACAATAGTTGTGCTACGTAACATCGTTAAAATATGAATTTTCCAATAATTGATATGCTCTAAGTTATGCAATAGCTCCGGTTGAAAGAATCAAATGTGGTGGACCCAGCTTATTTCACATACAAGTGCTCGTGGCGCATTGTTTGCTCCTAGACGCAGCAATCCGGTGAGTGCCGAAGTTTCTTGGAACGCGCGGCGCGTAGTGTCGCGCGATATCTTCGGCTTTTCCCCTATTTATAAGCTAACCCATATACCGTATAAGGACAGATATGAGCGCGTACATCTGGAATAATTGTAGGTAGTGTGTTGCGTTAGGTATTTTACATAAATATTAAATAATAAAGCGAAATTATGCTAACTATTATAGTTGATAAGGAGAAATCAGATAAGGGCAGCTGTGAGCATATACATCTTAAATAATTGTATGCTAATATTTTAACGGTTTTACGTAGCAGAACTGTTGTTAAATCATATCAGGAACTATAGAACTCGTCGAGAACTATTGAGCTATTGCAGATAGTTCTGCTACGTAACATCGGTAAAATACCTATTAAGGATACTAGTCGCACCATACGCTCCAGTGCAGGTATGAATAAGGAGCTGTCTTTCAGTGTTCTTTTCAGATATGTTTCAAACAATTCCGGGATAGTTCCCTCTAGTACTCAATGTTGGGACCTTATTTCCGCTTGGATCTATTGTTTAAATAATGCTGGAAGCTAGCACGGTATCGCTGCACTTCGATGTAGGCAGGCATGAGGTGTGGCTTTTGGCTTAGTAAATCTTATCGGGCTTACACTGTGCACTCGAATGTAAGATTGCAAAGAAAAATATTTAGCCATTGTCTGATGAGCGGCCTCGTTCTAAGGGTTGCTCTGGGAACTAGGGTTAAGTAGCGGAGAACCGCTGCCCGCCAAGCTACACGTTCATCATGACGTTCAGCTCGGCTACGACGGGATATGCATGATCGACGGAGACGATGATCACAAAATCCTACTCCAGGATTCGCCGCTACGATTTAGCGCCATGTTTTTGGTATCGACTAAAACCGTAGCGTTGCGCATCTCCCTACTCATCTCTGCTTTAGATCTTATAGTTTCTTGTCTATGTTAATTAAAATCTCTGTTGCCGGTATAACAGACTGTAGCAGACGATTTTCCTTGAATAACCAATAACTCATTTCGTTAAGAATTAATAGAAGTATGTTATTATTTTTTAGTGCTATGATATCTTAATCAAAATTTAAGTTATCTTTCTAATAATGGTATTATTTAAATTCATTTATCAGGAAGTACCTGTGTAAAATGAACAACTTGTTTCCTAAACGTTTCGGATTCTCTGCAAAATCTATTATAAGGTAAAAATTTATGCTTTAATATAATATATAGAGCAATGAGTTCATTCAAATTAATATTAGTTTCTTACTGTTTTATTAAACATATGGTACTGGAGACAAATAGCATCCATTGCAATGATAATGTAATATTGTAAGATGCTATTTATTGGACGTTGATCAATTTTTTATTAAATTTAAGGCATATACATAGATCTGCAATAATTAAAGAGGAACATTATGAAGATGGAGGGAGAACAATTCTTAATGTCTTAAATAAAAAATCGGCAGGTGGATTATTAATTGATTCTTGCAACAGGGTAAAATTCAATTTATACACACTTATTACATATAATGAAAACTCATATATCAAAAACAATATTTTTATTGTTGCAGATGGGTTTTACTTTAAACACTGGTGCTTTTATAGTTGGTCCAATAATCATATTTCCAAAGGCCATCCTTAGTTGGGACATAGAATCTTCGAAACATATGGATAGGGATTCTCTATGTTTATTTTCAGTGTTGGAACCAAAATTGGATATTGTAGTCATTGGACTTGATAATGATAAGTATATACCAAAGGCTCCATTTATTACGGAAGTTAGAGAATATTTGAATGAATTAAAAATTGCAGTAGAAATACTTCCAGTAAAAAAGGCTTGTACTGTTTACAATTTCCTCTATACCGATAACATGAATGTTGCCGCAGCATTGATACCACCGGTGAATAAGGAAACTGTAATGGAAGATCCAAGACTACAAGGATTTAAACCAGCAGCTTTGTTAAATCGAAAAAACTAGCATGTAAATTTTAACCTAGGAATTCAATGTATACTAGCAGTATAATTATGATACTTGTTGTTAATGAAACAAATTAAATAATTAAGTCATGGATAGGTAAAACTCATATTTCTCAGAACATGTACTAGGATAACAAATTTGTTAACGACATCATTTTTCCATATTCATTATAAATGAATAGTGCATATTATCATAGTTCAGTATTTGAACTAATACCTGTTATTTTCTTTGAATGTTCAATGAAATGCAAATTAATATTCTTTCACAAGCAGGACTAAAAGAATTAATTTTACTTCCGAATTTCACCGATTTAAGGGATAAATGGATTCTTGTTTTAATATAACAATATTTTAATTTAATTAAACAAGAATGTTGCAAATATTTTTGCTTACACAAAGTCCTGACCAAATTTTTAAACCATCATATAAAACGGCCAGAGTTCAGGTCATTTACTGTTAAGGTCGCCAAACAATCCTTAGAGCCAGTTAAATCCAAAGGGACCCAAATAGTTGAAAGAAGTACCTCAATGGGGGTGGCTTAAGGGTGGGCAGGTGTGCCGTCGTTTATTTTCGACGCCTTGAAAACGATGCTAGCGATACAGGCGTATACATGTGCCTTGACGTAAGATGGTTGTGAGTCCGGACCCTTTTTATTTTTGCGTAAAATGGAAGCCTCGACGATTCCTCCTACAGCCAACACCTGGTACGCTCGACCATCACCTGCCTGTGATGGTGTATTGCGACTCTTTACTGTGGGATTGAAAAAGGATTGTAAAAATCCAGTGAGGGAATTTATATTTTTCCAGGATAAGAATTATCCCCGGAATATATCAGAATCCATTCTTTACTATTATTGTTTGAATAAAAGTATTTTTAACAGGAAAAAAACTTGAGTAATGCTCGAGTAAAGTTGAAATATATCATTAGTTATCGAAATATTAAATTACTTTCGCTATTTTTTAAAATCTATTAAGACTTGTAAGATGCACAAATCCAATGACAAGTCTAGCATGATGTCTTTACTGGCGGTACCGTACCTGTAAACCTTTCCTATTTATATTTAAATGGACACTTTACGATCAGTGTCTTATAATGTAACTGTTTGTAGAACAACGAGTAATACGTTTCATTTTCTTTCATTTAACTGTAAAAATAATAGGATTAAAAAATATCCCGTTATTTGATGGTCACCAACCCAAAAATCGGAATTGTATTCCTATTACAGTTAGTTCTTGATTGCTTAGATGTATATAAAAGAAAATTATCGAATTACTTTTATTTTTAAATATTTCGAAATTACCAAGAAATAAAGGCACGATGCTTTTGTAAAAAGTTTGATTTTTTTATTTGAATTAAAAAATACATATTGCATTGTTTATTATATTTTAAATACTTTGTTATGTTACATTATGTCAATATTTCACAAGTTGACAAATAATTTAGCACCGAATTTTATATTTAATTATAGGAATATGCCTTATTTTACAGAACTACTGATATAATTCATAATCGAGGTATTTATATTCAATGTTGATTAAAGTTAACACAATTTTTCGAATTTTTGCCAAACTTCGTATAATTTTGTATAAAATGGAATTATCCAGGCTGTGCCCATTAAATATTATTAGTATATAAATCTAGTACATTATAGTGACATATCATAGATGGCTCACAATGGTTTTAATAAATTCGATCGTTTTAACATAACCCTATATATAATACAAAGTCAACTAAGTTATTTTTGTGATTGATTGTATCCATAATATTTTAATATATTAATAATGTATTTGCGTTATGTAATTTATTTAATGTCTATTCTTCTATACTTGTTGCATTACTAACGAATTCAATTCATCCTCTCCGGGGCATAAAACTGAGTCAATATTATAAAGTGCTGCATGAAGTGTTATCAAAAACCATGATACACCTGAAAACAAAGTTTTTTTGTTATATTATTAATTGTATCATGCATATCATTCATGTAACGTACCAAGAATCCAAAATAATACATCCCCAGCACCAACCATATAAAACACAGGCAAAGAACAAATGCCAATTATAGCATACACTTGTGCTAATGTCAATTTATGGTTTAAAACCATCAATTCTTGCTTAGAATGTCTTTGGGAAACTTTGTAACAAATAGCAAGAGCTGCAGCAACAGTCAGTAACACCAGTGGAGAAGTGATTCTAAAAAAAATATATCATACGATTAATAATATACACAATAAGGTATGATATTCAAGATATCAAAAATCAAAACTTTACAGTTCTTACAAGGAATATATAACCAATCCAATAAATACAAAGAGATAATTGCTTTGAAAGTATTCAATATTTTTCATGACTCTTTTGCTCAATCTTGGTATGCTTGGTGGTGGTCTAATGTTATTCGTATTTAGAAAAAGAGACCATGGTCTGACATTGGCTCTCCTACGTTGTATCCACTCCTGAGCCTTTGGATATCCAAGTTGACCAAGCAGAAGTGGTGGTAATTGCAGGAACTCATATCTATTTAACAAAAGACATTAATCAGCATAGGAGAAAGATGAATTCAAGAGTCCAAATGTGAAAGCCTGATAAATATCTTATGTATTATAACCATAAAGAAAAATCTATAAAGCTTTTTAAGTCTCAAAAGGACATTATTAATCGGAAAATTCCATAGTACATTAGTAGAGTTTTCTGAAAAGTACGCATTGGCTGAGGAAATCCTGCAAGGTTAGAAGTGTTGATAAGCATATGTACAATATGCATTACTTCATGCCGAGTATGTCAGGTTATTCATAATCGACGTCTTGAATTTACCCATTGACAGATGGATTTTGCTTTTGATAGGGTGGTGGTTGAATATCACCCATGATTGGAATCTCCACATCAGCCATCGCGTCTCTTTCGTGCCAGAGACTCCCGAATCTCCCTTGAACTGCGGTTGATAAAAACAACTATCGCGTGGATGCCTTTTTGTATATACTATATGGAGTGCCCTCTTGCTCCCCTCCACTCGTAAGCAGCTAGCTCTACAACCACTCAGTCGTGGTCAGTAAAACCTCCTCGCATCGTATCCACGCATCGTACTACGTCACCCTCCTTACTTCCCGGTCCCCTTACGTGCGCCACAGGTTGCAGCTGCCTCGACAAAAATTCTTTTATTGCCTTTACAAACGCCCAACGTAAACGGGCCCTTTCAGGCCAAAAACCATCAAGTTTCAGCGGAAAAGGGTGAAAATTGTACCCTGTATCCTGTGCTACCTCGGAATTTCATCTAAGCATAGTTGAAATGATACCGCATATATTATGGGGGGAAATGATTAAAAGATAAGAATAGTTTGAGAGAAATATGGAGTTGAGAGATCGATGAATTTCTAAATTTAAGAGGAACCACTGATTTCAGGAACAAAGACTTTTCACTACCATCGCTGGTAATAGATGCTAGAATCTGTCTCTTATGCATAAGAGTGAATCTTGCGTCTGATACCTTTACAAAAATGGTTTTGCTTGGGGAAAATTTTCAATATGGAATGTGTAGAACAATTTCAATCAAATGAAATTTTAGCGATACTTCCTAAGGTTTGATTAATTATACGAAATAGTACACTTCTTGGGGCATCTTATATATTGCTATGATGTTACATGAAACAGTGAATATTTTTCTGAATATAGTAAAATTTGAAAATGTGATCAATTGCATGAAATTCGCAAAACGTGTAATGAATTTTATTCTGGAGAAAAATCATATACAAAGCGGGTTTATTTCAATAAACACAGTATAGGTTTTTTCCTTAAAAATGTACAGGAATGTTATATCAGTGATCTCATAAAGAAATAAAAAGAAGGTATAAAATTTTTCTCGTAGTTTGTTGTGATTAGTGAGATTGGGTAGCCGAAAATACGAGGTGCAGATGACGCTACTATGCGTAGCCATTGTAAGAACGGAGAGCCAATCATGTAACGTGTTAGAGTTGTTTCCATGGGAGACCATTTCTAAACTTATTTTTGATTGGCCGGAAACAAATTCCCATCTTATACCGGGCCACCCGCCATAACGAACATAGCGTGGTACGAGCGATTGTGTTTGAATGAACGTGGTGCAGTTTAATTGACAAAATTCGTTGATCAGTGTTGATATTCGCGTAGCATTTGAAGTGTAGACGTGCTGACTGCATATTCATGGACTTATGGTGACAAATTGAAGATATGGAAGTTGCGCAAAAGCTGCATTTTGATTCGTTCGATATCGAAGACGAGGAGTTGAACATCAGCTGTCGCACAAACAGCTCGGGTTGTGATGTCGAGGATGTTTTGGACTCTTCAGTCGAGGAGTTTGGATGTTCACCACTTCCTCAACCAAGGAAACTATCCTTCAGTAACGTCATGGATTGCAGTGATAGTGAATCTAATCAACCCGTTCCAAGTAACATCAACAAAACCCCAGCCACAACAATGACAGGTTAGATTATATGTTAATTTCAGCATAATTGAACACATATTCATTCAAAACTATTGAAAGTGTAATTAAAATTCCTTCTGTAAAGAGAATGCTATTTCATTCCAGAAAAAGTGAAGTAATTTTTATATTACTAGTAATACTATATAAAGTAGAACATTTTTGCAATGCTTCTATATATTTCAAGCATACCATCCATTTGTGCTTCCCATATACAATTACTTATGTGAAACATAGCATTTATGAATTGATATATTCATCTTTTAAAGACTTTTGAATACTTTCACTGAGTTTCAAATTTGAAGTTAAATTATTCCTTTCAAAAGTAAAGGTAACCACAATTGCTTGAAGCATTTTATGTGGCTTACAGCAATTGTTTTATTTTAAAAGAGGTAAATTAATATCTTGGTCGATTCATTTATTGAACTTTTTTTGAGCAAGAAAGAAAGTTATTGTATGAACATTACTAGTGTGATACAATTGATAGCACAGTAATTGGTCCAATTCTTCCATACTAGTAATGTATAAGAATTGTTTATAATGCAACATATCTAATGTTATTGTGGACAAGAAAATAAATTTGCGATTGAAAAAATTAATAAAAAAAGAAAAAGCTATACATATACACAAAGCTTTGAAAAGGATAAACAATATTGAACTGCATATTGTATACTTTTAAGATAGCTGAAAAAAGATTTTACAAAAGAAAATATAAACATGTATAAAAACCTACAGAAAGTAATACATTTGAAGAAAAACAAGGGAAAAAGGACTAATATGCAAAGAATATTAACAAATAATATAGATGTTTGCAAATGGTGTGAACTAATTGATACAAATAATATTGAGCCAATTTTTTCACATATCACAAACTGCTATTATTATTTAATTTAAGCATTTTTCAAAATTATTTTTCAATGCTTTTAATTTTCTTATGGCCATGCACTTTTAAATGCAAATGGATTCCACAAGTGAAACCATTTTTGTTTCATTCACAAAGTAATAATTTTATTTCTTGAATATTGAAAAAGAACATAGCTTTCTTTTAACATTTTGGTCATAAATTGTTTTACCCCTTATTCTATCAAACTATCCATTCTGTTTTAAGATATATTATGTGTTTATAAAACTGAATAAATATTTTCTGTATACACCATATCCAATATCCTACTCCATTTTGAGTTGGTGTATATAGCCAATTTTCCTGTACCATAATTCTGTAAGAATTTTTGCTGAATGTTCATGCAATAAAAAGAAAACAATAAAATCATGCATATATTTCACAGCTTTTTAAGAAAAATAAGCAGATGTTTTACAGAAGCACAGTCCTAGTCATCGTTAGAAAAGCTACATCTAGAGCAAATCGTAACTCCTCAAACAATCATTCGATTTTGATACATTTTTGTTCGTAGGCTCTATGGGAATCAGGATTCCTCATCGTGAAGGTGGACCACCATCAAAGATGTCAATGGCATGCAGTCCACCTTACAAACGCGTCAGGGCACTTCGCCTATTTGATTCTCCTGCTACTCCGAAAACGATAATAGAAAAGAGTGTAATGCATACTCCTTTACCTTCCAAATGCACTAGACTGTTTCCTTTAGACAAACCTAGGGCTGTGCCATCATGTTATCCAAGTAAATCTGACAAACCTGCAGCTAACGTTAATCCATTTACACCCAATGGAATGTTATTAACTGCTAGGAAGAGGACCAGGTCCAAGCGCAGTCTTAACAGGTGAGTACAATAAGATGAGTCTTGTATCAAACAAAACCCACTCGTGCTTCCCTTTGACAATCCTTAATATGACTCATGATTACATAATGCAATCAGTATATGTATTTACGATATAAATATATACTTGGAATGCATGATTAATCTGATTTTGGTATATGCACATGTATTCTATAATATTCAATTTATAAAAACACATATATAGCCACTGTTAATGAACACATGTATAATGTCGTTTCATAAATGAGCTTAACATTATGATTTGACAAAAACGTGTTGTTTAACAGTTCCAATTATTCTGTATCTCGTTAGGTTATAGTTTTAACGAAAACTATTCGTTCCTTTACATGATAGTTCCCCGGACATTCGGATACCGAAGTTCGACCTTGTCGATTCCGAAGATTCGGACAATGAGGTGGAACATCCCACGAAACGTGTTGCACTACAGGAATCAAATATACCAAGATACCATCAGGAATTTCATGAGCTTGGATTAATAGGTACAGGTGAATTTGGATCCGTTTACAAGTGTATTAATCGATTGGATGGCTGCATTTATGCCATCAAGAAGAGTATCAAACCTGTTGCCGGGAGCGTCAACGAGAAGAATGCACTGAACGAGGTATACGCGCACGCTGTGCTCGGCAAGCACCAGCACGTTGTGCGTTATTATTCCGCCTGGGCAGAAGATAATCACATGATCATACAAAATGAATACTGCAACGGTGGTAGTCTCGCGGATGCTATATCCAATCTCGAGGTCGAGAAGAGACATTTCTCCGAGGCTGAGATGCGTCAATTATTACTACACGTTGCAGAAGGTTTGAGGTACATTCACAGTATGCAACTCGTGCACATGGACATCAAACCCGGGAACATCTTTATCTCAAAGGAGAAGAGATTATTGGCGGTGAATTACGATTCTGCGGACGATGGATTCGACGAGGAGGAGACCGTCGAGGAAGAGATAACTTATAAAATCGGAGACCTTGGTCACGTTACATCTATAAGTAATCCGCAAGTTGAAGAGGGCGACTGCAGATACCTGCCGACGGAGATTTTGCATGAAGATTTTACTCATCTGCCTAAAGCAGACATTTTTGCACTTGGTTTAACGGTTTACGAAGCAGGAGGCGGAGGTCCTTTGCCTAAAAACGGACCCGAATGGCATGACATCAGAAATGGAAATCTGAAGGAATTGTCACAGTATAGTCGAGATCTCAACGAACTGCTTAAGGTAATTTTTGTTGCTTTATCATCCATTTTGTATTGGGCCTACTATTTTTGTTGATTTCTACATAGTCGCAGTATAGAAAGTTAAGAATTTATAAAACACATCCGGTTTCTTCGTTGCAGGCAATGATTCATCCGAATCCGGAAATGAGGCCATCTGCAGTATGCCTCATTCAGCATCGAGTTTTGTGTCCTTTCGGCAACAAGACAAAAGCTCAACTACGCCGGGAGTTGAATGCTGAAAAGCTCAAGAACGAAATCCTATCGAAGCAACTCCAAGAAGCAGCTAAGTGCTTGAAAACGATTGCACCAAATATGGCGGCCATCAATGGCACATTGAATCCCGGGGGCTATAGATTAAGACCTACACCTACAAGAACCTCATCGCGAGCCATAGGCAAAAAAGTTAACCGTAGCAATAGCACAACAAACTTTTGACAGTCATACCTCAGACTTGCCTTGAGAAACGACAGGAAACAAAGTGCTTAAGAAGGTGTGGTACCATATCGGTGCCTTGATATTGTGATATCCAATTAATCCTAGTTTATAAGAGTAATTTCAATGAATTTTCATATAAAATCGTATGCAGGGTTAAAATTGCAGGTATTTTGCTGAGACGAGAATGAGATGTGGCGCTAATTCTGATGACACATTATATCCTCTCTTGTAATTCGCAAAACATATAACTCTGTTTTCTTTGCTCCTTTATTTACCACAGTTAAGTGCTTGTTACGGTAGCTACAAAAAGTTTTCCTTTGTTCTTGTTGAAATTGTGTGGCACCTCTTTCTTATTAAGGGTTTTTTTTTACCCAACCACCAGATTTCTTGGCCATATTCATGGTAAATTTAGCGTAGCAAGTATTGCATGATTGCTAAATATTTTATCAATGTTCAGCCGTGTTATGTTTTGTGAAATTTCTCATATACGAAGCAAATGCTTGACAAGCAAAATGTTACAGGAATCGGCATCCTTTTTTATTTTTTTATTTTACTTATATACATGAGCACTAGGACTTTCTACAAATGGTTGGCTTATTGTGCCAATGCATTTTGCGTGTTGTATTAACGTGGTTTCCTTATACTAATACTCATTTAGGATTATCATTGTGCCAAAGGTAATTTCACAAAGCACGTACGACATATTTGTGTATTTAAAAGTTTTCTATAGTTAGAAAATTATGTCAAGTTGATTCAACATTAGCTGCTTATCGTTGTTCCAAATAATTAGTTCCAGTGTACATAACAATGATACACGCTTGAATGGCCAAATATACATTGTGTCTTGAATAATTGCATATTATATATTTTGCAAAGTTAATGCGAAAAAGAGTAAAATCATTTACTGCTAATGCGTTTTGAGAGTTACAGGAAGAAATGCAAAGCATCGAGGTTTATGAAAAAAAGAAATTCAATCAAAATTTTTCATTCGATGAACGTGGTGAAATAAGCTCACAATTTTGCGTGAGCTTCTTCACTCAAATGTATCTTTTTCTTTATAATAGAGCAGTTGTCCAAATCTTAATATCATTTACAGTTACTGAAATAACCCAACTTTTATTATTATTAGCGTACGCTTCAAATGCCTCCATTATTAGAATTTTTCAAAGACCACGAAATATTGGTGTTAATAATTTGAACGTTTCTCGGCTGAGATTAGGAGCTTGTTAATTATTACATTATGTTATGATTGTTTTGGCTTCTCATATACGATTTCATGATTGTTGCCACAACTGAATGCCCAATGGAATTTGAGGCCATTGTGAACATTAAGACTGCTCCCTTCTTTTTTTTTTTTTAATAAATTTTTAAGAGTGCTATTTTTACGTATGAAGGTACGAACGTTTAATGTGGTATCAGTCTTTTTTTAAAGATTCTGTTGATACATACCCTTAGAAACATCACACGTTTCCACTATGCAGAGTAATAATTACTACGATACATAATACAGTCGTAAAATTTCTCGTTGGACAATTAGCTAATTAGCTTTTATGACACTGACTCTAAAATAATATTTTTTGCAGCAGCTCGTCCTACATGTTAAATTTGAGCATTAAACATTACGCTGCATTTTGACTCTGCATACAGTAAAAATTCCAGACAAAATCGATGGCCTAGAAATCGCTAACGGCTCGAGCACGGTACGTCTCGTAATTAACGAAAAAGAAAAAAAAAATTAACGAATCTAAATTATTTTATAACACTTTTTTAATGGTCTCATCATTTACAGCAAGCCCTGGAATTCCTATTAACCACGTATTATTATATCGTCCTATATTATATATATAGAATAAATATCGATGTATATTGATTAGAAAATAAATTACGTTTCTTTTTTTTTCTCTAGTTGTACCAGAGTTACTAATTAGAAGTTTCGTTATTGCTTAATGATATCGTAATCTTTGTAGAAGCGCGACTCTTCTTTAATTATCATAACGTGAACTGTATAGCAGTCCAGAGGTCCGTAAATAATTGTTATCAGTTTTAACGAGAATCGTACCAATACCTAGATCTTCCTGTAGTCTTATATTCTTTAGTCTAGATGAATTAGTTAAAAGAATACACTACAGGCGCATCCTAAAGCGATAATTTTGTTGGAATTTATTCTTTTTTTTTCACTATTGTATCTTGAAAATTGTTCCTTAGACAAAAGTGCATTTAGTTATATCTTACTTTGCCAAAGGTATAAGCTAAATTTTAATGATGCCTCCTGCAAGTTACTGATCTTTTTTCGTTTTTTCCCCGCTTTTGTTTCGGTATTTTTTTTAATATCTCCCCGAGATGCTGCTCGAAAAGCCGCAATGTAAAAGTGTAATTGTAAATTAAATTATATTAGGTTTATTTGCGCACTTTATAATTACGTCGGCTAAGTAGCGCCTTATAAGCGCAATTCTCTGTGCCTATGCTATAGCTATAGCCTTAGAAATAACCATGTATAGAATGTTAAGTCCGTACTTGTAAGATTAAATATGAGTACTTGAAAGAGTACGTGAGATATTGAAATTTCGATAACGCCAGCCAGGGTGGACCCTTGCCAAGTGGCGATAGGCGCTGCGAAGTGACGCCAGATTTAGAAACAATGAATTGTTGTTCTTTAATTATTATTATTATTATTATTATTATCATGAATATACGTATACGAATAAACTAAAGAAATAATGAATATTTACTCGTTCCATGTTTATTTATATCATATTTAGTACTTGCAGAATATTTTTAATCGTTTTATACGACTATCTATAGATTTGAATATTAAAAATTATATCTTCGATTACGCTGAATGAATAAGAAGTAAAAAAGCTTTTAAGTAAATTGGCGATTCGAAAACAAAACGAAACTACAGCAAATCTTCTTAAAAAAATTCTTCGTTCGATTTATATATTGCAATTATACAATTACGGAGTTTACTAGTTAAATTAAATTGAATATTTAGAAAATCTCTGACAATACGGTAATTGCTTTTTACATTATCAATTAAATTACAAATGAAATTTGATTAAAAGACGCGCAAGGGAAAGATTGAAAATTAAAATACGACACGGAAGAAGTGCTGACAAAGACAGCCAACTTCATGAGACTCAACAGAGATGAGCAGGGAGATGCACAACGCTATGGTTTTAGGCGAGACTAAAGACATGGCGCTAAATCGTAATGGCGAGTTTACACGTTGGACTCGAGTACCACGGGATACGCCTTACCGACGGGGACGATGCTCACAAAATCCTACTCCTAAATTCGCCGCTACGATTCAGCGCTATGTTTTTGGTATCGCGTAAAACCGTAGCGTTGTGCATCTCCTTACTCATCTCTGGACTCAAAGCG
Source organism: Calameuta pygmaea (assembly GCA_031762395.1). NCBI lineage: Eukaryota > Metazoa > Arthropoda > Insecta > Hymenoptera > Cephidae > Calameuta > Calameuta pygmaea. Next base: position 331,055 of record JASANN010000531.1, on the reverse strand, counting down.
CCACGATTTGTCAGTTTTATTGGGTCGGAGGGTAATGTAGTGTGGATCATTACCGAGTCCTCGCCGAGCTCGATAAATTAGAGCTTCCAGAATACAAGCTAAGCTTTAATAGGGTTAGTTTCCACCGTGCAGAGTTTAAATAAAGTTAAGCAACCTCATTGGTCAATTCCAACCAACTCTTATATGTGATTGGTTAACTCTGTTTAAACTCTGCACGGTGGAAACTAAGCCATAGATGTAACCATGTATGAGCTGATGTCGATCGTGTTTCGGATTATTCTTGCCGTTAGAAAATTTATACGTTAACGTTATTTATTTCATTAGTATCCTTTATATCTTAACAAGCATTTATTTAAAGAATACCCCTATAATCATGTACGATGTGTATATTTGCTACACGCGGCCATAGCAAAAGCGTGCGTACCGGCAAATATTCTATTGGATTGTGCGGACAATACTTCTGGTAGACCAATGAAACATCATGTTTTTACTGGTTTCGGTACGTCATAACTGAAAGTGTATTCGATTCGTCAAGCTTAAGATGGCGGTTCACAAAGAACTCTCTTTCTCTCTTTCTCCAACTAGATCTCGTTTTAGGGAAGGAGTCGGAAGAGCTTTTCACGCAGTGGCAGCGACTCCCGTGACATTTTCTAGAAACGAAGTCGGCTATCTGTGTACGGTTCGCTGCGTGTAGTGGAGTGAGATTTCAGAATGGCGACCATCTCTACTTAGGAGAGTACTTATTCCCGCCCAGTAATCGTGTAATTGTCGTGTATCCTGACAATTTCCATGTGCTTTACGTCGCGCAATCGGCGAAAATGATTATAGAAAATCCTGATCAATTCAAGGCGTGGCTCACTGCCGTCCTGGAGCCACTGTAAGTAGGCCAGCTTGTCCGTTTGTAGCCCTAGCTGTGTGCGTATGCATTTGATGTTGTAAATGATGTACATGTGCCTGTGTTTTCACCTTGTGTGTGGGATGATAATTACATGTGTGCTTCTGTTGCCTCCACCTGACCCTTGGGAGACCTCCTGGTGCGGCGGTCTCTTGCCTTGCGCTTTATCGGCTTTCAGCATAGTATTAATTGCTATTCTCACGCTATGCAAATTGTATTATAAACAGAGCTCAACATTTTGCTGGGTTTGCAAATTTAAAGGTCACATTTTATTATTATTTTTTTCTTTTTCTCATTGTTGATAATTTTCACCTTCGATATGCTCATTTTATTCTGCTCAACGAAAGCATGCCTTGTCCAGACAGAATTTTACGATAACTTTGTAACAAGCAGACTGTTCCGCATTCTTACTATGTTCTATACAAAAGTGGACACAGATACTGCTCCGAATATTAAAGTTATAGTCTTGATCTATAACTGAATTTGTGTGTGCTCTTAACTATATTTATTCAAATATGACTGGCATGTGATTTGTGCATTAATACATTTTCAGATGGTAACTAATTGGATATGTAATTTTCTATATTAATTATACCTCATTTCTGGTATAGTATATTAATTGTATAAATGAATTTATTCAAATGCAAGGTACTTACATCCATAATCTTATTTGTATTACTATTTTTGAGAAAAGATAAGATTATCTTATTGTTCACTTTATCTTTAATTTACACTTTATGCATTCTTTCACTGGATCACTGTGTTTACTTTTACCAACAATTGCTTTTATTTACTTATTTTTAATGCTTGTACTTATATACTTTGTCATGTGATCATTAACACCAATCATTACGAATTCCATGAAAAGTTTATGTTTATGCACATGCTTTTAAACATATATAGTAAGCAAAAAGATTATCTTTCACTTTGCATATATGTATTATTTGTGAGTAGTACAAGTGGTGATATACTTAATATTTCAATTCGTTATATAGGTGTGATGCTGATCCAGCAGCTTTGGCCAAATATGTTTATGCTTTGGTCAAGAAGGATAAAACTCTGGAAGAATTGCGTGGGGGCATGGTGGAACAACTTGATGTATTTTTACAGCAAGGTATATTAATCACTTATGGTAATGCACTTTAAAAAGTGTATTTTTCACCAGTCATCCTTAAGTCACTTATATTTATAAAAAACTTTACATATAAGACTGATACTTGTCAGGTGCATAATTTCGAAGAGACATAATCAATATCAAGAAATAAAAATTTTGTATTACTGATTTTTCTTACAACAGAAACCAAAAATTTTGTGGAACTGCTGTTCAAAACGTTGGAAACACAGGAGTATGTTCTACCTGTTGTAAAAGGAGAGCCTGATGGCGGCGGTACACCCCCAGGGGTCAATCCACCTCCACCACCTCCACCACCACCACCACCACTGGCTGAAAAACCAGTGGAGGTTACAATTCCTATGCTCCCCATGACAACGAGTCCTATAGCTTCTGTTCAAATTAATGGATCTGCACCGGCAGTAATTAACAAGCGCGAAGCTAGAAAATCAGATTCTGAAAAAGAAGACAAAGAAAAAGAGAAGCGCTCCCGAAGCCGGTAAGTTTTTCTTTATTCTGAAACTATTCTAGAATATTAAAAATAATCACTGTATATTTTACTTCGCACAGGAGTGGACGAATGAGGTCGAGAACAAGATCGCGATCACGTTCATGGGAAAGAGATAGACGAAGATCCAGAAGCAGAGAACACATACGACGTGACAGAGAACGCGACAGGAGTCGACCCTGGAGAAACAAGTCACCGCCTCTCAATGCTAGACGACACGATAGAAGGTACGTTACTTACAGTAAGACGAAATCAAGTATCGTATTTATAGATTATCAATAAATTTCTGTAACTCTAGAAGGAGCAGGAGTCGTAGCACATCACCTTTACGGTCAAGGGTGCGCGATGGCCCTGACAACCGTGATCATAGGGCAAGATTCCGAAACAGATCTCCAACGCCATTAAGGTCCAGATCTCGATCAAGGTCGATCGATCGAAAAAAAATTGATCGACCAGAAAGAACAGAGGTCGGCAGATCGGAGCGACCTGATGGTAGCCCTGGAGGTGGCACTCCTACGCAGGATAGTAATCATGGCGATGTGGATATGCGACTCTCTACTACAAGTCAGTCAATTCAAAGTGTCGTTGCAGTTGCGTCAAATATTCCAAACAACCAAACAGGTCCTTTCCAGCAGAAGAGACGATGCAGAGATTTCGATGGTACGCATATTTAAATATATCAATATATTTGGTACAATAGAACACTCTCCATTATAAAATTTATTCACATGTGATTTGGCTGTTGTACTCACAGAAAAAGGATACTGCATGCGAGGAGATTTGTGCCTTTATGATCATGGCACTGATCCAGTTGTATTAGAGGATGTTGCTCTCAGTCGTGTGTTAACATTCGGACCTCATGGACCTCAAACTCCGGGTACTGTACCTGTACCTTCGGTACCTGAACCACCGCCAGGACCAAATGGAAATGCACCACCTCCCCACCTTCCACTTGCAAGTTTACCACCGCCCCATCTTAGAAATCAACATCATTCTAACATGGGTAAGCATTATATGTTCTTTTCACCAAATTAACTTCACCATTCTTTCACCAAAGTTTGTTTCCATCAATAGATTCCTGCGAACAAATAATAAGAAAAACATATTAGATATTTTTGCAGAGTATAATCCAGACGCACCTAGCATGGAACCTCGCATGACATGGGGCAGGCATCCCCAACCAGGTCCCGGAACCTATGGAAGAGGACAACGAGAATTAATAAGTGTACCGGTCATTCCGCATACGAACCCTTCGGAAATGACTCACACTCAAAGTAATCCGTTGAAACGCAAACAAGCATTTGATTTCAATCGGCTTGGACCGAAACAACGTGTGGTGCATAACCCTGCTAATTGTTCTCTTGAACTGAAGAAAGTTCCGCGTAGTCTTAATAATATAACTCAGTTAAATAATCATTTTTCGAAATTTGGTAAAATTGTAAATATACAAGTGAATTTTGGCGGTGATCCCGAGGCAGCCCTAGTTACCTTCCAACTACCAGCGGAGGCGAAGGCTGCTTACCGAAGTACTGAGGCTGTGTTGAATAATAGATTTATCAAGGTGTTTTGGCATAATAATGTGAACAATAACTCATCCGGTGGAGCCATAGAGAATGTACCACCAGGTAAGACTTTTTTTCAATGTTATCCAATTTTTTGTCATTATCTCGTATATCCTACATTTCCAGTTTTGAGATTGGTCATTTATACTGTGATCAATTCTATCGTTAAAATTCTCATAATAACACTATCCCGTCATTCATTGTTACAGGATGCCGACCATCAGTTAAGGAACGGTTAGGAGCTGCAGTTCCAGCATTAACGAAGTCAGAGGACAACGAGTATGTTCCAACTCGACGATCAAGTGAGGAACAGATCACACAGACGGCGGTACCCGTTTCGCCAAAAGCTGCTCCTGTCCAAACGCGTGAAGACAAGGTATTAGCGATCAAAAAGACCCAGGAGATGCTAGCTGCCAAGGAGACTTTAAAGAAGAAACAGGAAGAAAAACGAAAAGAAGCAATCAAACTGACGGCAGATCTGCGCAAGAGAAAGCAGGAATTACTGGACAAGCAATTGGCAGAGATCCGCTCCTTGATAGAGCGAGCTGAGAAGAATCCTGAACAAAAAGATGCCATAATGGCTACAATAAAAACAATGCAGCAATCAATCGATAATCTGCGTAAAGACTTAGCTACCAATGGTCAAACTGGAACAAATAAGTCTCAGACGAAATCTAGGGAACAGACACAAAAAGAGATCCTTGATGCCGAATTGGATCTTATGACGGCTCAGCAAGAGGGTCAGGACGCTGGAGAACTCCAGAAAAGGTTAAACGAATTAAAAGCTCAAGCCGCTGCGTTAGGTCTTAATGCTTCAGCTGGCGCTGGCAGAGGTGCAAGGCCTACTCGAGTCATACGCGGTGGACATACTTTATCATTTCGTGGACGTGGTAGAGGAAACTTTGCTCATGTTTCTGTGGACCATAGACCCACGAGTCTTCTAGTATCTGGATATGAGACAGAGGAGAAGGAAGAAGTCTTAGCCCACTTTCAGGTATGACGTGATTATCAGCATTATCTTTATTTTATGAATATTACACGAATAGTAGTTAAACTGCAACTGGCTGTTTTATGTGATTTGAATTTTGCTATTTTTCGTCTATGCAGCAATTCGGCGAGATAGTGAATCAAATAGTAGATGACGCTACACCTTCTATTGTAATCAACTTCAAGTCAAGGAAAGAGGCGGAGGTCGCGTTGGTGAAAGGTCGTACTTTTCAAGATAGGCTGCTATCGGTAACCTGGGTCTCCGGACATCATCTCCATCGTGGTGGCAGTGGCGGCACAAATTCCGGAGCTTCTGCACCGCAATCTACACGCTCCGAACAAGCACCACCTACCACCGATGAGGAAATTGATCTAGAGGTATTATTAAATTAATCACAATTATTTATGAAAATTGCCAATCAATGGTTCATTATTTTACGATATATTTGTCAACAGTATCGATTTTCCAACGCTAATTATTACTGGTCACTGTAATGCAATAGCTGAACTGTTTGTTCCGCAAATCGAAGGATTTTGTTATTTTTGAAAATAGAATATGTTCGTCTAGGGCGCCGCGGAAGCTCTTCTCCTTGAAGAAAATGAAGAGGAGGAAGAGGAAGACGGCGAGCCTCGTAGCTGGCGACGATAGCAGCGTCATCGCCCCTTGTGACAGCAGTTTCGTACAAGATTGAGTCACAACGGCACCGTCTGGGCAAGTCAGTGTACGTTGAGCACTTGCGCTATCACTGCACCGACGCTTGATGAATTCGACGCTATGGTTTTAATGAAAGAATCAGGTTGCGAACGCATCAACTGTTATTATGAGTGTTATACTATTTGTTATATTAAATATACTATGCGCACCATAACAGTATAAAACGATACTGTGTCAAATTGCGCATCACAAATAGACAACCACTATGCAAGTTTTCAGAAAACAACTAACCAAAATTATCCCATTATTTGTAGAATAAAATCGCTATGTTTTGTATGGGAAAAAAAACTCGAATCCATGTTCTGACTTGAAGTTCTTTTATTTCGTACGCAGAATTACGTCCTTGTCATAACGATTTTAAGACTCAAGAGATTGTAGTCAACATTAGGTTAAGTAGGAGTCTATAATATTAAGAATTTCGCGAGCGCAAAGTGTAGAGACTTATTTATAATTTGTACAAGGCAATTAGTTTATTATTTAATCCATTAGCGAGCTCCTACGTATGACGCTGGATGTGTTGTAATAGATTTCGCATTTTCATGCAGTGTACTATCTGAAAATGGTTCTTGAAAAGATGTACGTTACGATGTATGATTTTTATTTTTCTTTCGTAACATATATGAAGAAACAAAGATAACTAAACAATTTTGAATAAGTAACTCATACAGTTTTATTTTTATGATATACCACATAAATAATATCATTCTAAAGTATACAATACTTCATATAACGTGAGGGTAAGTATAATATCACTATTATATATTGCCATTTTCCTTCTTTCCTCCAAAGTACGCACGAATGTTTCTCACAGTCTAGTTATCACCTTTTCTTTCCTACTTAAAAATTGAATTCATTAAATCTTCCTATATCAATTTTGTATAAATAACGGATTGGTATACACATTGAATTGATTATCTCTTCTAGCAATACATATTTATAAAATTTGGAGAGTTCGCTAACTACCAATACTAATGTTCAAATATTAGTTAACAAGGCTATTTTTAGAGTATATATTTAAGATCATTCAACGTTAAATTGAGTACCCTATTTTCGAACGGGTATCAGAATAAAACGAATAATCAGTTGAACATTATTTAGGCGTAGTTCAATCGAGAAATTCTATCTAAATATAACTATATTTATATAATGATATACCTATCTAGTATATCTAGGCACGCTAAATTGCATGGCTGATTAAAATGTAGTATACAGAGAAAAAATCAGTAATGAATGACTTATTTAAGTTTAAGCAGAATGTTTAGATATCCTTTTCTTTGTTTATTTATCCTATTACTTTTCTTATTCCGTTTAAATAAGAAAAAAATAGCGATGCCATGCTTAAATATTCTGGTATAAACATACTTTTTTGCGAATCAATTGAGTAACCACATATCCTACTTAATAATTTTCATATGATGATATTATATTATCAATTGCTCCCATGCTTACTATTTGCAAAGAATTTTAATTCCTGTACTGGTTAATATATTCGAGCTTTTTTATATTATACTTTAAGAATTTTGGAAGTCATGGTAACTAATTCTTTTTTACCGTACTACCTTACGATTGAGCTTGTCCCTAATACTACATCTTTAGAATTAGCAAACTGTTGAGTTTATAACTACAGGAGGTTTTACGGTAATAAATTTGTTGTTGGACTACACACTACCGATTCGAGAGGTTCAAAAGTCCGTTGCGTTATATCCGTTTGAGGCACTTTCTTTGCAAAAGCAATATTATGTACCCGACGTCAAGGGCTCAACCAGCTGGCTAATAAACTTCCCAGCAAAAGTTGTGCTACAGGTAATACGGACACTGGTAAATTGACAGCTGGTCCATGGGCTGAACCATGATAAGCACCACGTAGTAACCACCCTCCAAGGCCAATGGATTTATGAGTACTGGTGAATAATGCCGCTAATAATATTCTTCGTGGTAACCAGCGAGAGCACAATATCCACCATAGACCGACTACCAACATTTGCCCAAGACAAGCTTGAAGATAAAGTGTTTTCAGAGTACATTATGAAAGTGATTTGTTAAACTTGCAGTTTTTAGGAATCCGTTAGAACTCACTGATCAGTATACAAAGTAGTATGTCGACGGCTTGCAACGAAGATGCGTCCGCTGATATAGCATCACAGAATGAATGGTAGGCTGTGAGTAATAATAATCCTTGAGAAAGCCATTCTGTTCGGATACCAAAACAGGAGTTACACTTCTCGTTAGATAGTTGCAGAAGGATGCCGACACTCAATGGCATCAGGGTACTGTAAACGGCTTCTCTAATATTCACGCCAACCAGTGGTGGTGTCGATGCACCTAACTGTAATAAATAATTATTGTACATAAGAAATATTTATATAATAACTTAGATTATTCTTATGTTGTTACCATGAAATAAAGTAAAACCGGCGAGATAAATAGCCCAGAAAAATGTGACACTAAAGTTGTAACGACGCTTGTAGGCAAATCAGCGTCTGCTAATCGGCTTAGGGCAAGACTTGTGGTGAAAGGTGGTGGCATACAGTAGAGTACCTGAAATTGGAATACGTATAATAGAGATATTTATTAAATAAAGATGAACTGCGACAGATAACAATTTCTTTAAGATATCTGAGTAGAAATACGAATCTGCAAAAATGAACAATTTGTAACAATCTTTGGGAAATACTCATAATTCAGATGAAATTTGTAACATTGTTTAGGCTATTCTTACTGGGAGGATACACAGATAGAAATGTGCAAAGCTTTTTATACCAATTAGTGCATAGTATATGTCGCAGATGTGTGCATTTTCATGTATTTACTTCCATCCCTTTGAGGAGCCACACATTAACCCTGGCATATGTTAACAGGCAACTTGCAACTCGGGCCAGTAGTGGCATTAAAATGTATATGAAGCTTAATACAAATATCAAAAGATATCCATCACTCATTGCTATGTAAAGTGATTTAGGAGTACATAACAGTCCTGCTTCTAAGTACGTCAAAGGCACTGCAAAATACCACACCACTATATTGCCATTGATAACACCTGCAAAAGATATATTTTGTTTCATAGAAATATTTCGAAAGTGTATGCACAATGAATATTGTTTATGACATGATTTTTATACCATTTGCTCCACCAAAATTTGGTCGTATTGATGCTAATAACATGCATAGAAGTATTAATATAAAGAAACTGTATCGATAAAAGATTTTATGTTTAGATACTGTTTGCTTGTGTCTGGAGAGCATTGTGGGAGTTATGATATCGAGTGTCTGAAAAGAAATAAGAATTATTAAAATACATACAAAAAATTAATAGACCTTTACAAGTTGTGTACAAAAAATCAAGTAGTTTTAGATAATTCAATTTTCAGTTTCTATGAAATATATTCTTTTTTAAAATAAAGGAAGATAGTTCAGCTTTAAGTGAGCACATTCAATGTCACAACCAGTACTGAATAGTAAATTTTCAGTAGTGAAGGTTAGTGCTTACCTTTGCGCGATAAAAACAATTACATTATTAATGAATGATAGTCGATCACATTGATCAATTAGATAGATAATGACGTAACACTAAAAACAACACTTTTTCAAAAATATCACCATTCATGCAATTACAAGCAGACAATCAACGCTCGCCGCTCTGCATGAACGGTAAAACTGCGGCGATCGATTTTCCTCTGAAATTCTTGTATACAGTGCTGATTTACGTTGCAAATTAAATTTTCCATTAGAAAATTCTATAGATACCTAATGTCATACCATACTATTCAAGAAATTGTTTACTTAAATTTGCCGGTATCGTCCGTAAATGTCAATTGACTGAAAAAAAATGTATGGGTGTAAGAAGATCAAATGATAGAACGATATTAATGACGTTAAGAACGAGTAAGATTCTTTTTCTGAGATATTATGAAGATGTTTATTTATAAATACAGCTAATTACAGTATGACAGTTGCACTATTCGTTTGTGGAGCGTTTATCGTGAATATACATTTGTCAGCCGATTGTTTATGCGTCAGCAAGCGTGGGTTTCTTAATAAATTCCTTTTCTCTTTCGGTGCCTTCCAAAGTGTTCGCTCGACGTAATGCACTTTGTATTTGACCCGCTTCAAATTTTTGTTTTACCCAATTTTGACGACAATATATCCAGTAGAATAACGTAACGGAGACAAATGTTCCAACTGCTGCATCGCACGATAATTTTGTTCTACTCGTGAACAAAAACATTGTCATACCTCCAACAACACCGCTCGTTATTCCGTAAAGGAAACTGCTTCGGAAGCATGGAATCTTCGAAATATCTCTTCCAAATAATATTACAGATTTTGATTCATCGTCGTCAGCCATATTAAATAACAGTTTTTTCAAATATGGGATTATAACAATGTTTCAATCTGTTCTCAACTGAGCAGGTGTTTAACCCACGTTTACCCTCACGTTAACGTGATGAAAACGCCGTAAAACTTTTATATAATGATAATCTGCCAGGTTCTGGTTAAATGGCGTCTACGAGCATTGTATTATAATGCTAAAAGCATATACTATAGTTAGAGGGAACACTTTGATTTTTGCATTACAACTATTTCAATAATTAAAATTTGGTGACAATTTGATTTCAGTCAAGATAAATACTATGTTTTACGATAATAGTATCGATTATGGCTTGACTTTATGATTATTTTTATAGATAACTTAATTTCTATGTGTCGTACATACTTGCTCATAATATTAGGACGGGTTTACAAAGTGATAACTGTAGCTTCGAAAAGTTCCGCACATATCACCCACGTATATTTGTGATAACATTTTTGCAGAGAAAACTTCAGCAGAGACAGAGTTGATTAAAAAAAAATATGTAACGTTGTCCACTTTTTAATCTAAAATGTTCAGTGAAAAACGGTGAATGAAAATGTATTTTTAGCTGTCAACAGTTAAAGCAGCAAGTGTATGTGATAGTGTAAATGAGACTTTAATTTGTAAACTTATAACCTGTTGAGTCTCAAGTATTCATAGACGGTTGACCATTCATACAAATTCGCGGGTACTAAGTTTGCCCATTGTAAACAATAACAGGGCTTGTTAAATGTGTACGGTTTACTTTTGTTTTATAAAAAATTGCAATGTCTTTATGGAAGAACACAGTGCTTGTTATCAATTGCAGTGAATACAAGCAAGACATTTTGCATTCTGTGTAAGAGACACAGTTAATGTTAAACAATATAAAACTATACAGTACAAAATATTATTTGAATAGTATTTATGTTTATTCTAACAGTAAGAATATAAATAATAAATGTGCAAGTCCAAGTGCTTTATTGCTAGCATTTTGTAATTAACATACAGTGCCTTAACGTCAAGTCTAACCAAGAGCAAGGAGTAATATTCAAAGCAACGTAGAAGTATTCTTCAAATAGTCAAGATGGATCAGATGCTTCCAAGTCCAGGATTTAGTATTCCTAGTATAGGAACGCCTTTACATCAGCCTGAAGAAGATCAGCAAATTTTACCCAATGCTCTTCAGCAACAGCAGCAACAACAACAACAACCCTCACAACCATATCAGGTGCAACCTATGCATTCAATGAATTCTGCTGGGCAAACTGGAATATTGATGAACACTCCACATAAGCAAATGCATACATATGCACCAACTCTAGCATTTGCTACGCCACAGAGTTTAATGCAACCTCAGACTCCGGTAACTTTAAATATTGTAATTGTTAAATTTTATTCACTCGTCTTATTTCTATGTATATTATTGTAGCAAAATATGATGTCTCCTATGGTACAACCTGCAAGCCAAATTGCTCCACCATCGATAGGTCCTTCAACACCAGGGCCAATGACTCCTATGACACCAGCTTCTGCAGATCCAGGAATTTTGCCCCAATTACAGTGAGTTAAATAATAAATTAGTCACTCATTGTAAATATAATTAAATAATCTGCCTAAACAGTATCCATTATTTACTAGGAATATCGTATCGACAGTAAATTTGAATTGCAAATTGGATTTAAAGAAAATTGCTCTTCATGCAAGAAATGCAGAATATAATCCAAAGCGATTTGCTGCGGTAATTATGCGAATTCGAGAACCCCGAACGACTGCCCTTATATTTAGTAGTGGAAAAATGGTTTGTACTGGTGCGAAAAGTGAAGAGGATTCTCGCCTTGCTGCTAGAAAGTATGCGCGTATCATACAGAAGCTTGGTTTTCCGGTTAGTATCTCTCATTCTATTAATTACATTGTTTCGTGAAGTTTTCAACTAAGTATATTATTTAAGGCAAAGTTCTTGGACTTCAAAATTCAAAATATGGTAGGCAGTTGTGACGTTAAGTTTCCAATTAGATTAGAAGGATTGGTATTAACTCATGGTCAGTTCTCTTCGTACGAACCAGAACTATTCCCTGGACTCATTTACCGAATGGTGAAACCACGTATTGTGCTACTAATATTCGTATCTGGCAAAGTCGTGCTCACTGGTAAATAATAATTATATATTTTCATGACTTTGAATGTTTCTATTTATTTCGTTTACTAGGCATTTATATGTTATGTCTATTTACAGGTGCTAAAGTAAGACAGGAAATCTATGAGGCCTTTGATAACATATATCCTATTCTCAAAAGCTTCAAGAAACAGTGACATGATCTGAATGTCGACTTTATTGTCATTGACTTAATTTGTACGGGATTCCCACGTTTCGTTCGATGGAAGTTCTGTATTGCAAAGGAAGTACAAGTAAAGTGATTCAGTATTTTTATTTGTACTCCAGTTCATCGAGTGTTTTATGGTGGGATATGAAATAAACACTTTAGTATTACCGAATGTTCAATGCCAGATCGTTGACATCTACGATTACGTCGATCTTGTTCTTTTACTGTGACAAGTTCAAATGTGCTTTGGCAGATGGCAGATGTCTCTTTGACGATGGATTATCTTATACAAGGGATTGGTTCCAAATACTGAATGATGCAACAGAACAATACCGTTCTTATTTTAATAATTAATTAAGATTACGAGTTACATAAATTACTCATAAACACAATTAGAAAGCCTGCACGTTAAATATAACTTATTATTATGAGTGTAAATTGTATGATTTAGAATGTTTCAAGTTCCCAGAGGGAAATAATTGCCAAACATAAAACACTGTTTTCAAATGAATATCAGTTTGATGCAGTTTTTTTTTTAATATAGTGCTGTCATACAGTTTACTGAATCAAATCAGAATATTGTTATGTTGAAATACATGAATCATTGTATAAACCACATTATTCATATTTGGAATTTGTAATGACAACTATCTAGTTAATGTTCAACTCATGCAACAATTCCAGCTATATTTCTACTGTTCGTACTTAAAGACTAATCCATGCTCAAATCCTCTTTTACTGACTGATTTTCAGTTGAGACAATATTTTCTTCAACTTCCTCAGCCTATTGGAAATTAGAAAAAATTAGTGTGTACTCCATTGCTTTTAATATAATCTATAATATTACCTGTACCGATACAGGTTCTTCGCTCATAATGATTTGTTCAGTAATCTCTGTTAACGTAACCATGACATATTCTTGCACAGTTGTTTTATTTTCCTCATTCATGTTTACTGGTAATTTATCTAATAACCATCTCATTACGGCATCTATACCTTGGCCATTCTTAATCAGTTGTAATAATTCATTTTGTATTTGTATGTTCTCTGTTTCTATTCCCACATTTTCCAGCAACTCGTTAATTTTACTTTTGACTTTTGCATCAAGGTCTCTATCGTCTGGTTTAATTTGCTTGGATTCAGAATCTAAACTGTAATAATAAAATATTTTGTTATATAATAGATCACATCACTTTTTTGTCATACGATTTTTTAATCATACCGAATTATTATATCACTCAGGCTCTCCCGTACTGCTTGGCGCATAGCTTCCATCCTTTCTGGATTTCCCTGTGGCAACATTGCTACAATATTCTCCACGCTTCGCTCAATTCCTGCTTCCAATTCATCACGATTGCCGTTGATTGGTAAATTTGATATGACTTCGTTTAAAATCTCTTGTGTACTTTCTTCCGCTTGTTCATCGCCCAGAGATATTTCAATGATGCGAGATAAAATACGATGAATCTGTAGATTCAATATTACTATGAAAGTAATATAAGTTATAGAGCTCTCTTAAAAAATACTAACCATCATTGCTGTGTTTTCACTGGAACTGAAATCTGTCACTTCCTTTTCCTTTGTATCGTCCTCTGCTTCTTTTTCTTCATCAGACAATTCCACCTCCTCTTCAACAGAATCATTAGATTCCATGTCATCTACTAATTGATTTCAAAAATTATGTTTATATCTAAACATATATGACCATTTTTTCCCCGGGTTGCTAATATACATAGATATGCTACACATGCCTTTAATTTTTATTTGAGTTTTATCAGTAATATAACCATCTCCTGTCTTAACGTCGATGACCGCTAATATTTGTTCATCGTCATGAGGATCTGTTCTAATCTTTTGAGACTTCTTTTTGGAGCAAATTGGTGGTAAAGGTCTTGATTTGAGACTCAAATTTCGAATTTCGTTACGAAATAATTCTTTTTGATGCATTTGACTCTTCAGGATGGATTTCAGTTTTGATATATCATTCTGATATGTCAATTTACTCATTTCTATTTCTTCCTGAAATTATATTTAATATATTTTGGATATATTAGCTGGTATTATGTAATTGCATATTCTTATACTTATGTTTACCTGAGTCATAGGTACGTGTCTTAAAATTTTTCGTAATTTTGACTTCTCTTCTTCCAAAACTGTCAAAAGGTTCAATTTCTCTGTATTATCCTGAATAAGATTCTCCAAAATATTCACCCGCTCGGCATATGCTTCTTTAACAGCTAAAATAGCATACGTTTGTTAAATTATGAATTGTTTCAAACCATTTAAAATAAATGAATACAATTATCATTTACAATTAATTTCTTCCTCGAAGGAACTTATCATTCCATGTATATTAGCTTTAATATCATGAACCATTCGGCGCAATACAGCTTCGTATAATGCATTCAGAGATATTTCCTGCCCAAACTTCTTCACCATCTCTTGCTTTATATTGTCCTTTAACTGTTTTATTTCAACTTCCATATGCTTGCAATCTACATTCATTCTATGAAGATGCATTCGATTTTTTCTATAGAATAAAAATATGAATATAAAAAAAGCCTCATCAATTATAATTATGCATTTTACATGTCCAGTAGACTAAATGCATACTTATGCTTTGCTTTCTGATCAGAAGTCTCTTTTTGTAATTCTTCGACTCTCGCATATAAATGTGATAATTTTTCTTTGTCAAAAACGGTGCAGTCTTGTATCTTAGCTACAGTACTTGGACCGGTAAAATGTTGAAGTTGATGAAATTTCAAAATCACAGTGATATCAATGTCGTTTAGCTTACGTTGCTTCTCACGCTGTTAACATAAATTTCATAAATCATGCCTATACTGTTAACAGAAATGCATGTTTTTTACCATAAAAGCTTCCAATTCATCCTGATTATACTTCAAGTTGTTCTCAATCGCTTTCATCTTTTTAGTATCATTTTCAATCTCCTTTCGGAGAATCTCTATTAACTTCTGCTCTTCCTTAACTTGTGACTCATACTCGTAACGTCTTTCCCGCATTGAAAACGCCATTGCATATAATTCCTTATCGCAACCAAGTGGACATATATTTTCGTCCAAATGAATAGGACCCATTTCACGACTGTCAATGCTGCCTGCCTCGTCATCGTCAGTACTGGATTCCGTGGTGGATGATGAGGACGCAGAAGATTCTAATTTGCAAGTGAAAATATATTTTATACAAATTCAAACATAAATCAACAACATGAAATTTATATAGATTAAAACATAATCTCGCACCATCGTCAGCCTTCGGTGGTTTATATTTCTTCTTGAAGATTCTTCGTAAAAATTCATAAAACTTATTGTCATTAATCATACTCATGTACTCAGAAAATACATCTTTTATTTTCTCTTGGATTTTTGCAATCTCTCGAACTTTTTGTTCAATCTTAATATTCATGGCTTGTATCTAAAACATGATGTCAATAACGAAAGTTATGTTATTTGAATTTTAATTACAGATTAGGTATAGTGGCTCGCAAACCTTTTGCTTTGCAGTAGCTCTTTCCTGTAATTTCTCGTTGACCCTATCTTCCAATGTATTTTCCATTGCTTCAAATTCCTTAAGAATAATCAGTTCTTGATGTAAAGTTAACATGAAAAGATCCATATACACACTTTCCGCAACAATTTGAAGTTTTTCACGTTCAAGTTCATCCAATTGAATGTCCAGTGCTTCATAACTCTCATGAATATATCTTAATATAGAATCTTGTTCATAAATCTTACGTATAACACGAGCTCGTTTCATTTCTCGTTCACAGGGCGTTTCGATGTGATCACTCATATTCAGAGTTTGAAGAACATCTTCAGATACTGCAGTTGTGACCCTATATTTTGTTTCAGGAATCAATGATGTCACTGTAGACTGCATATCGTCATCACCGATGTATATCGATTTCTCATCAAGTAATAATACTTCATACTCCTCATCGTTAGGACTAACTACGATCTCAGCGATGAATGATTTTTTCTTTCGTTTTGCTTCCTTGACGCGGTCTGCCATTGATGTGTATTTTTCCAGCTGAACAGTAGAAACAGTGAGTTATTGTGATTACCCTTTAAGACAGTATCTACTGTATGATTTACCTCTAAATTTTTTTCAGGAAATTCAGTGTTTTGATCAATTACTGGAATTACTGGTAGAGGCTTTATTCGTTCCTCAGGTATCTCAGACTGAATTGCTTTTAGTTTAAATACCAATTCGACTACTTCATTGAACAGTGCCTCCTTTTTGCTTCTTACTTCACGTAACTTGGAATTGAAGTCTTCTCGCATGTGATGTGCCTGATTGGTTAATGAAAACATAAAAGGAAATGATCAGAGAGCATCAGGATTTTTATTCATACCCTTTTTCGAGATTCGAGAAATTGCTTGTACTTTGTCAAAGTATTTTCACGTTCTCCTTTAGGCGGATTAAAGTCTGGAGAAATCTTTAGTTTATAATTGCCAATTGTCTTTTGCGCTTCTTCAATTGCCAGTACATCATCCGGATGATTTACGCTTGGATCTGGTTTACTGGCGTTCATAACTTTCCACTGGAAAAATGTTATGTTATATTCTTTAGTTAGTGGCAGTGAAAATGAGCTTTAGACTTTACCTCGTTGTAACGCTCTTCCATTCTTGCCTTTCTGGATCTGTATTTTCTTAGCATGTGATTAATTTTTACTCCCAATCGATATTGAATTGTCGATGGACTTAGACCTTTGAGAAAACTCTCGATTCCTTGTACTCTTTGATGCTCTTCGTCTTCTTCTTCTGCCTGAAGGGATTTCACCTCTACCATTCTACAAACATTCATTGACTCAGACATAAGGCAGTAACATTTATTACAATGAGGATAATTATAACTCTAAGGCATGCAAGCATTCTCAATTTTTTCTCAAAACCATACTCTTCTGCTACTTGATCATTTCGATTTTGACATTCCTTTGCATTTACGTTACGCTGCAATTCCGCTTCTTATGGGTAAAAATTAATAGCCATATTAACAGTTAAACAATTAGCAAAATATTAAATTATTTATGTGATTGTCAGTTTGCATATGTCAAAATATTGATTCGTGCTTAAAATCGAAAGTTACCTGCCTGCTTTTTCTCTATCCTCAATACGTCTTGTAACTTCATCAAGAGTCGCTGTAAATTCATCCCCTAGCTTTCGCTCTCTGAGTGAGTTCACCATTGTGTCAGGTTTTCTAATATAAAAAGAATTCTAATTGTGCTAAAGCAATGTAACATTAATACTATATGTACAAAGTCTCACAGTATTCTGCGCACTGCAAACGGTAAGCACGTGATAGGCTCAATAAAGTGATCCATCAATTTCTTTAGTCCCAGCTTACTCTTCTCTACTTTGAAAGCTAACTTCTTGTGTACTAAATTCATTTCCGCTTTGAGTTGTTGATTCAAATCTTCCGTAATTCTCGGATCCAACTCAAATTCCTCTTGCGGTATTTGTTGAGACTTGACTAGGCAGCGATTACTTAACAAGAAAGTATCCATCAATATTATTTATCGTGCACTCTTAAGTGTGGCTATATTACCTTTCCATAATTCTGCCGTATTCTTCAGCCAATTCGCGTAAAACGGCAAGAGTACGGTCTTTTCTACGCTTAGCAACAGTCATAATCCTATTGTATTCTGCTTTCACAATGACTTCCTCCAAACTTGGATAATCAGGTTCCTCAATATCCTCCACGTTAACTTTGGGCTATTCGTTAAACATTAATCGTATAATAAAATTCGAAATAAGAAGAACCGTACGCTATCATGGGTTATTGCTCTACCAGTAATAATGGTTCCTTCGGTTTTGGTATATGAATTGTTAAATGTGGAGCATCGTCGTTTATTATAAATGAAAACAAATTCCCATCGTGTCCGCACGTTAAAAGCATTTTCTGATCATAGCTGAGTAACATCTTAGGAATATATCCATTGTAGTTATCATGCATAGAAAGTATCCAATAATCAGAAAAGTCTGTGTGATCCTCTGGGTTTACACGGCATACCCGTATCTCACCGTGTTCCATACCCAAAAATAAGTATTTCCTGTTTTTACTATGAATCGAGAAAATTTGAATTTATATACCAAATTGTTATAACTGAACTGTATATATATTATATTTGACATACTAAAAGAGACAGCTATTTATTTCTGTATCATCAGCAGCATACACCATAGTGCTTTTCATGGGGTTCTTGTTTATATAATTGCCAGGTAATGGGTCTGGATATTCATAAATATAGCCAGCATCAAATCCACCCATAGATAGCCAGATTGTTCCACTGGGTGTATAATTCGCCATTAAAACACGATTTGGTATTTCTGGTATATAAATATCTGGAAGTACAGGCTCCTCCTCAGAGTCCACTGTAAATTGCAACGAGTTAGGATGATCACTTTGGAACTTTTAAATTTCACTGCATTCTTTAATGTTAATTACTGAGAAAAGCTTCCTCATCGATTTCAATTCCAGGATTGTCAATACGTAGTTGTTCTAGTTCTTGGTTTTTCCTTGCAAGCTTATCTTCCTTTTTCTTTTGAATATCAGCCTGGATCAATGCTCTCCTTATGGCTGATTTAACAGATTGGAACTTAAATATTCTGGGTTCACAACGAATAAGTTCATAGGATACTTTTGTATAATTTTGTGGAACATGTGGTAAAGTTACTTCTACGCAGTCTCCTCTTAAACATCCAACCAGAATTGTCTTATCCTGTGTAAGTGAATTATTAATTTGTCTTCTAATAGATTGGATGAATTATAATACACTTACATGATTAGGCTTCCATGTCATACAAGTGACTGGAGAAGGTACTTTAAAGAATCCAATAGGTACAAGAATGGGATATGTTTCAGTGGTATTAACAAAAAATACAAAAATCGTGTCATCTTCACTTCCAGTTACAAGCAAACTGTCAATACAAATTATTATAAGATAATCAACAATGTTTCAAGTAATGATATTCTACTTACCTGTGCGTATTGTTCAATGACATTGACGTGATAGGCATTTTGTGGGGTCTAATGACTTGTATTAATCTAACGTAATCGCCTTTTATGTTCTTCGTTCTATTGGCTTGTAAAATAGACACTGTAATTATACGAATAATTCCACTGCTAAAGGCGCAGACAAGTGTGCATCCTGTAGCTTCCACCTGGAAGATGATAAATTATGACGTTTGTATCGTTATATCTGACAACATGAAGTTTTCTTACCTCGCATGGAAACCAGACGACTTTGCTACCGATGTCATGAAATTTGTGAACTAAAATTAACGTCTTATCATAGTAATTATAAAAGTGGAGATGTGCGTCCCTGCCAATGGTCGCTACAAAAGGTCCCCAAGTTGCAACATCCATATCAGTTATAGGACCCGCGTGACAAGTAAAAAACTTTTTCGGTCTTTCGGGCGTTTCAAATGTACTTAGATCGATTAGCCATAGTCCACCATTACCATCCTAAATTAAAATAATAAGAGTTAATAATTGTTAATGGGGTTTCAAGTCTCCAATATGCTTAGGACAATAGATACATACTTGAGCATACCAAAAATTTTCTTCAGGATCCTCAATGTTTCGTTTTTGAATACACATTAACATGGAACTTTGTTCAGTGTCATAGTCATCTTCATCTCCTTCAGTAATATGAAACTCATAAATCGGTTCTATTTCGAAAAAATGATCCCCCTCTGGCGGATCGGCTTGATCGATTGTTTCGTAAAACCAGATTCGTATCCATCCGTCCATTCCTGTGAAATTGCAATGTATATAAGTTTACTTTAGTATCCGATTATGGAGAAAAATGTATTATTTGCAGTTATTTTCTTACCTACGGATGTCAATTCGCCATTACTGTACTCGAATTGGGTAATTTGTTTATCGTGACAGGTTTTTTTGTTCTTTTTGCATACTTCTAGCTTAATCAGTCCTTCATCCCATAATAAAATATTACCCCATTCGCATCCAGATACGACCTAAGAGTTTTCCAGAGCGTTACAATTCTGTGTAATTACATCTTATGGTGGTCTGTTGATTTTATATATTATTTTATTGATACCTTCTCGTCTGGCATTGGATAAACTCCGCTTATATCCGATATTTCCGTCTTTCCAAATCGACCCAGTTCACCCTTTAGTTTGAGTCCAGTAAAAGTTTCAGCCATTTTCCAAAATTTAATGTGCCCTGAGCCACAGGATGTTAAGTGTCCCGCAACCGTGGGAGAGAACATAACGTTAAAAACATCTTGGCCGGAAGATTTACATCTGAGCATAATTTTTGACTTTTGCCAATCCCACACTGTGATTAGATAATCAGGATCTCCTCCTTGGGAAACCATCAATAAGCCGTCTGGACTGTAAATAATTATCAGCTTAGTATTTCAATGCTACTCCGTAAAAAAAATAACAGGAACAATATAATTGTATCAATTTTCATTACCTGTATGCTAAATGAGAATATGATCTTGTAGTGCCTTCATATAGTATTGTAACAATTTCCATATTTGGCCATTCATAAATTATTATAGGTGGATTAATCCCGTTCTCCCCGACAGCGATGTGATTGAAAGTTGGATTTTTCTGATACAAAACAAAGATTGCGTAAGAACTAAAGCAATTGGAATTTTACAATAGCTTACTGTAATATGTCCAATTCCACCTCCTGTGGATCCACGTCTGAACCATACTTTATTCTGGGAGAGATTAAAAAAATTAATTAAATTCCCTGATGCAAAAATAATTGTATTCGGATCTGCCACGCACAGATTAAAATATTTTTGACAATCGTATGCGTAGGAATGACTAATTTTTATTAAGGATCAGTGCACAAGTAGATATTAGTATCGTAATTTGAGAAAGGATACTGAAATTCTAAAATGTTCATTGGTACTGTTCCATTCTCTGTTCGTTGAGGACCGGAAATATAATCTTGACTGTTGTAATGAATAGGAGGAATATCTTGCTCGTCCTCATGAGGTTCTACTTTATCTTCTGGAAGATTTTCTACGTTTTCTATATCTTCATCAGTATCGTCCATTGTATATTTAATATTTACGTGCTTTTGATATAAATTGAAATCATCTGGCATAAGAAATACACAAATATGGAAACTGTTTACATAGGCGTTGCCATAGAAAATCAATTGATGTACGAGGAAATCCTTTAATTTAGGGATGTGTAATTGAATTAGATTGAAACTCACGTTTTATTAAATATCATTAGACGAAGCGCTTTTGCATTTAGCTTGAAAATTTCATTCTACGGCCTTAATGAAATTTTTCGTAATCAGGATAATCTTTTCGTAATCTCTTGATAACAACATCTGACGAAACTTTTCAGCTTACAAAATATGTAATGAAATCTACTTTGTTTAAAGGATTAAAAAAAATATTATTGTATATCGTTAATATTAACAGCGATGATTAATAATAAAAAACCAGATTTCATTAGGAGAAAAATAAAATTGATTTATCTATATCCATTAACACTTGTTCTAATTATAAATCTATTATATCTAAAATTATATACAATTTTTATTATAGAATTATTTCCTACTCATTTTTTACGTATAAATAATATATCACTTGGCTCTTCTGACACAGCATTGTTCACAGCTAATTTACGTATTTTTTCCTTAACTGCATTAAATTTACTGGAACAGACTTGGTTTAAAGTTGCAGCTACTTCATCTTCAGTTATGTTCCGATAAGACTGTTCAGCTGAAGCAGAAAAATAAATCCTTTACAACGAAGGCCATTACACAAATAACTAAACTACATTGATATAGCTACTAACATCTTATCGATAAATGTCCAAATAGTTCACACACTGCTGGAACAAAGGAACTGGTATCCTTGATACCAATACTGCTGTTTCTTGCCCAAATGTAAACTCTTAAATCATTATACTCCTTATCTTTGCTGTCCATTTTTGCTCTTGTGATATAGACATTATGGGCGATTTCGCTATTCTGTAGATAATCAATAATCTTATACGCCCATTCAACTAATTTATAAATATTATTTTCTGGAAAATAGGATAGTTTCAAACAAAATCCTTTAGATGGAAAATCCGTCAAGCAAAAAATTGGTCCTGCTAATTGTTGAAGACCCTGAAACAAGAATGTTATTATTAGAATGAAATCTTTCTTGGATTTAAGCACAATTAGAAACATAATTTGTATTATTTTCCTCACGATATATTCCAGAGGCATTTGATGTTTCAAATAATACAAATGCCAATGCAAATGATTAACGGATGCATGTGCGCATAAACTATTAAAAACTGCGCGTAGATATCTGAAATGATAAAGTCAAAAATTAATGTCTCTTGATAAAAAGTGTATAATGTTGTTAAAAGATATCGTGAAGAGTTTATCATATTTACGGCGAATTGCTCAGAAGCATTAACTCAATGATTTTGTTCAGGCTATACTTTGTTATTCTCTGCGGTAAGCATTTAAACCTCTCTGGTATAAACAAGCAGTGGCCCCATTCGATTGGACTGACATTTACTACAATTGCATCATTACCATCTTCACTTCCCACATAAAAATATATTTCCTTCTCAGAAATTTTAGTAAAATTGAAACGGCCCGGGTCAAAAGATTGATTCATGGATGAAATATCTTCTGGCTGTCGTCTGTTCAAAGCTCTGTCTGTGTTCAGCTAACATATTTATAAATTAGTTAAAATATAAACATGATATTGAAAAATAATAATAAAATTACCTGAGCCAGAAATTGATATTGTCCTTCTAATATCTTCCATTCTTTGATATTTAACTTATAACGAAGAATACCGTTCTTTTCAGCTTGCTCCCATTTTTCTTTTAACAGAGAATCAAATGTCGAAGCTTCTGTATTGCTGTCGTCAATTATATAGTGAAAATCATTTGAATTGTATTGAAATATTGGAATATTTGCCATTCTTCGTTGTTCTTATTACTTATCAAATTTGATCTACGATAATGCCAGATTTACTTACATTTTTTAATCTAATAAACAAACCTAACCTATACTTACCTTTTCCTGTCAAACTGCTTCTATTCACAGGTTAGGACGCATGTCTGTAGTCATATACATATACTTATTAAAAATAATTTCAAAACTATTTAAAGACGATTAAACATGAATTAAATGTGATATTATGTTTGTAAAAAACTTTATTATAAAATAAGATTGTGTTCGTATTAATATAAATTTGTCTCCGTATACACACGCCATATGTGAGCTATCAGTGACATACATTGTACCTTTACAACAATCGACCACATGCTGTCTTCAAACTATTTACAATCGCCGAAGTACTATTACCTAACAAAATTGCTATTACCTCTGTAAACGGCCGTTCGCAAGTGCTTCAAGCAATTGACAAAAAGTAATATAAATTTTACAGTACTACTGCATTAAAGAAAAAAACCCTTTATCTCAAGTAAATAATGCCTCGAGCAATGCAATCGTGATTCAAATACATAATGTCAAGAGTAAATTAACACTGAGTTTGGAACAGCAAGCCCATCGTTAACCTTAACGATCAGGCTCGATTATATGCTTTATCAAAAGTACCAATGTTAGACCTTAAAAAAGATTTAAAATAGTAGTTTCACTGCAACTATGAATGATCTTCATAGGCATAGTATCACATATTCGCAAGAGCTGTGTTACATGTTCGGATAAATTGTGTAATATGGATTCTTAAACTGTTTGGCATTGACTGTATAAACACTTGGATCATCAACGGTAAATGATTGAATAATATTAGTAGGCATTGGTTTTTGATTATGTACGTTTGCAATCATGAATTGAGGAGTTGGCGGTACCTGTCCTGCTGGAGTCTCCTCAACTAACTTTCTTTGGGAATAAATTAACATCTGGGGTACAGGAGCGCCATTTGGATGAGTAGTATTGTCCACGGAAACCGTGTAGGCTGGTACGACACCAGATACTTGCTGGGCCTTACATTTCTTAGTATGCGCATAAAGAGATCCAGCATTGTTGTATCTCTTGGTGCAAATTTTACATGCGTAAGGCCTTTGACCTGTATGAGTATAAGTATGCTCGTTTAGGGATGTTAATCGCCTGAACGATTTCATGCATATCTGGCAATGGTACTTGGCTTCGCCAGTGTGCATTGTTATATGTCTGGCTAACGTGTTAGCGCGCGCGAATGCTCTACTACAATACTGACATATATAAGGCTTTTCCCCGCTGTGGGTTCGCAAATGCAATTGCAAATATGTACTTTTAGTGAACGCTCTACTGCATACGTTGCACACGTATGGCTTGACACCTGTATGAGTACGCATATGCGCAACCAACGAACCACTCTGGGCGAAACACTTGCTGCAAACTTCGCACAGGAAACGTTTCTGAGTGTCTTTCACTCGCTTATGTCGCTCCATGTGGTTGGCTAATGATTGAGGCTGAGCAAATGCTTTTGGGCACAAAGCACACTGATGAGGTCTATTGTTTTTTTCCTGTGAACCGAATTAAATGTTCTGATTGTTAATGATTATCGGAATGGACTGTAACGAGCATCTTGACGATGCTAGCTGTAGGGTTGATAGGAAATTTACCTTCTTACGATTCTCTGAACCGTCAGTAGCTTTATTCTCGTTATCCGTATCGTCGTCATCATCGTCGTCCGACCTGCCAAATATTTCCTCCTTATGTTTGGACTGCTCGTGTTCTTTTAATTTGTCTACCCTTGAAAATTCTTTACCACAAGTTGAACAATTAAATTTAAGACCACTGTGGGTTGAAATATGTCTCTTGAGGTTTCTTTTCGTTGCAAATAATTTACCACACTGTGTACACTGCAAGCCTTCTAAAGGCATGTCGTCGTCGTCAGATTCATTGGCCTTAGGGCTTGATAATTCGTTACGACTTTCCTGTGATTCTTCCAGAGTACCCGTTTGCTCACTGATTCCATTGAGCATTTCAGGCTTATACTCGGGATGACTTCTTGCATGAGTGATAAAGGACTTTTGATAGGTGAATTGCTTTGCACAAACTTTACATGTAAATTTATAATTTTTCTTTTCTGACTTTTGAATGTCCATTGTCACATTTCCATGCTTTTCAAGTTTTTCTAAACTCTTTTCTGAATCTGATATTTTACTCGAAGTATCATCAGCTGATGATTTATCTTCAGTTTTAGAGGAATCATGACTGTTACCTATGTGACTTTTTAGTTTTGCTACGTTGGAGAATTGTTTATCGCACATGTAACACACGTATCGTAGCTTGGTTTTATGTTTGTGTACAGTCAAGTGTCTCTGTAATGCTAATCTTGACGCAAACGTTTTTATACAATGTGCACACTTTTGCCGCTGCGTTCTATTTATTAAAGGCTTCTCTTCTTCATCGCTGTCATCTGCATCAATTTTCGCCTCATGGTCGTCTGTTGTATTTTGACTTGTAATGTATGATGATCGTTTTCTATTTTCCTTCTCTACTAATGCGCTTCTCTTAGTTTCTGCTTTTTCTGTTGAGTCTTCAAAACTAACATCACAACCTGAATTATCATCAGCATCAGACAGTTCACTTTCTTCAGGTAATGATAATTCTTGCTTAATTGGCTCAGTTTCTGTTCCTGATTCTTCATTCTGTATTACTTTTTCAATTAAAATATCTGAATCTTCTGCAATATCACGTTTTTCATAATCAATCTCCTTATCATCGATATCAGTACAAGCTACATCTTCATAATTAGTTACTTCAACAGTGTCACTTTGAGACTCCTCCTGATTACATCCATCAGTCATTTCAAAGATGATAGTATCACGGTCATTAGTAAAGTTTTGTACAGTAAGATGTTCAATAGCTTGGACGGATGGTCTTGTATCAGATTCCGGTATGCTAATAATGTTGGAAATGTGAATACTTTCATCGTCAAGGGTATCTGCTTCTATTTCTTCATGTGGTAATTCATCAGCTATGGCTTCCGTAATAACAGCGTTAACCGATTTTGTGAAGGATGTGCTCATAGTATCTACATCTGCAGTCTCTTTGCAGGTTAAAAATTCTCGTAGCTTTGCGTCCGATTTTTCTACTTGGCATTTAAAATCGTATGATACGTCTAAAAGACGGTGGCAAGCATAGCATATTGTGGTTGGAAGGCCATCACCCTGCTCCACCTATAACACAGAAAAATTAATTAGTAAAAATTGAATAGTATATTGAACGATATCCTCCATAATAAAATCAAAATATCTATATAACCATGACATAGTGACATCTAAATTATTAGGTATATTTAAGCAAATGAATACATTCTCATTCATTTCATGAATGTTTAATAAATGCAGAATAAACATCACGAAAAGTACGCTGTAGACTATAATACACATTTCAAAATCGTTTAGTGATCCATAGAGAACGCATCACACAAAAGCTAACCTGAACAGCAGCGAACGCCATTATTTTTTGAGGTATGTTCTCCTCGTTTTCGAATAATTCCAAAAGCTCTGAACATTTTTTTAGGCATATACGACAGTCTTCGCCAGAATTTTGAACTGTCTGTCCAAGACTTTCAGATGTTTCACCACTGTTTTCCACTTCCATTTCTTTCAGAAGAAACACGGTCGCGGCTTTGAGCCCCTTTTTGCTGCGCCATTTGCTACCCGAAAAATGATCGACTTTCGCATCTCGCAGCTCGCACTTCGCTTTCGAGATAGGCAATCCTCGATTTATCGATGGAATGTGTTGAACATCATGAAAAGGTGTATAGCCAAAAAGTGTAATATTTTGGTATTTTAATTTTTTTTTCACTGTCTGTTTAATGAGAATAAGTAAAATTCCAGCAGGTGCCAACAGGGTATTAATGAAA
Source organism: Calameuta pygmaea (assembly GCA_031762395.1). Classification (NCBI taxonomy): domain Eukaryota; kingdom Metazoa; phylum Arthropoda; class Insecta; order Hymenoptera; family Cephidae; genus Calameuta; species Calameuta pygmaea. The sequence continues at coordinate 303,766 of JASANN010000531.1, read as the reverse complement.
TAAATAATAATCACACTTGAAACCATGAAAAATATGATATTTATCACTAACAAATGATTGCACTGTGGTATTGTTACGTTTTCATTTTACATGGGATTAGCTGTGTTTCGGCAAACAGTCTCGATTATTATATCCATATTGTGAAGATTTTTTCGAGCATGGGCAGCAATTTTACCTTCTGGCAGAATTTCTGGTTCATATTTCAATAATTCGTATGCCTCTGATAATGCCTTTTTGGATTCCTTAGTAAAATAACAGTTTATTAGGGCAAGTCCTTTTAAGCATTCTTCTACCTACGTATACGTACTATCAGTATCCCTGCAAGCTCATTTCTGCCTTGTCGTCTACCAAACTCAGCGATAGCTGCATGCATTTCAAATAGAACATATCCTCTGACTCTGTTTTCGGCTATAATTATATCAATTTTATAGGTATTATGTATATAGGCAATTTATACTAATTAATTTGCATGCACATTTACTTACCAGGAACAAGTGTTTTAAATAGATCATTAAGTTTTTTACACAGTATAATTTTTTCATTAAGTATCTCATCACTGACCATTGGCAGACCACCGTCTTGTTGACCAATTATTTGTGCTAGAGCTAATTTCACATCTGTGAGATAAAAGTGATTTTCATGAAGGACGTTAGAGTAATGTTGAATGAATGTTCTGCATGCTTCAACATCATCTTTCTTCATCTCTGATAAATCTATTCCAATTCTTTCCATCATTACATCTATCGATTCCCATGTCACAGAATTAGTGCATTTATTACAGAGATAATTTGGTAGTGAATTGTCATTTGAGATAAAAGTTGGAGGAAGCATATACCCTTTGCAATCACTATGAATTCATTGATAAACATATATAAGCATATAAATATTAATAATTTGTACAATTAAATGCCAATGTTTGTACCTTTTGGTGCATTTCACAGCATTAAACATTGTTCCCATTTCCGTAGGATCTTTACATCGTTCACATACACAGTTAAAGTATTTTGTTTGCATTAAATGATGTCTTCTATTAGTTACACCCCATAGAGGATCCGTATAACATATCGTAATGTGATCACCTGCAAATACATTATGTTAAAAATATTAAACCACATAAGCTTTTGCTTAAATAAATATCTCAATTTTTAGTGTACCCTTAGCTATAGGTATTGTAGCACGAATCACAATGCCACCGTTGTTTGTGAAAATTTTTCTACAATTAGCTCTACAGTTATGCTCTAACATAGAAGCAAGGTCATATACTGCCACATGGGGTACTTCCGTAGTTGGCACTTCATGACCATTAATCTAAAACATGACTTCAATCATTTAAAATACAATCCAAATTTAATGCTTAGTTTATTTGAACAAACCTGTAGGATTCCACCAATTCTAGTCACTTCATCTTCGGTAACATCATCTATTTTAAAAAATCTTCTAACAAATTGTGCAGTGTCACGTGGTTCATCAAATATGTTTGCTTTGGTCATTGCCAAAGAATGATCCTTAAGATTTATGAATTTCATATAGGATTCTGGATCATTTTCTCGAAGCCATAAAGCTCTAATTATAGGCACACAGCGATAAGTTGGATGAGGATAGTCAAAATCTGTAATTGACACCTATGGAATACGAAGCATTTTGGAGTTGTTACATGAATACCAGAATTTATTTATATGCTTCATTACTGGTTCACTGACCTTTTCCTTTTTATATTTACAAGTAAATTCACATTCCCCCCCATGACTTTTACAATCTTTACACAGTGGCCAACCACACTTAGTACAAGGAACCGCTATCTCTGCATTGAGAGGACAATAGCAACCAAGACAGACTGGAGATATACTTTGTAAAGGACCTGTTACTAGAGGTTGATCCTCTCTCAGAATTACCTCATCTACTTCAACTTTCCTCAGTGCTACATAGTGACGGCCTATTTCAGGATTCTCTGCAATCTTCAAAGAAATAATCCTTACATAATAAACTTCTATTTTTTTTCAAAACCTTCAAAACCACTTACCCTGAATGGTCTGCATGTTTTAGAGTGGCTCTTCCAATGCTGTTTTTGATGGTCACGACTACAGTAGAAGACGCTTTTGCAAGCGCTGCATTTTTGCACAGCAGTAACATTGCACACTGCACAATTTTCAATCAACGTTCCATTCATTTTACCTCCAGGAAAATGACTGCTTTTAAGCCGTAGACTTTCAAGTCAAGTGTAGAAGAAGACCGGTACTGTACGTGAAACTTCACGCTGCACTATTAATAGGTGAACTGAAATGGTCGGTTGGCTGACCCTAGTAAAAATATTTCTACGTGTGAACTATTTAACGACTCTATTGCGGCTTCTCTAACAGTTCTTAAATAGTCTGGAAATCGTAAACCATAAGTAATAAAAGAGATATCAAGGAAGACTTTTGAGGTAAAAAAATGATTACATTAACAAGATGTTTATTTATACCGTTTCTAGCTAAATGCACGTTTCAGATTTCTTTACATAAGAGTTCTGACAGTCTTCTTCCTCCTTTTCACAGCAACTGGGAAGTAGAATTCTTCTTAACTCTGATAGGATGCTGTTCGCGTCATATCTGTCCCAGTGTATTTGTATGTTGTTTTTCCTCTCAGCAATTCTCTTTGGTTCACAATACTCTCTAAGTTTCTTCACAAGATTAGAAACAGTTGGCGTGAAAAGACACCAATCTGGATAAAGCTCAGAGTAAATCAGAGCATGAGGACATAGAGGGAGACATCCAAGTAGTTTGCTTCCAGCCTAAAAAATTTTATTGGCTATTAATTAATTTATCCCTTAGATTTAATAATGATATTTACTTACATGGCAACGCCAAAAAACTCATGTTTTGACGAAGATACGGCAATATCACAACTTTTGAGAAATTCATAGTACTCCTCGTTCGAATTTATATACCCAAAATGTATAATACGATCAGCCAATTCTTTCTTAGCAATTGGAAAGTCTTTTGGTATCTCACCAAATTGTTTCCGAGAATAGAGAGCTTACAATTATATCCTACATCTGTTAGGACTTTTAGTGCAATGAAAAAGTCTTTGAAATTTTTATCATGCTCCCATCTGTGCGGCCATACTATGTGCACGATTGAATTCAACCTTATGGAAAACTTAATTGTTATTAGTTCCAGTCTTTTCAAATCAATTGGAAAATATACAACTTTGCACTTTGATGCAATTTTGTCTCTTAGGTTCTTCACTCGAAAATCCGGTTGCTTCTTTAAAAATGATTGTATATTATTCAAGAAAGAATCCGCGTTGTACTTTGAATTGAACAGAACATCAGCAACCATACTGAAACATTTTATTCGCATGTAATATTTGATAATATCTTAACGAGTATCATTACTTCAGTTAAATTCATCAATAAACTGTTCATTTTCATAGGAAATTGGCAATTATCAGATTGGTATCGATGGAAATCAAATGCATGGAAACTTACCTGGATAGTATTTGATTGTAGCCATATTGAAAATCCTGCTCCTTCTCACTCTGTCTTGGATATACTGGTTGATTCTCATGAAAATAAATAACTTTCGTGACACTGCGGAGGTCCTTGCGTAAAGCTACCAATTCAGCTAAATTTAAAACAGCCGATGAGAATAGGGTCCTGAAAAAGAGCGTAATAATTTCTCCGAAAACGTAATGGAAATGAATGAACTTCCAAATTTTGATATTACACGCTGTTGCGCTAATTGTCCTATACTTAGTGGCGATATACTCTTGACTTCCTCGTCCATTTTTATATATTTATACATTTGTGCCTCATCTATACCGGTGATCTGTTGGAATAATTTCTAAACAAAAAAAGAGCGCTAGTCCTGGCGCGCCAATGCTATTTTTTGGCCGGTAACGTGTAGAAATTAAATTCTTCCGGAGAAAACTCTGTAACACTTACAGTCCTTGCAAGAGAACTATAAATTAAAAAATTTGCATTACCTGGAGAGCGAGTAAATTAATTAAATTATATCGATAAAGATACACGCATAAAATATCAATAGAGGAATCATTTTTACGTACTTGAGCAAAAATTTGAGAAGTTTTTTTATGTTTTCAGACCTTCGTGTGAGTCCGTACTTAAAGTAGTTTCTTTAACACTGCTCCAATATAATGAATTGTAATGAAACTCAATGAAATTAGAAACAATGGAGATCACATAAAAATTGTATTGGCTACCTTCGCTTAGCGTGTCAAGGAGCTGTTTGTGCGAGCCCCCATAAAAAGACTCAATAAACAGTATTGTTTTGGCTGCCATTGATTAGACAAGGGACCTACATATGTATACACTGTTCTAGTATATATCTACGATACTCTGAACCCACGTTGTGTTCGATTATATACCAGCAGTACATATTTTCTTTGGTACTGAACAGTATCCTGATGAAAAAGGAGGTAACCATGGACTAGGTGACTTTAACAGCCCGTATACCTTTGATTTGTATTATCGGACTTGCGCCCTGGATACTAGTTTCGTGAGGGAGTCATGAAGATGTCTGGGAAATACATAATGAAAGTAGGGGATTGTCGTAAATTTGCTAAGGTAGCAAGCTCCTGTATATAAGAGAAGATACGACATTGCACAGTGCACGCAGGGTACCCATAGCGCTGCACAGTCATAACGGTTCGTCTACAGCGTCCAGGAACGTTTATGCTGCCATCTTATGTCAGACGTGACGCAACGTCGATAAGAACGATCATCGTTGTGATCGACACAGTAAATTTATAGGGGAATACATTTGCGCTTGGCCAAACAGAAAATCCAAAGCGAAATACAAGTAATCCTGAGCGATCCTAAACTACTACTATTAATGGATACTTTTAAATAATGTGAGTGAGATAGATACTTGAGCCATAAGAGAATTTACAACCGATCTCTCGCTGAGTTTCTCGCGAATAACTTTTCGCCGTCGGGACGTAGGACAGATGAGGGTTTACGGTGTCGCGAAAGATTAGAGTCGTTGAATGAGCAGAAGGGGTGCAATATCATGCCAACGTCGCGACGGGGAATAAAAATAATCTAAATAGAATCTGCGTTTGCGAGCCAAGCTGTGACACAGGTATATTCCGTAGTGAAAAGATTAAACTCGCGGTTATGTCGCCACGTAGAGGCAGGAAAGATCCATTTATCGCCCACCGGATATTCCATTACTCAACCCAAGAGCACAAGGATCGCCATCATGCCACATAGGTAGGTCCACCCAACAATATTTAGACTCTCAATAGAGACGATCGTTCTGTGATATACTTTTACTCGCTCGCGCAATCAGTCAAGTCAAATGATCCTTTCCCTGCTTCGCTTTGGCTTACCGCTAGTTATAAATTGCAGTCGGTTGCAGAACTATTCCGTTTTAGCACGTCTATACGTACTTGCTTCGTACCACTTTACCATCTCACCCGGAATGCATTGTAACAACTTGTACATACAGAGGAGGAGTTGAAAGGGAGGCGAGAAGTACGAGGAAGATGGTTACCGACGGAGAAAGAGGAAGAGAATATCGTTGTATCCAATATCGACGTAACGTAGTTGTTTATACATGCTCAGGACGACATAAAACGGCACTCCGTTGCATAGGTATAAGATACAATATCCAAGCAGTCGGTGTATAAATATTATCATTCGAAAAATGCAGAGAAACTTTCGCGAATATAACTGCGAAAATGATTTTTCGTCATCCAGCATTATACGGCTGGATCGCTGGATTCCTCATTGCTATCTAAGAACTCGAGTAGCGGGTGCCACAAGGTCTGATACTTCGTCGCTGAAGAGTTGGATATAAATTGGTTTCATAGAGAGGTCGGACGAGATTCCATTAGCCGCGAGGTTGGGATCTGCATTACCTTCTGTGTATCTTGAATATCGCATCGCTCAAAAAGCTCTCTAGATACGTCACGTCAATTGCATCGCGGCGCCTCCCACGGAAATAGGGACTCGTGTAATTTCAACAAACGGCGTCTCGACTTCACTTGACTATGCTGACGCGACTCTGCGTCGGGGCCGGGGTATTCATGCTTCCCCAATTCAATGATGTAGCTAGCATACACCAGAGACTGTATACATAAAAAGTTCACATAGTTATACATATATGTATACATATGTATAGTACACGAGGAGTTCGCAGTGGACGTAGGTGACAATTCTGAAAAAGAAGATTCAAATCACGTAGTGCATAAACAGTTGAGAAAAGAGAATATTACGGCAATATGCAGGCAACGTCGATCCGGTTGATATCTAATAGTAGAAATGTCATGGCGTGACCTCTGGATCTATTGCGTGAACTATTTCGCCAACTTTATTACTTTTGTAATTCTAGCTTCTCACTGGTCGCTATTGACGGTTATTATGTAGCACGATGGACAGTCGTGTATATGCATATATATAGTATGCACATGTGTAATACAGCATCAGGTATATGGTACCTATCTGTATACCCGTCTGTAATGAGTTTCACGTACCCATACGTATTCTCAGTGTCATAAAACTTAATGGCAGAAGTTTAGAACGGGTCTTAAGGGGCACCGTACGAGCTTCAGTTCACCAGTTTGGTACACGTGAACGTTACGTACCTTACTTACGAAGGGAACTGTACCCGAGATACAAACCTGTACGGACGTCTTGATATATCTTGATACATCCCTATAGCGTAAAAGTCGCGTTATAACGAAATATAAGCGATAGCCGGCCAGATAACGTCGTTCTATTAACGTTATCAGCCGTTGTTACGGGAAATTAATTCCTAAGCTTTCTTACGTACACCTTGGCCGCAGCGCTCGTTCCTCCGTTTATATCGTTTAAGTGCCGTAATCTGCTCTTAGCAGATTAAGGAACAGCGTATATACTTTTTAACGATAACCTTCGTCCCTGATTCTTTGACTCATTCTCTATTCAGTCGAATGGGCTGAGAGAGGAAGTTGGGAGCTCGTGAAATTTCAAAGTGGAACAAACGTAAACCTTGTCCTGGGACAAATTTCCAAGTTCTTTGGCCAGAGTTTTACAGTCCTTATAACAAAACTCTCTAAGACTAACAACCGTTAGCCCTCCGTCCTTACTCTATGAGCTGCACTGTACGACCAGGAAAATTTCCATTCTTCTCCAAGCGAATGGTTACAAGAATTGTCAATGACGTTTGTATGTGTGTACGTACAGTGAGTGCGAAGATTGTAAGGAGATTGTTTACCATGTCGAATTGTCTTTAATCTTTACTTTCCTCTCGTTTTCCTATATATATCCATCCTTTATTTTCTATATATTTCACCCTTTCTATTTCGCAGCCCTTATTTACCTTGAGAAGATCTAGCTTCGACGTTTCTGCGAGGATCTAAAAAATATAGGGTGTACATGCAGCTATATTCGTTGGGGCATACGTGCATGTGCACAGCAATAAGAATAAAATCCAGCTTTACGTTCGTATCCTGTCCAGAGGAACTTCTATAAGGTGGCGCAATCCCTTTTCAGAGCAATTTTCCCGCTTTTCCTTGACATCCGGGTACGTAGCCGCGTACGAATGCACACACTTAGAAGCTGGGACGTGGTCTGCAGACGTTCGGCTGGCTCCTGGTGGTAAGAGACAGAATGAGAATACCGAGAGACGTGAAAAAGAGAGAGAAAGAGAGAGAGAGAGAGAACACAGAAATATCTCGAATGCGAATAGTACCCGAATGAACGCCGCGTTTCCTCAGTTCCCAAACGGTTAACCCACTCTCTCCCATTAGCATAGAAACACTGCTGGGCAACTTTGCGCGAGGCAAACTGTCGTACGCAATTTTCGCGAGCGACCATCCTTAGATCCGTCGAGTTTGTTTGGATGTTTTAGTCGGTAACGGCACGAATAGCCGTTCTACGTTACCGACGTTCTACCTAGCCACTACAGCCACTACCTATTGCCGTCCGCTTGGTTATAGGTTATGTCTGGCTATACGTGGCACCATTCACCGACGCGAACTCCCAGTTGCATTACTACGGACTCCTCGAAGTACAGGGATTTTCGCAAGGCTACTCTGAATTGCTTGATGAAATTTCTCGATATGAATGGCCTCCGGTATTCTTACTCTCTAGCATTCTCCACCCGGAGTGGCACCCAGGGAGTATACGATAGCGATGCACTATTCTCAAGGATTGAACACTTTTATTGGATATTGCACTTGGCCAATGCATTCTCATGAACGCGTATTTTCTCGTGACGAATAATAGGATTAGCAAAATGGCATCTACGCTTAAAGGATCGGGCGACTGAAGCACTAGTCTCGTCCCTGGCAGTTAATCGCTTCATAGATCAATCCTATGCCTCTGTGCACATCCCTCTTAATGATAACGATTAATCATATTTCTACGTTGAGAAGCTCTGCATTTTAAATATTGATTCCCATTTGTTATTTGCTAACTACTCACTTCTATGCACGCATGCACGAACGTACTGTATTCCACATAAATAACCATACCGCATACAGTGGAAGTATTATTTTTTTCGCATTGCTCGTTTTAAAGCGTTACCTCTCCCTGAAAAATGAGAGGCGTTATTAGCCATACTGTTTTTTTTCTCATTGCTCTTATATTTGTTCGACTATGTTTTTTCTTTCTGACACAAAAAAAAACGGAAAAACGAATTTAAATATTTGTCTGTCGCTCGCCTAATACAATTTGTGGACAGGGATGTGCCTAACGCTATTTGTAAATAATATCATCGTGCTCTCCGTATTCGGCTCAGTGGATATTTCAGATTCGTAAAACGTAACTCCGCGGCACTGACAAGCTTCTCTTATTCGATATTAATATTGAAGTCGGACTGCACTTTCGGGACGGTGACTTGGCATTGGAAATTTTATATTCAAATTTAGTATCCGTCGGAAGTTGTTTCTCTAGAGAATTGCAACGACCGTCCTTCCGCAATAAAGGACCTTTTATACGTTTCCGGTCGAAATATAATTGTTTCCATGACATCCAGAGACTATGATTGGATGAATTTAATATGAATATTATTTTTCTGCAATTTCATAAGATTTTCTAAATTATCTTTATAATTGTATTATTTCTTTTACCACTGATCCTCTTCTGATATTTATAAGCCTATTGTTTGTTGTCAGAATTTTTGTATTTTTATAATATACATAACATATCAGCTACTCGAGTCGTAAGTACTTACTGCTTACTACTAACAATTATTTTCTCTGTTCTTTTCTTGTGCAACACTTTTTTCCTTTTTTTTAAGTATATTCGAGCTGTTCAAATGGAGTGGTAGGATTTAAATATTTCACATGAAATATTTTTTTTTTCGTATCAGTGGCCATCTTGGATATCGATTATTATGTAGATGTTTGCGAAAAAAAATTTCAATATCCGTATTAGGATATTTATTTTACATTCTTCATCGGGAAGATCCGAATTCTGTTTGTATTCTCTATACACAGATTTTTAGATTTTTATTGAAAAATGGGTTCAAAAATAAGTGTGAACGTCAAGAGAGGAACCCTTTTAAGTATATTGTCACAAATTTTCACGAAAGTCCTTCGAGTCGTTTTTGAGAGATCACGGACTCCGATTTTGAAAACGACGTTTTGAGAAAATGCCTGGAAAATTTTACAAGCCGTTTTGTTACTTTGTCACTTACCTCTTGTTACTTTCGAATCGCTGTTGATATTAGCTTTTCCCATTCCGCTTCTTGAATTTTTGCACAACACACTTGATGACTTTCAGCGACTAACCGACGAAATTTCACTTCATATACCTGAAAGACATGCAGCTGCTCGCACCGGCTGCTCCACACGATGCCGCCGCTCCTCACTTGATCCTCTATAACTTCAAATTCTCCGAATTTCGCAATAAATATTGCAACACAATGTTTTTCGAAATTATAGACTTCAAGATAATACAAAAATCTATTTTCTGAAAATTCTACTCTCACGTAAGCCCTTAATCTGTAGTCATATCTTCTTCGTTTCGTTCAGAAATTTTCCACTGTAGTTGGATAGACTCAACAGAATCTAAAATCAGCTATTTCTCGGCGCGAAAGTAAATTTTAAAAATTTTCACGTTGTATAACATGTTTTCATTGAACCGCACAATCTTATCTATAGATTTATTTACTGCTATTAACAGTTTTGTATGATGCGATACTAGCGTCGATCGTATAAAGCCTCTTCCATTTACAAATGGTAATATTTGTGAGTGCTGATTATATGAATGTGTACAAAAAATATAATATATATAAGCCCTTCTCTATATCGAAGTTTTCAAGCGTTACATGGAACTCTCACAAAATGGTTGAACTTCATTGGTATATTCTATTCTCATGAAATTTACAATTCTCAGCAAAAGTATTGATAATCGTATTGATCAATGCAAAAGGATTGATAAGAATGTTTAAAAAAAAAAGTTTTCTCTCAGACAGTCTAATAGTGCAATATAACACTGGCGACATATCCATCATCAAGAAATGAGAAAGGATATAATTGAACAGTAAATGTCACAATAAATACTATATACAATTTCTCCCCCCTTATACATGGCCAGAGGGGACCCGTTGAATTTCATCAATTTCATTGACACGTCATTTCACTGTCACACACTTTTACGATTTTCAATATCAGGTCATCATCACTTCTATATCACGTGTAACAAGTATTAACACAATCAAAACCAACGAATAAACTTTGATCGATAACCTCAGTCTCATAAGGATAGTCCGTTTCCAAGACCGGCGCTTGTTCAGTAAAAGACGACGAGAAATTGCTAACGTCGTTTTCATCCACGAGTTTAGGAATCATAGGCGGCGTGACGTATCGATAATAAAGTTGATGGAAATTAAATACCCTAAAAAAATCATGTTTTTTAAGCTCTTCAAATCCGTTCGGCTGTTGACAACCCAGTCTCTTCGATGGATCGAGCTGTAGAAATTTCTCAATAACATCAATACTGTCCGACGTCATCCACCATTTATAATTTAAAGACGACTTAGTCACGATTCTTCTGTAGATAATTTCATCAATATCCACATCATCGTCTTCTTGGAACACGTCGAAAGGGTTACAGCCCGCGAGCATCTCGTAAATCAGAACACCCAATGCCCACCAATCAACGGCGTGACTATAGCCACAGCCTCGTATAACCTCTGGCGCCATGAAGACTGTAGTCCCGCAAAAGGTCCACGTCTTTTCTTCCTTACCGATGTTACATTTGGCGAGTCCATAGTCGGCGATCTTAACATGTCCTTCATGGTCCAACAGTATGTTGTCAGGTTTAAGATCTCTATGAATTATTCCTATCTCGTGAAGATAATTCAGTCCCAGACTAATTTCCGCGGCGTAGAATCTGGCTTCCGTGTACGCAATCTTTTTAGTTCTCTCTAGTACCGTCACGAGGTCGCCACAGCGCACGAAGTCTATTGCAAAAACAATGTGAGTAGTGGTTTGAAAGCACGAATGAAAACCAACCAAAAATGGATGTTTAGCTATTCGTAAGTACACAGTACGTTCAGTATACGCCCATTTTAAATCAGATTTTCTCTTTATTGAACATTTTTCAATCGCCTTCAGCGCGTAAAGCTGCGTTGTCTCTTTCAGAGACGCCATCATTACTTTACCGTAAGTGCCACGGCCTATGACTTTTAATAGTTCAAAATCATCCAGGCTGTATGACTGTGTCCTTGTCGTTGCTACTGCTACTGTGTTCTTCTTTGGGATGGCTTTCGGCTGATTCCCACAAAGATTTTCGGTGGTCCTCGGTATCAAAACTGCTGCAGTCGATGACATAGTTTGTGTGAACACCTTAACGCGATTAACCCGATCTTGAAATTTAAATCCTAGGCATTTTTCTTGTAGCTTGTTGCAACAGTTTCGGTGCACGCTCATCCTACACTTGATGCACTGTAACTCAGTTTGATTTGATTGAAATAATTTTCTTTTACAAGGAAAGCAGAAGGCTCTTTTGTCGTACTTTGTTAATTTACGTAATGCATGCTTGTTAACTCGAATATGACACTTCTTATATTTGAAAATATCATTTACTGCTGAGCATAGCATATGAGGCATTTTCTTTCGAGTAATTTGTTAAAACTCAAAATTTTGATTTTCAAAGACTAACCGTGATTTTAGTCTCACGCTTTAGACTGTTTCTGACGAAATCACCAATTGCTTTGTTACTCCTTGCCAAAAACGTGAGAATGACAAGAAACTGTGACGAAATCAAAAGTTCCTTCGAGGTTGAAAACTTTATTCAAAGTTCCTGCAATTGGTCAGGTCCTTCTATATATATAGGTTAGGTTCGAGGGGTGAGGACAATTTTTAATTTATGGAAGGGGATGCCGAGACTATTTCATGATTGGTCATTTTTGGGACCATCCCTTGGGCCCGCAACCAATTAACGTAAAAGGGGTACCAAGCTGACTCAAAATAACTCAACTACAGATTCTGTACAATTTTCGAATTTTCGCTAATATTAATAAACAAAAATTATATTAATTAAAAAATTTTGTGAAACTGCCTAATAATTATTCAATTACTTCAGAGTACATCACCTATTGGCCAGAGTGCATCACCTTGAATCGTTACGAGTATAAAATACGTAAAAATTTCGAGGAGAATAGATACCGGATATTACATTCTCAGATAATAAATTTCTCAAAGATCGTCTGGTTCGAGCATAAGAAAGCAAGTACAGAAGCGTCGCGACGCCCGACGTATGATACAAAAAGAAATCGAGTACAGTAGCATGACTTGCTTTGAAAGGAATACGAATGGCTTATTTTTAAAAGAAATAGTACTTTGTTATAAAGTTGCCATAAAAAAATTGTCTGATCTCGCAAACCTATGAAGTGTCCTTAGCTCTCTTAAGATAGATTCCCTTATTCCAATCTCATTTCTATTTTTTTTAAGACAAACGAAGAAGAACGAAGGAAAAGTTCTAAGACTGTCATATAAAAAAGATTATCTGGTGAAATAGGAAAAAGTTTACGTAGTGTCCTGATACCAGTCACGTAACTGAATGAAGTTGAAAAAATATGACACAGCCCATGTAATACATGGAAGAATTAATTTTATTACATGAGGCAATCCATGTCACTTCAGCCAGTAAAAAAAAATTTCTGACGTTTTTTCTCGTTTTAATTTCGACACTCGATGAATATTTTTCAATAAAGTAACTCGATTTTTCAAAATTATTTGTAGAATTTTTTTTGTGCCCTGAAGTGACATAGATCGCCCATATATATACGCATAAAAACCATGTATATATATATGTATATAAAATGCCAAAAAAATAGTCAAGAATATATTCAATCTAGAACGATTTTGCTACAGCTTTTATTTATTCTCTCACAAGCATATTCTGTCAGATACAGTTAATAGAACATTGGATAAATTCGATGTTCCAACGTTTCCCTTAGAGCACATTAGGTGAATTGTAAAAGAAATATTATTTTGGAAAATCAATCTAATTAATGACACCAGTGTTATTTCTGCTTTCTCTCTTCGTTGATTGATTTCGTATCTACTAGTGTCACGAGCCGTAACAACAGTACTGATATAAATAGAAAATGTGATAATTCCAGAAAATTCAGAATATCACCTAAACGTCTGACTTATTGCTTATTTGGTCAGATGTCACATATCATTCAATTGACACGTGCTATATAGATTAGAAATATAAGTCAGGTACTTCCTTAAGTTATTGGTTCGTTATTCACAGTAGCTTGAAACCTGTAAAATAATCGGCTACTTAAAACCCATAAACCGTAAGGTATTACTTTAATGACCAATCAGTTTCAAATTTTCCCTCCAAAAGCACTTCCCCACGAAGACCCTACTTCATTCGTATCGATACTACAAAGAATTTCAATAAAGGTTATCTTACCTTGCTCGAATATAATGAACCTGTTGGCAAATTAATGATGACACGAAGTGCCATACAACAGTGAAAACCGTGTACAATAATAATACAGTGTATACTACGTAAATGTCATTTACGACCGAGTCCGTTATATGGCCGCCATTAGAGAGTTTTGACGTAGGTCAAATGAGCGATTGTGTATTTTATTATTCATTCCCTTCAAAATAGAGACCCGTGAACATTGGCAAGTTGGTCAAGTTAAAAGTACAATTGAAACAATACAATGACCTACCTGAGGTTAATAAACCAAGAGTTACGATTAACACGGAATTTTAATTACTCATAATATTTTATGGCAGAACCCAAACAATGATTTAAATAAATATTTATATTCTACGAAGCAACCATGAAACGTGTCTATAATGCAAGATGCGGTTCTGCAATTTGCAAGTGTCCAGACAAGGAACCGCGCTTCTTGATCATTGTCACATTGTGTATTAATAGCAAATTCCGAGTCAGCGTTGAAATACGATATATATAAAAAATCATAAATAATTATCAAGTATTAAAAATACCTATTAAATCGAAGAATGCCATGTTCCTTAATAATTATTATTAATATGTTTTATTGTCTGTAAGAATTTAAAAAAAAAAAACTTTATTAAAATTCCCAACGCTATTAATTCCCTATAGAGTGCATGGACGCTCACTTGACTACCGTAGTCCGCTTCACCGTAAGGAAACGAGTACAAGTATTTTCCCTGGGAAAAGACGATACGTTTACCGATACGGAAATTCCACGGAAGCTGGCGCGGAAGCGGAAAATTCGCAAGATATCTCACTGAGCAATAGCATACCCGGGTAAACTAAGTCCAGGAGATAGAAAATTGCCTCTGCGCACCCTGGTGCAGAGTTATTACTTGATAACGGACCGCCATGAAATACGGGAGGCTGGGCTATCTGCGGGCGAACCTCTTTTGAAAAATCAGAACGGGTCTCCCTGTCTGCCACTTCCGCTCCTTATTTTTCGCACTTTCGTCCTGATAAAAGTATCGCCTTCCTCGCGTCTTACTATAGCTACCGGTATTCCAGTAGGAGCTATAATGATACGTATGTGTGCGTATATATGTATATATGTATGTATATATATTACAGTAGTAATACGTGCCAGAAGTGGTATAAGGACTCGTTTGCGATTACAATAAAACTCACGGCAATAGAAACTATCATGAAATTTGTGTTAGTCTCGATAAGAAAGTAGCAAGAGTTATGTAATACGAAAAGGTGGTGCATAAGGTTTTTACAAGGAACCAAACGTAAAAGCAATGGTATATTGGAATTGTTATGAGAAATCGGGCTACCGTATCTTTCCATGTTTCTTACAGACGAATCCGCAAGTAATAACGAGACTCGAGGGAAATAATGGACGAATGGTATTGATATTAACGATTCTGATTATAGGAATACATTGCTGATATAGCAGGAGGCCATTCATATATACACCATCGACCAGTCATTCTGGTCTAACGAGCAGAGTATCGAATTGCTGATCCGACAAGGATAAAAGAGAGTGAAAAAGGAAAAGAAAAAAAAAAAATTTTTAAGAAAACCGAGAAACTGGCCATCATAACTTTGTACGGTATCCCCGGCCTATACGTTCTGCGAAAATCTCCAACAATAAATCAGAAAACGACAGCGGAAATGATAACAATAAATACTTGGTCGATACGTCGTTCCACTTCCGCTTAATTACTTAGAAGCTCGCCTGGTCCCTCTAAGAAGGCAAAAAAGGTGGAGAATAATAATGAGAAAACTAGAAAATAGTTCGACGCTATCCACTGTGTGTATGTGTATATTTATATGTGTATATATATAATTAAATATATATATATATAAAGACCATTGTGCCGTTGTTTATGGCAGCTACTGCATTCACCTATATAGAAGCCACCTAGCTATATCTGCCTTATAGTCGTTTATTCGTTTATTTCCTATCCTCGTAGAGTCCCTATTGCTATCTGTTGCCACCTCTCGAAAACAAATCCATAAATTCTGGGAATGTTGAGTTTAACGCAGTATATGGCAAGGGCGAGTATATGGCCAATGGGCTCTACTCGTGGTAGCTGTAATGGGATTCTCCAAGTAATTTAGATGCGGTACTCTATCCGCAGACAGTGGGTTATAGCCGAGGAGTCAGCCCTTCTTGAGTAAATAACAATAATAATAAAGAAAAAAATAAATAAATTCATAATCGACGCTCCTTACCTTTATGCGATTGATGATCCTTCGGGGTCGTTAATGATCAACATGGTAGACACTGCTTATTTGTACAATGGGATTTTCTCCAGGCTGATGGTCTGGAACGAAGTGCAGCAAATACTTTATTGGCATATTACTTATCGTACGGACTTAATTATTCAGAATTTACCTTCGTAGAGCACAGGAGGGCTTTTATACGATGAAACACACAGGACAGGAGCCTACAATAAGCGCAGTATTGTTCCTTTTATTTCAACAGTTTTCACTGCCTCTAAATTATTACCGTCGTGGAAACTTTCTTTCACTTGTAAGTATATAATGGCGGACGTTGAAAGTCCCATAAAAACCTGTACTTCGTTCCCCTGTAATAACGGGAGTAGTGACAGTTTCTGCGAAATGTCCCCTTGCATAATTTTCAAGAAAATTCAGGAGCCTGATATCAATCTCCCGCACGGGTACGTAACTTATAAGACAGTCTAATTTATTAGTCGCAGGCAAAAGTTACACGTTGCGTGATTCGAGTTTCGATAAATATGAGAAAATTGACTAGTCGATTGTCTTATCGAAGGTGTCGGTACAATTTTCTTCGTTAAACTTTTCCTCTAACAATCGGTAATGTCGGCCTATTATTTAAGCTCGGTTCACACCGTATATTATTCTTTTGCATAGTTTATGCCAACCGGAGGTACCAACTGGAAAAGTATAGATTGCACGCTGCAGTTACCTTTACAATCGTATGGGCGCCACTGTGGCAGTACTTTAAAGTATAGTTATTATGTCTAGTTTCATGGAATATTTTATCCGATGCGTTGCGGACTAACCTTTAACGTGTCACGGTACAAACTTCTCGGAAGTTTTAGCATTGGAAAAGGAAATTATCTCTATTCCGAGTCGACGCTATTGAGATTATGTTCAGTGCTCGGAGAGACTAGACGCTTGTCTCGAGGAGCGACGGTTAGTAACAGCAGTCATGAGATTTCGGAACGGTAAGAAAAGATCGACACATCTGTCAATATTTATTTTGACAACGACGTTCCTTCGGTCGAATGCCAGTGCTGTGAATTTATTAAAAACTCGAAATTCCTGGGAACAGTCAGACCCGGACGATTCGTTAGAACTAAATAACTGCGCGAGTAGTATCGTAAAGCGCTATGATGTCGAGCCTAACGCTATCGTGATGCTCTCTGGGAAGCGGCCATATTGGATTCCCAGTGTCCTTCGTAATCGTTCCGTGTACAACTTTAATACGCAACTTGCCGATATTCCAGCATTCCTCAAGTACGAATCGTACGTAATTGTAATGCTGGATGCAACGAATATTCAATATGACATACGAGTATTGAAATATCTGAAGAAATTTTATCCACGTCCATTTTGTCTTATTCGTTTAAACAACGGAAGGGACTTAGCTTTGAATATCTACCTAGAAGCCATTGCGAATTATCTGACGAGTATCGGCAGATCTGCTATTATTATAGCGACGGATTATAATCACGAAACAGACAAGTCGTTACGTCTCTACGGGTATAGTAATAATACGGAAGCTAATTGCGGTAAAGTCAGTCTCATCGATTACGGAAATTGTTCCAAGAAGGAGACACTTGATCGAATCTTTTCGAGAATTATGAATATGAATCAGTGTCCCATTAGAATGAAATTGATATCGCTTCAAGATAATATGAAGATATCTGAAAAAAATGGTAAGATGGAGATAAGAGGTTACGAATGGGACGTATTGCAATTTATAATTAAAAATATGAATGCTACGTCATACGTCATACCTCAAAGTGTCACCACTGGCAGTAGAGAAACTCGAAATGCCGTAATGAATGGAGAGGTCGATGTAGGTTGTGGTTTGCTGTTACAATACAATATGGAAAAAGTAGTTTACACTAAGGGTTATGAAATTTTGGAGACGTATATAATAATGCCTAAAAAGGATCCACAACCTTTGTGGATGAACGTGTTCGTGCCGTTTAAAATTGAAGTGAGGGATTAAAAAATTTTTGTATCGCATCTTCTTTTTTTTCTTCTAAATCGAATCAATTTTCATCAGGTGTGGCTAGTTCAATTCTCAACGATAATCACGGTGATATTTATCACCCGGATGGTGCCTAGCATGCGCAAAAAATTTTCTCCGTGGACCATTACAATGCTGCCTCTTGGGATGGGCGATCCTAAAACAGTGAAATCCACTTCCTTCAGGATGTACTTCCTAGTTCTGGCTCTTTGTGGATATATACTCACTCAATCTTATTTGGCCAGTCTTAGCGGAATCCTTACAAAGCCAAGATCATCGTCAGAGATGCAAACTCTTCAGGAACTGGAAGAGAGTGATTATCCATTGTACGGAGTACAGACAATAAGGTTACAACTGATGGAGACGAACCCCAAGTTATATAAACATTTTAAGGTACTTAATAATTAATTTAATACAAATTTGACTTTTAATAAAGAATGAGGTTTAGGAATTGGGCACGCACGACGAGTACTTTGAGACGCTTGACCAAGTGGTAGCAGGTCGTAAAAAGGTAGCAATACACGCTACAATGATAAAGGTATACAGTTGACTCTTTAGACAGTTGAAAGTCTTAAGGAGGTACGACGAAAAAAACAAATCGAACTAATACGTAATCTTTAAGCGTGCAAAGCTTCTAAAAGATCGATCTTACTGTTCCTAAGGTACACGGAGTGAAAATAATACTGTATACAGGAAACAGTCGTACCTCCTTAAACGCCCTTCCTGTCCAATTGTACTGATTTATATTTTGACAGATCCAATTTGCCAACGCTTCGTCCGCTGGTTTAAATTTTCACGTGATACCAGAGAAAATAGGATTTTACTCCATATCGATGCTCTTGCCGGAGACCAGCGTAATTCTAGCGTCATTCGACAAGCTGATTTCTATCGTGGTTGAAAATGGTTTTGTTCATTACTGGAAGATGGAACGACTGAAGGAAGCAAGAGAGAATAATCTAAATTCCAGAAAATTGGACAAGCAGATCGCGAGTAACAGAGAAACTTCGAATGTCAAAGCAATAACACTGCCGCACTTACAGGGTGTCTTTTTCTTACTGGCCATCGGACTAGTTACCAGCTCTCTAATGTTCATAGGCGAATTGATTGTTGGATCGAAAAACGTACCGGACCATCAGCGGCATTTGAAAGCACTGCGCCTGAGACGTTTTCAGTAAAGCACAAACGACAAGCGATTAAAACTATAATCCTGCATAATATTATTAACAGAAACCGTGAATCAGTAAGAATAACGTAAAGATCCTTTAAATAGTCGATATAGCGTCAGATAGGATGCAGCACGGTTTTACGTCTCCCCTAATATCCCTTTATCCTTCCTCTGGCCAGCACTCTCACGGCTGGAACAGTTTAATTACCCTCCAACTTCCTTGTACAAGGGATGGCAACTTGATGACTTGAAAGTTACGGCGTCTATTACGTCCTTGCAAGATAAGCCAGGAGTGCTAAGTGACGGGCAGCATTTAGATCAGACCGGAAACGTCTAAAATTCCTGTCATTAACATGTCCCATAACACACTCCCATGTGTATGCACGAGCAAAGTAGATCCTCCAGATGCATATGAAACTCTCGAACGAAGGATCGAGGGAGAGTGGATGGAGAATCCTTAAAAAAAAATTGGACAAGGATTACCGAGGATCAGCGTTAGGTTTAAGGATACACAAAAAAATATATATGTCGAGCCAAGATCAAATTGTTGATTAGTGTGTAACGTTTATTTCTTACGCAGGCATAGTTGTTACAACAAATTTAATGGCATCCATACTTGTTCGTATATAATATGTACAACGCTGCTGAGGAAAGTTCGTGCAAAAAGTCTGCTTCTACAATCCGGGAATCTTCGACTCCTCGACGACAGTCACACTCTCTCAACGAAATACCGGCCGCCACTCGCCGAGGTCGACCCTTACGCGTAGGGAGTTCTCCGAAGGTCCTTCAAAAAAAAGGTCCTCGGACGTGAAGGGCTCGAATAGGCGGCCCAGCAAGGATTTCAGCCTAAGAGGAAGAGAGTGAGAGAGCGAGATAAAATAGAAAAGAAAATGAAAAACAGAAAAAGAATTGAGCGGGTGGGCGGCGGCCTCGAGATCGCCAGAGCTCGTCGATATATCGGTAGGACCGGTGGTACATGGGTTTTCCTTATATACTTAAGTTTCGATTTTTATATAAATACTTCACATTCTTCCCCTCCACTTCTTTGCTTCGCTTCACTTATATCTCTATATATCCACTTTTTTTTTTTACCTTCTCGTTACATCTTTCACTCTCTGACTGTTATATTAAATGTGATTTTTTTTCTCCCCTGCATTGATCATATTCGTATTTCACCTATTGCCTATTCGTAAACGCCTATGACTCCGTCGACGCTCGACTCTGTCGAAAGTTCAAAAAGGTTATCTAGTTCGCCGCGCATTTCAAAACGTCACTTTTACTTTAATTCGTTATCACTGTAAATAGTAGCGGTAGTATAGTAAAATAGTATGTATGTATGTACGATGTGTCTGCTGCTTGCACAATGTTAATCGAGTTCATTATTTTTTTTTCTTCAGCGTCTTCTTTTTTTTTTCTTTTTTTTTTCTTTACGTTTCTCTTAATAGGTACCTATTGTAGTAGTAGTAAAAGTATGTATTCCAACGTATGCACGAATCGTATTGTATTGTATGTATGCACGTAATTCTTCAGTGTACAGTATTAATAGTGGTCCATTGCATCTTTATCGCGATTTCGACAGGCAACGCAAAAAAGGGATTTTCACTTAGGTTAGGTTTATCACGTCGATAGGCGTAACGCGCCCGGACGTCAGATTATTTCTAGTGCGCTAATCGGAGCGATACTCGTATAATTTTTTTTTTTCAAAATTCACACTGGTAACCATCCACGTGTCGTCGTCGCGCTTAGTCGAATTTTTGTTTATTTATTGGATTCGACGTGACGCAATCGTGGCCGGGATACGAACAAAATGGCAAGACGTGTATACATATATTTTTTTTTCGAAAATTCATTTTTTTTTCTTTCATACCTTGGTACACTGTCGCTGTTAACTTTTTTTTTATTGAAAATCCCATTCGGTGGGTTTTTCGATTTTTTTTTTTCTGTCGGCGTAATCCTTCCTCATAACCAATCGTATCGATCGAGATTGCACTATATCTATGTTACAGGTGACGATCGACATATAATTGTCCAAACACGTGATTATACCGACTGATAGCTGCAAAGTACCAATCGAGTCGTTTGGTCTCGACGGAACGTGGAAATTGCAACGAAGGGTGAAGAAATCAGAAAGAGCGAGGTTAACGATAAACAAAGATGAACGTACAGTCGTAATACAAAATTAGTGAGAGAAAAAGAATACTCTAGTAGAAACTTCGTTGTTGTAAAGATGCGAAAGCTTGTCGAGGCTCCACTGAAGTCAGTACAAGCCTACAAAAAATTTAGGCAGACCCAGGAATATATAAAACAAAATATCCACCATTGGTGACGACGGTGGTATAATAAATCTGTAAGCCGCCGGATTTTCAAAAAAAAAAAAAAAGAAAGGGGCACCCGTTATCACAAAGTAGCATTTACAATAAAAATGTATGATACAATTTTTTTTCTTAGCTGTCAGCCACTCGGGACGTGAGAAGGTAAGACGCACTTCTTACATCTCTTAAGAACCTAACCTAAAAAAGAAAATGGCGCGGGAAATACGAACTTGAAAAAAAAAGATACTCATCAAATACAGGAAACTCGGTGCACGATATATTCATACGTGCCTATGTTCACTGCGTTACAGTATATTTACGTAATATACGTCATTTTTGTCTTTTCTTTCTTTCGTACAGCGAGATTCCCGATCTACGACAGGTATGTTCCGAATTCTTAAGTCTCGTTTCCATTGACGAACGAGAACGTGGAATCGCGTTAACTGCCGTCGCCATTTTCGAAATACCCCATAAATCGATTTCTCTCCTTTTCCTGTACAGAATCGATAATTAATCGATATCCATAGTGACAAGGTAGAATTCAAACGTGAATTTTAAATTACAGTCAGTCCTTCGTTACTTCCCACGTGCTCCATATCAAAGAGCGCAGCACGTTCGAATCGTTAAAGACTTATGGAACAGTGGGAAAGCAATTGTCAGCCACGAACCGAGCCTTCCGTTTCAAATATACGTGGACTAAAGTTTATCAACTACGGGACAGCACACGATTATTGATAGACAGTATTGCATACCGTGAATTACTTTAGGTACAGGAATACAGGTATAATAAGACTGGCAAATACGCGCTATCAAAGTACAAAAAGAAATCCTGTTTCAGGATCCGTAATAAAATTTTCTCCTGTATTTATGACCTATATCCCTTGCATCTATGAAACTGTTACATAACCTTAAAAAAAAACCAGGAACGAGCACTAATCGCAAGACTGCCACATTATGACGTTGACCGAGTGATTCTTCGAGATATCGAATATCGAACTTTGAAGTCCTATCGATCCTAGGCCCAACACACCAAACTACAGAAGCACACGTGACAGACGAGAAGAATGGCGGTAGAAAAAGAAAGGACTGTCAAAACCAGAAAGATCTTTCGCGCAGCCGGACGAGTAAGAGTAAATATACCGGAAGAGAAGTTATATTGACTACGTGAGAAAAAATCTACTTATTCCAAGTTTATAAAATAGTCTTATCACAGTGGGTGATGAGACTCGATGTGCTCTAGAATCGAGGATCTAGTCACAGTCGGTAAAGGCTCGTTTTTCTCCAATCGTTTGATTTTCGCGCCGTTTTAATCGCATTCGTCCACCATCCCCCCACCCTCCATAACCTTTCACCATCCCGACACTGAGATGACGAAAGAGGACGAGAGGATATGAAAATAAAAGAGGTTTTGAATTTTCGCGCTCATCATGGCGCTTAATTATGCCTAAAAGAGATCTGCTGAACGACCGGGGATGCGTTCGGAAATCTTACTCGGGTTAATTCGGGCGCGTTGCGTCTCTTTTCATTACAGTTATTACAAAGAGGATATAGAATGACACTAGACTCGACTCCAGTGAGGTTCCTGAACGTATCCCGGTCGGTAAAGGCGGATTGACGATCCGCGTGCGTTCCTCGGCCATAATCGAGGCTCTACGAACGCGAGAGCCGATAGTTAAAGTACTTGACTGTAAAATCTTTAGGGTACTCATCCATCGTGGATGGCAAACTTTTACGAAGGAATCGCCGCGGCGGTAACACCTCAGAAAGTTTCCCCCTCCACTATATTCTACACTATTATCGTTTATAACAGAGACTTTGCGCTTTGACTTTTACTTTTCCTATTATCCACCTTTCTTTTTATTTATTTCTTATCTCGAGCTCGAACAAGGATACCGACATACTTTGATTCTTGTACACACACTCTCTCTTTCTCTCTCTCTCTCTCTCTCTCTCCAATGCATACTCACGTATACTCTGTGCATGCATTCGTGAATTTTTTTTCTTTCTTTCTTACGTATTCGCACTCCCTATTGCAATCGGACAGACGGAAAGAGCTATCGTTTTATATATCTTTTTTTGCTCCTTTACTTCGTTCCTATTTACAAGACCTACGTGAAAATTGACACGGAACCGAGAGAAAAAATCGTGGATGACTTTTAATCTCCTCGCTAAAACTCTCTAAGGAAGCTCGTCTCTCGAAAATCTTATGTGCGCGAACTCGCCTTAAATTTACAATTGGCAAGCAGAGGTTAGTTACACACGAATCGCTTCGTGAATTTTCCATTAACGACAAGAACTCAAAGAAACAGGTAATGTACGTACACACTCGATTTCATCGCAAAGTTTGACTTTCTGCTTTCGTGGCACGTTGGTAGTCGCCGTTACGGAAGAACCGAGTATAGAGTTTCGTTTTGAAAGAGAATTCTTTGCGTCGGAATTGACGTTGAAAAAAAAAATGGAACGAACGACCAAGAAATCTAATAAAGGTACCGAGACAAAATTAGCACCGGCAAGGAATCTCGTATTTTTCAACGAATCGAGTGACGTTACAACCAAAACATAATAAGTGATAGTACATCGATAGAAATTTGCTAAAAATTATAACAAATATCAATTCTTCGTAACCACTTGACTTTTACCCGAGCGCTCCATACGAAACGAGGCAAACGAAGAAAATTCATTCGAGAACAATCGTAGGATCTAATTTATCCGATAAAAGAAAAAAAGGTAAAAAATCAAAAAAAAGGAGAATTTTAAATCACAATCCCATCTTCCTCCTCGAAACGTTAATTCTACCAGGTATTACAGTAAGTAATTAAGATATCGACATCGAAAGCGTATTGGGATATACCGTACGCCGTGGCGTGGCGGTTCTTATATTCTTATGTTAGGTACATTACGTACGACGTATAAATAACATTTACTTAGATACTTCATATCGCGTAGATACTTTTCTTTAAGAATATGCGCAAACCGAGCGCGTCGTTATCGACGGAGAATTTTCGTAAGAAAAATAGGCTACAACGAGTGAGAGAGATCGAAGGAAGAAAAATAAATGACGAAGCCGACAAAGAAAAAGAAATATCACAACGACGCGAAAACGAAGACACTTTCGCAGATAGATTTCATCTTTACTCCAAAAAAAAAAAACGCTCAATGAAATTTCGTACAGCGAAAAAAAAATGATACAAAAGATCCAATTTTTTTTTTCGTCAACCAGGTAAACAGCACCTTGCTTCGTCAAAGACTCGCCACGGCTTTCTTTTTGTTTTTCGCATACTTTCAGATCTACGTTCTAAGATCGTCGGGAGGCTCGGTTCGTACTTGGTTCCAATTAGTATTTCTAACAAGAAAATTCCCATCCAAAAAACGTCATACCGAAAAGAGCGAACGAAGAGAAGCAGGATTACAATATTCTATGAATGTCCTTCGTTCTCTTAGTCCGTTATCAAGTAATCAGCTGTACTCGAACGATCCTTATCAATCGTCGCGCAGAGAGAGGGCGATCGATCGATATTTTTTTTTGTGTGAAAAAATAGAAATCAAACGAGCCAATCGGGGACTCTGACTTTTACAGCGTTCGATCGCACTCGCCCTACCTCAAACGTGCCAATCCTAATTATCAACTATCGTCACCAAATATTATACACAGTCAATTTTCTTCCGATTAATGTCTCTTCGCTTTTTACAATTTCGCTCCGTTCTCTCTTTTCACGACACTCGGTATACACGCTGAGTAAATCTACGTTATTTAAGTAGTACCAAATGCGAATCAAGTGCACGCGCATTCGCGCACGCACGTTCTTACGCACGTATCATCACAGGGCTTTCTTCCTATCTTCCGGTCTCTTTCGTTTCGTTATAAAGTTTTACACTTAATATCGGCCAATATACAGTTGCACGTGCCTATTAATACCTATACGCACATGCGTACATATATATATATATATATATGTATATAATTATAGATATCTATGTGGTACGTACGCATTAACGAAAGTACTTTGTATCCCGTCGAGGTACAGAATAACAATTTTCCACGACCATGTGTACTCTTTATTTTTATCACTCGTCCTCGTACCACACACTTGACTCAGCCATCGTCGTCCCACGGGTAAAGCAAACAAGGAGGGAATATTTCTTTCTCTTTTTTTTCTCCTTCATTTACAGTATTTTTCGTTTCACTGGCAAAATTGTGCATACCGCGAGGACAGCACGCAAGCGAACGAGTCGCGAGAAGTATAGTGAAAAATAAATTGCCACGGTGAAACTGTAGGGTGGAAAGGGGATGGAAAGAGGGTAGTAAGGGGAGGGAGAGCCAGCGGGAAGTGTAAAAATAAGAAATGAAGGACGCGCAGGACGAAGATGATAATTATTGACGAAGTACAAAGAAAAACAAAAATCCTCGAGGGTAACGAATTCGCGTTCGAGTGTCTCTTTCTTTTGCCCCCCCTCCCCCCTGTCGCTTTTTTTATCGTAGCTCCTCCTCGCGCGTTATCGTTATCATTATTATCGGTGCTCCTTGTCCCCCGCCTGATTATACATAACGTATAACGTACAGTATTAATCGTTACCATTAATATGATTCATATATTTCAATTATACATAATTTGTGTATATATATGTATACATACACAAACACACGCCAGCTTTGTATTATATGTATATATATACACATATGTATACGCGTATATATTGTACTCGTATATTTATATACTTATATCTTTCGTCAACCAATCGCTCTATTTGTCTTCGGCTCTCGTTCAGCGCATATGTGTATATATCTCTCATGCGCCTTGCCGTTTGTTCTTCCCGGCCAATCGCGCGTATAATCCAATAGCAGATTTACCACGCGATACAATTGCGAACCACCGCGTCCCTTTTTTACAAAAAAAAAAAATCCGAGGCCCTTCGGGCACAGCGCTCATCGGAATTCCTCTTCGGGTATTTAATAAAAAATTACAAAAAAAAGTTTCTCCGTCCGTTTCGCCTTGTATACGAATAATAGAAGAAATTTGAGGAGCAGCGAAAGCTCCTCCGGTCGCTACGCTGCACGACTTTCTACTGTCGTTGGTCTCCTCCTCTTGTTTTCTGCAGTCTCTCTCTCGCCTCTTCTACCGTCGCCTCCAGTCGGCTTCTGCCGACTTCCTCTGCCACAATCGCTCTACCTTCTTCACCTTCACCTCCAGCATCTACGTCAGCTTGGCCTCTTTCCAGGTAGCCGGTACTCTCGAGATTCGCTCCGGAGCTGAAGCACGTCCTCGAGGATGTCGAAGGGAAGTCTAAACCTTCTTCTTGTTTTAGGTCTCCATGATGATGACGACGAAGTCAATAAAGACAGTGAGAAGGTCAATCCTGACGGTAGTGACTCTTGATCAAGAGTTAAGGTATGCGAATACTTCCACCCTGGCGACATTATTATCCTCCGGGATGAATGATCCTCTTGGGGAATACGACGTGAATGAGCACCAGGTTCGTCCCGCGACGATGAGGTAAGAATTTATCCGATTACCGATCACCGTAGATCCTTGAAAAGATCCCCGGCTCACGGCTCACCATTCTCACCAGCAAAAGACCGAGAGTTCGCTGCCGTGCTCCCCGCTGTGTCTCCAGGCCGTCACCGCTCGTGCTTTAAGCTGAAACAGCGAAGAGTCCAGGTTATTAATTCCGAGTGAGAGGGACCATCGTGAGACTGAGAGAAGAAGAATAATTGAGGGAAAGGTAAAAGGAACGAGCTAGAGAGAGAAAAGAACCGTTGGGTTAAAGAGAAGTCAGAAAAGAAAACGGGGCCCGTCTGGCCATTGATGCGACTTCCGTTCGTCCTTAAGGGTATTAATTGGTTGTCCGGGGTATAATCGGAATCGATGGAGCCCGGACGAAATTCGATGCGTGGGCCGCACTCGACGGGGAGGGGGGTGGTAGAAACAATAAGGCTGGCTGGCTAGCTGGCTCGAATGCTTCGCAAGAGGGATTCAGTGAGCGGAGGCTGAATCCGTAGGGTGGGAGTGCTCGATATTTTAAACCAGAGAGGGTCGGGATAGAAATCTGGCCAGGGTGGTGCGCGCTTTAAGCACACAAGTGGGCTAAGGTTCATCCGGAGCCGGGGTTGGCTACCCACCTTGGCTGCTGGAAACACACGCTCGCTGTGCTCACAATCTAGAAAGGAAAAGAGGAGATGGAAGAACTGACGGAAGTGGAGGGCAGAGGTGGAAGTTGCGTCAAAACTAGAGGTAAAAGTAGAAGAAGAAGAAGAAGAAGAAGAAGAAGAAGAAGTAAAAGTATAAGGAAGGAGGAGAAACCATATATTTATACATGGTAAAGACGGTTGGTTGGGCTAGGCTTTTAGCAGGATCGCATTTCCGTGGCTTTGTGCTTTCAGCTTTCAACGGCAAGTAGGTAGGGGAAGCTCGTCTTACCTTCAGCCACCCTCATTTACCATCCAACCCGGGCTGCTGTAGGATTCCTCCCTAGCGAACCAACCACCTCGCTCAAATCTCTATACCACCCAGGGACCCCGTTGCTAACCTACGTGGCACAAGATACCCCAGGATAAGCGAACGCACACCTGACCCTTCTCTCTCTCTCTCTCTCTCTCTCTCTCTCTCTCTCTCTCTCTCTCTCTCTCTCTCTGTACAACCAATATAACCTACAGCCCACCCTCGACATCCTCTCTCTCTCTCTCTGCACCCTCTACACAGCCAAAGCTCCATCACGTTTCTCGGATCACTCAACCGTTAAGCCTCCCTGAATTCGATAATCAACCAAAATTCTCTAAGGCTTCATAAACATTCCGTACTTGTGGAATTCTGCTCTGGGAGCAAGCTCAGCCACCAGCCCTTCCTCGACCCAACTGCTCACGATCTTACCACTTTAAGATATCAGATACCTACATTAGGACTGTATCAAAGGCACCCGACTATTGTTCCCTAGCCTTGAGGATCCCTACCTTCGAGAAAGGACCGTCGATCCAGATAACGTTCCATCCCTTAGCGACTTAGAAAAGAAGAAAGAGAACATCCTCTCCTAACCCCTCCCCCCCTCCGACCTCGGACTCTCCTTTTCGCCAGGAAGGAAACTGGTAGGTGTATATAACTACAGGTACGCGTTCAATGTACTCCTTTCGATGAGCTGGATATATTTGTGTGCCTGGCACGTGCTGGGCTCTGCCTGTCGACAAGGAATCGAAAAGCTCTTTCAATTTCCCTTTCCGACTTTCCTACCCTATATAAGAACCTGCTATTCTGTAGCACGTGCAATGGTCGTACTAAGGATATTACGATATCGGAAAGTTTCGATACAGGCATAGCAGCGAACGACAAATGTAACCAAAAGGTCGAGGTGACTCTTATGCACGAAGAGCCATAAGAGGATGGCACCTTAAAAACACATTTTCCTCACGGATCAACCATCACCTACTGGGTGATGTTTACGTATCCTTGGGGCTCTAGTCTGGCACCTGGGCGCTCGTCTGACAACCGGTCAGCAGCTAATGCTAGCTAATTTCACGTATACGTGTGTGTGAACGGGTAGTTGGAATACACGAAGCTCGTTCGTCGACTCTGAACAGCAAGTTGAATAGCAGCTCGGATTAAAATTACTGTTGAATTGCTACGATTGAAGCGAGTGTCCCTGAACTACCTGTGGGACTTCCTGCTGGCTTGCTTCGCGTGCTGCCGTTAACTTTCAAGAAGCGTTTGGAATCCGATGACAAGAGAGACACCAATCGTGCCTGATACTAATATGACCAGGAGCTTGACAAACAGAATGAATGATCATCGGTACCGGAACTGGTCTCCCCATAGTCTCCTTCCTTTGCCACGAGTCTCTAACCCTTGGAGCGATAAAGTTCCAGTGGACTGGATTACCATGGGGATTCGTGGAATATAACCGGGAAACCAGTCTGCCGATAGAGATCCCTAGAAGTTCCAGTGAATCGGAGATATCGATTGAAATGGCGCTAGAGAAGCCAAAGGGTCAAAGGGCGAGTTCGCACGCGGATACCCGAGGGGTCGAAAGGGGAGGTCGAAGAATCGCGAGAGCCTCTTAAATTTTCCACGAGTCGTTGGTTAAACGCCCTGGGCGGATCCCATTCGTTCGTTTTTCCCGTTCCCGACCTTCTATCCTGGAATCGCTTTAGAAACGTGGCGAATGGAGAAAGGAAAAAGTGTACGGCAGCAGCGAGGACGACGGGGATATAGGTACCGGAAACGGAGATGACGAAGAGCACGCTTGGAACATATCCCCCCCCCCCTGCTGACCGGAAGTACGGAGATATCGTTTCGGGAGCGAACGGAAACTTCTCTTGATTTATAGAGTGCACTCGGCTCCTTCGCGAAGAAGTACGCAGTACACCGTGTGGCTGGAAAAGGAACGGCGAGGTTAATAAAATAGAAAAAAAAACGAATAACAAGACGATAAAGAAGAGGAAAGAGAATTGGAAGTAGTGAAGGAAAGAGAAAAAAAAGAATGCTAGGAATATGAGGGAGGGGGGAGGCAGATATACGAAACGTGGCTATCTCCTAAAAAAAGGGAGATCGCGCACCGATAGGCTCCCCCGAACAACCCTGAGCTTGCTTCGTATCAGAGGACGAGAAGAGGTCGGGGGTCTGCTTCGAGATAGGGAGAGACGTCTTAATAGACACGGCATGAATGAAACCGCCCCTGTACCTATATACCCATATATATAAATACATCCGCTATATACATACGATCGCGTACGCTGGGAATCTTGAAAGTTATACACCCATTAAGCCAACCCACCCGACACGACCCTGTGCTAATGTTCCTTCCAAGTCCAGTCCCGTTCGATCATACCCAAGGTGAAAGTGGAGTATGCCTATATCTATACGTCTCTCTCTCTCTCTCCGCCATACAATTAAACGAGGACTAACCGTACGAAATGCCTCTGTCTCTTAGCCATAATCCAATTGCAGTATAAACATCATGAATCGATAGCACACACCGTGGCAGCAGGCGCCTTTCGCCTCGTTAGACAAGAATCCATCGGACGGAGACAACGTTACGGCGATCCCACCTGGTTGGATGGGTACCCATTGGTAGACAATGTAAATCGAGCCAACGGGTGTCGTGGCGAAGTCGCGACGCTAGCGACACCTATGCCATTGGTAGTATAGTACTAGAATACAGTATCAAGGCGCATCCGCGCAAGAGGACCGAACCGAGGCGTCGGTTCCGTAGCAGCTAGTAGTAATAGTAGTTGGATACAGTAGTATAGCGTAGGACAGAAATAGTACTGGATGGCAATAGTGCTAGTGTAGTATAGCATAATATAGTATAATATCAATAGTGATAGTACTAGACGGCGAGTAGGTGTAGGACGCCGGGTAGAAGTAGTTGGGAGTGCTGTAGTAGTAACATCGGTAGTAGTCCCTCGTAGCATGGGGCCATAGTACGTCCGTCGCTGTCTGGCGTGGTTATCTATCTACACTACTGCTCTATAGTATGAAGACGGCTGAAGCGGGAGGGTGGATCGGAATGGGAGGGGAAGGCGGGGAGTTAACAACGAGAAGAGCCCATGCAAGAAGCGTAGGGGCAGTTTACATAATGCAAGATGGCCGCCGCCGGAAAATGGGCGTGGCCAGCTAGAGCTTTCGTGGTGGGGGGAATGGCGGGAATCGTTCAGCGATTCAGAGAGAGTTAAAGGGGTTCTGGTGAGAATGGGTGGGGGTAAGCCTCCGTCACCCCGCTGCTCGCCGTCGTCCGCGTTCTCTCACGTCAGACTCTCCCTCCATGTGACCGACTCGCGGGGAGAACTCGTGGGATCGCAGGGGTGGGAATACTACGGATACTACAGGAGCGTACTATGAGTTGTACGCTAGGCACTAGCACACGTTCACCTTGCCCACCATCATTGCCTCGACCAACGCCAGCTATCCAAACCCAATGGGGCACCAACGCCTGGCGTACACCATACGCGAGACTGTCTCTCTCTCTTTCTCCTCTACTAGCACTGCCGATGCAGCGCTACGTCTCTCTATCTCTCTCTATTTAAGTTATATATATATATATATATATATATATATATATATAACTTAAATAGAGAGAGATATATATATATATAAAGCTAGGCGCATATAGCGTCCAATACATAGATGGAGCGATAGAGCGAGCGAGATGGAAGTGCCTATACGAAGGAGACGGGAACAGAGAGGCCAAACTGTACCGATACCCAACTATACGTTTTCTGTATACCAGTACGTCGCACTGGTATCGCTCTTGGACACTCGCGTCCACGTAGCATCCAAACGTATCCGAGTCCGAGTACTTATTTGGTTTACAGGTAATACCCAGCTACCTAGCTCCGCGTTTCGCTCTACGGCCACTATCTAAATACCCTGATGATTCCGAGTAGGTAACACGACGGCATGGAACGTATAATGAGATTTAATGGCGCGCTAAAAGCTAATTTAACGCGTGACAGCTGTTCGTTCTTGTTTTTCTTTCTTGCTTATACGCTGTACCGTAAAGATTTTATTACGATTTTCACAGTGTATGATGTTACGTGGAGGCTAGTATTTTTGTTATTCTTTTTTCGATGCAACGTTTCTACATCCAGCGGGGTCTCGACAGTCTGGTCCGACTCTTGGATGGATTCTGCGCTTTACGGGAAAGATTTCTTTTCCGTCGAGCGAAGAGGGTGCTGAGAGAAGTGGAATTTGAGGAGGTGGCAGAGGGATTGGCGGGGAGGGGGTTGCCAAAAGAGAAATCGATCATTCTACCTGAGAGACAAGTCAGAGGACACGCGCATACACACTCATTCAGATCCTGAAGTTGTCTGGGTACTATATATGACATAAAGCAAGCACGTGCCTGGATATCCCATGAAATTTACCAGTTCGCCGCTATCGTGAAATTTACAGCAGCCACAAGGCTGCTCCGACCATTTAAGGCTGTTTCGTTGGTCAACCAGGCGCTGTCATAAGGATACAGAGGCACGTAACGAGGAAGGCTGCGATACTTGGAAACGATAAAGGGATACTCTAACGTGGTTTAACTTCTTGGAGGGATACAAACAACGCGCGTTATATAACTTCGGCAAGAGATACTACGACGTAATGGAGGCCACTTCGAAGCGTCTCGTGTCTCTTGGTGTCTGGGTCGAGGTTAAAAAAAAGTAAAAAAAAATACCCACATAAACAACATCGTGAAACTCGTACACGTTAATCAGCATTATATACCACACTGTGCAATTGAACAATTTCATTTAGACTCCTTTGACTGTTATAAAGGAAATGAAGAAGGAACAAAAGCAAAAAGGACATCGAAGAATGCCGAGAATCAATTGACTCGAGATACCCTGGGACTGTTGAGGCTCTATTTTAAATTCGAGGATCTCTTTTGTCTCTGTCGCCCTGCGCTAAGCAAATAGGTAGGTAGGTAGGTAGGTAGGTAGGTAGGTACACAGTAAGACTCTCAGACTACCCTGCCGTTGTTAAACACGAAAGCTAGACCATGCCAAAACGTATCCTCCCTATCTTTCGCGTACGAAATGTCTAGTTAAGTATCGCGCAGGGACGTAGTCCACGTAAGTGGGTAAAAGAAGTGGCCAGAGAGACGAAGACGGAGGTTCAGCCCTAGGGTGACTTTAATTGGCGCTTTTCTCGGCTCCCGGAAAGTATTGTGTTCCAGTACTGTTTGGTACACTGCGCGCCGTAACGGGCAAACAAGGACGCGATGATGTAGCCGGAAGGGTTACGCCAGGGATGCTCTATATATTTATATTCCGGAGTGAATCGGCATTAAAGAGTGGAATTCGGCCGGGGAGGATCGCTACTGCGAATTACCCATAAAAGCGCCATCGAGTGAAATTACTCGGTCTCTCTGGTGCGCTTCGGATAACTGGATTACCGTAGGGCGGCGGCTCTTCTTCGTTACGAATTACAGCCAAGTAGGAGATATCATGTTGCTGGTTTGGCAGGAACACCCGGGTACTGCCATTCAGATGGGATGCTGCGTCCTGTTACGTGAACATTGTCTGGGAGCTGTACGTGCCAAGGGTTGAAACGATGGGTAGGAGCATAAAGATGAGACGGGGAAAGAGGAAGGGAATGTCGAGGGAGGCAGTCGAGACGAGTTGGATGAAATAGATGAAGATGATAAGGGATAAGATGATGATGATGACGATGACGACGACGATGATGATGATGGAGAGAAGATATTCTGACTTGGGGCGAATGAGGGTAGCTGTGGGTAAGAGGTAGGAAGGTGGGGTGAGTGGGAGGCTGGCAGTGAGAGTAGCCGCGCTTTGCTTTTTAAGGGCCTCATTAAACGCTAATTAGAAGAAGCTAATTAGTCACGAGCTAACATCATCCCTTCTTATTCGCTCTGCCAACCAAGCCCCTCGCTGGGCTGCACTAGACGAACGAGCTGTCTCTTCAAATAGATTTTACCCTTAATCTTATATCGCGAATCCCTTTCGTCCTTGGTCTGTCGACCTTCCCCTGCACCCTCGTCGCACGAGAGTTCACCCTCGGAAGGTCCTTTATTTTTTTTTCCAAACAGTGAACCAAGAATTATTTATATAACGTCTACAGGGAGTGGTTCTCAAGAGACACAAAGGATATCGGTAGCTGGACAATTTTCATTGGGAAACCATATGACCCAGGCCCAGGATCTACGGTTCCACTTTGGTCTCTGTAAATTGACGTCTACCGCTATGTCGACACGTCCTCCAGGATAACGTTGGTAAATCGTCAGTCCAGCGAGCAGAAGTCGATCCCCGTTACGTTGGCGAACGACATTCAGTCTGCCCACGTATACGCGTGAATCGAGTAACGGACGTAGCAGGCCCAAGAGTGTGTATCTGTGAAGGAGGATAGGCGGCAGCAAGGGAGGGCAGGTATCTATCAACGTAATTTCACGCCCAGTCAAGTGTAATGGAATCGTGTTTGGTTGACCACGAAGGTCCATCGTGGTGTATGCACACGCGCCAGCATAATAACCTGATGTACAAACAGACAGGAAAAGAGGACAGGATGACTACAGGGGGTAGAGTACGAGGAAGTCCTGAAGTGGATGCTCCAGGACATAATAAGAAAGACGGTACACTAGACGTTAGATCGTAAAGACAGGGTACCAGGTCTTTGCCGTAGCTCAGCCAAGAGATCCCCTATAAATCAATACCTGCTGCATCTTCTCAAAGTCGAGGCAAGGCCTGGGCAAACGATGAGGTGGCCGATGACGCTTACGAGGACTGCAGGCGCTTACGGCGTCTGCATCTGTCTCCACGTGAGGATGATGATGATGGTGATGATGATGATGATGATGATGATGATGGTCTAGGTGCGTGTGAAGATACGAGTGCGAATGAGGATGAGGCCTTGGCCTAGACCTTGGCCGTGGTGAAGGTCGCGGATCTCTCGTCGATGCGTGAAAAAGTTTCGGCGGTGGCGACAGCGAACGTCCTGGCTTGTGCGCGTCGACCGGTGGCGAGGTACGAAATTGTACCGGTTGAGAGATGGCGCTACCGCCACTTCCGCTTCTGCTACCGAGGAGTCCTTGTACCTAGAAAATTAACCTGGTGTCAGTACGCGATTAACGATATCCGCTCGTAACATGCGACCCCCACAGGTACTGTACTACGAATGGTCCCTGATTACAGATGGATGAAAATGTCAAAGACTTATCCTTTTTTTTAATATTCTCATTACAATAAAAAATTCTGAACCCCTCACCTCCTCGTCACTGGATCCAGAACCAGCAGGTTCTCTTCCAGCTCTACTGGCCGGTGCTGAGCACGTTGTTACCACTGTGTTGACGTCAGTACACAATGACAATTGTTGCTGTTGCTGCTGCTGCTGCTGTTGCTGCTGCGTATGCTGTTGCTGAGGTTGACTCTGGGTCTGGGTCTGTGTGTGCGTATGCGTGTTGCTACTGCTGACCTGGGACCACTTTCGCTTCTCAGGAGCGGTCGCTGGTCTGCAACCTTGGCTCGCTACGGTCTTAGGACTGTTAATAACCTCGAGCTCCTCTTCCGAACTGTGCTGTTCGTTGTAATTTAACAAAAGTAGAAGATCCGTTCGCCGGGACTGGCAGGGGTCGAGTAGACCGTTCTTATGAGCGGGATCGACCTCATCCTCAGGATCGTCAACACCGTCCCGAGGTAGGAAGCCAAAAGGAGGTGGAGGCGGAGCACCGAAGTCTGAATCAGAGGGTACAGCACTGTCTGGAGCGGCTGGACTCCCAAGACTCTCCATGGCTGAAACAAAAAGTATCATTGCAATCAGCAGAGTGCAAGACGATCGTTCCCGTTAATTAGAATTAACTTTTCAAATCGGTTAATTATAAACCAAGTGCATCTCGTTGAAATTGTAATATAATAATATGATGGTAATTAAGAAAAATTTAACCCAACCATCTTCTCTCTTTCTCTCTCCCACATAAAACATAATACATCGCCTACAAAAAAACTGGAATTTCAGCATTCCTATGTCTATGATATTCCAATTCCTCCATCGATACCTATGACCAGAGTCATGAATGTCTTTTGGCGAATGGTACGCGTAAATCGATTCGCACGTCACTTTCTCTCTCGGGCAAATTCGTAGCCTTCCGTGGACACGAAGCTGGGCTTTCGTGTTCACGTGGCTTCTCGTGGGTCGTGTTCCGGGTTCGAGGCGTTCACGCGTGGAAATGCGCGAGGATCGACGTGCCCGAAGAGAAATCGATAAGCCCTGTGGGCTACGAGAACTTCTCATACTCCCCATGCACAAAGCGTATAGTACAGGGATGGCACCGAAGGATAATCGATTTCCTTGAATAATTTTCCCTTCCACTCGACGATCCTCGCTCTCGGCAAGAGAGGACCTTAAAAGTGGGTACCCGGGTACTCCGACACACAGAGTAGTAGTAACATGGACAAGTTAGATAGAGGAAGTTAAACAGTTTCCTAAAGGAGAATCGAAGGGCTTTGCCGTAAAACTAACGATCGGTTCGGTTCATTCAATGATCCCCTATAGGGCTTCCAACTCCCTCTATATATATATATTTACAGAAGGATGTATACATATAGCTGTGTGCTAGCATACACCACAGCTATACCTACTCAGGACACACAACAACGCTAGAAGCTATCCAATCTCGTTGACGCCTTCCGAAATCAATCGAGCCGAAGCCCCTTTAGCACTCTCGTCCCTCGTCCTCCTTCGTCCCCTAAATATGTTAGAAAATCCTGTTGCTACAAAAGGGATCCCTTATCCGTCAGTCAAGCTCAGGAGGCCCACGACTTATTAACCAGGCATTGATAGCGATTCCCAGTAATTGATAGCGAACAGTCCGAGTCCGTCGTTAAAGAAAGAAGAGGAAAAGAATAAAAGGGAAAACAGTCCAAAGAAGAGGTAAGAGTATTAAAAAAAATTTTTTTTAATTAAAAAATCTATTTTTCCTCATTGAAATATTATAAGAAGTGAATTGCCTCCGGTGGCGCATGCGTCAGGTCTATACAAAACTCTTCCGTGGTTATAGACGCCAGACGTAACACCACGCCAGTTTCCTACCGATGCGAGAAAAGGTCAGGCCACGACCGGTGCTCTCTGTCCGTTGCCTGCTGTAAGAGTGAGAGAGAGAGAGAAAGTCCTACCTCCCCTACTGACGCAACTATACGAGATACCTAACAGAGCAACCATAACACGCGCTTTTACTCGCGTTCTGTAAGTAAAGCGCGGCTAACTGGCCAGACAGCCAGCTGGTCTCCGTCTAGTCGGGATAACGTGAGCCTCGCGCTGTGCCGTGCTGCTGCTAACACACCCATTGTGCTGCAAGTGGAGCGCGAGAGCGAGAGAGAGAGGTATAGAGACCTACTGTGACCTCCCACGTGCAGTATCCACTAGGCGTAACAGTGCGTACAGCCGATAGTCTGGCCCCACGCAACGTTCAGTATATACATATACATATATATGTATACTGGCGAGTAAACACAGTCTGGTATAATCGGGTATGGCTTGGCTAGAATGAATACAGTTTATATGGATATATAGTCACCGGTACTTCATACATCCCTGTAAGAAATGCACGAGGCAGATAAGACTGTATAATGGGCGACTCAGGCAATGGAAGGTTCTGGAACGTGCAGCGCGCATACAGCCCAGCCCAAGGAGACACCGTGGGAAATACACGTCTTCTCGATGATTTTGAGAAATGGACTTACGGCGGATCGAGCACTTTTTTTTTAGTCCCTGACTACGGGCTACGCTTTATACGCTCCTTATACCCAGTCGCTTTCAGCGGCTCTGGGACAATGGCTCCTGGTTCTTATGCATAGGAAGATGGTAAATGCTTCTAGTCGGAGTAAAGCTGTCGAGGGAGCTGAGCTCGTCACGAACGAGATGATTGAGTAAAAGGGCTTTCCCTTTTTCTTTCTCTCTCTTACGTTTTATTCTGCCGATATGTCGGGATTCTACAGTCTTTAAAGGCAATTTCCAATACTCTGCAATATATACGTATATCGGGTGACTTCTTGAACGTACGACGAGTGCTTGATGGGGAGTGATTGAATTTCGGTGATTATTATTGCTACGGTTTTTTTTGGGCTATTTGGTGAGATTCGTCCATTTTTTTTCTTTACGACAAATCGTCACGGTCCGACGATTTTTAAGTACCGTCGCGAGAGGCACGTTATATATCGATTGGAAAGTCTCCTAATCGAGATTCTAACGTGACTTTATGCGCAACGGGTTTTATGGTAGAATTACGAGATACGGAAATGGCCGATTAACTTGTTACACGAAATTTTTTTTACTTGTTCCGCCTCCCCGCTGCCTCATTTAACGGGAAGTAATATCTAAATTGGATATATCGGTTTTCTTGTGAAGTCAGAACGGTAGAATTTTTTTTTACGACTCAGGTACAACTTAACCTACACTAGAGCTAATTAGCCGTGCTATAAAAAAAAGTGACACTTCATCATTAAATCCTACGATGATCTATCCTATACAAGCTAGTTATTTAAAATTCACTATACACTTTTTTTCTCCTAAGTTCGTAAAAATATATCCCAAGCGTCATGCATATTTACCATATTCTCTATATACAGGGTGTATCGTTGTTCTGACTCGTCTCCGATTAATCCCCGTGAATCACGCAGTGCGATTTCGCATTCATGCAAAGGAAACGTGAGTACCGTCTGATCACGCGTAAAATTGCTGAACGGAATGAATTAAAATTTTGACACCCCCCCCCCCCCCATACAAATATTTAAAATTAAAAAAATTGTTTTTCCTTCAGAAGAAAAAATAAAGAAAACGATAGAGAAAAAAAAACTTTTCCCATTAAGTATACGGAAATCCCTTAGCAAATATACGTCTCTGTGGTCTTTCAATTTCGAAAACGATATTTATCCCGAATCCACGTGGCGACCTCAACGATCTTGTAGCATAGCTTCATCTCCCCCCCCCCCCCTCTCACACACACACACACTCTTGCCGTTTGAGGTAGCCCAAAAAAGTTGCAAGACGCGTAGGGTGGGTCAAGAGGGATAGGAGTGTCGCCGTGAGAAGAGTGGGAAATTACAAGGAAGGTATACGAACCAAAGTAAAAAATCGAGTCACGTACGAGACAGTCAGCTTAGCAAAGTAGCGTAGGTCGGTCTTGAGGAAACGTGGCAAAATGCGTCCCGGAAGTAAAAAAAATGGATCCAACGTCAAGTTCAATGTGAAACCAAGCAAGAAAAGTCAATAAAGTCGAACGACAGAGTGACGATGATTTGAAAAAAGCAAATGAAAAAAAAATTAAAGAAAATCTATATTAAACACCCAGTCGTACAGTCACTGCTACAAATGACATTGGTAAGCCTGAAACTAGCTTAAGAGACCCGCCGCTTCGCCGTCGAGAACGCGTTGTGCGGTTACACGTAGACGCCTATACATATATAGCATACATGCATATATACGTATACACCAGAGCTCTTACAAATGCACAGCGACGTAATGTGCAGCCACGAATTAGCAATAATATTCATAAAGGGCGACGGCGGTAGACGCGTCGCTAAGAAAAGCGACATGCAGAATTGAATTTGAGCAAAAGGTAGTAGAGGGTAGGCGGGTGGGTACGCGCGGAGAGCTGTTAGTCAAGGTATTAGCCCCGACGTTGAGAAAGGCACCTGGGGTTCCCGGTTATTCCTGCAAGTCGGAGGCCTTCAGTTTCGAAGGCGTTAAGCAAGCAAGCAGCCAAGTAAGCACAGCAACGTCGCCTGGGAGAGGAAACAGAGAGGAGCTTTCCGAGACGATATTCCGATGGCGAAAGCCAGCTTAAGGGAAGACCCGTTCTCGACACGTTTCTTGGTAAAAAGGTGGTCCCGTAGGATTATACGAGTAAGGTGGAACGGTTAGTGAATTGAGTAAGTTGAGGAAAAAAAAAAGGTCCACTCGATTGAAAATCCAAAATAATTCAGGTTACTTCCACGTATATAACTTTTATCCAGATTGACGTTGACAGATTGACATATACATATATATAAATTGAATGAAGAACGCTTTGAATTTTCAATACTGAAAATAAGCAATTAGCATATTGGTTGCGTAAAGCGACTCCCGACGTCCTGTCAGCCGTCGCAGTAGACGCTTGAAAGTATGAAGGGTACCCCCCCCCCCCCGACGTCTACATGTAACGCGAAGGGATTCGCGAAACGTAGAGTCGGGAGGGTTGCATAATATGACAGGTGATTTCTACTACCGGTTTCCCCCTGTCACGTTTATAATGCACCTGTTTTCCTAACACTTTCCCAGTCGCGACTCTAATGGAATCGAAACGCGGGTCGTCGGCGAGATTTAATATTAAGGCGATTTCGGCCTTCGCGCAGTTTCGAGCGTTAGGACGGAGAACGACGCAGGAGTAAATTGCATAATAAAAGAGAGTCGCGTCAGTGACGAGGCTTAACGAGAAAAGTTGGAATATTGAAAGTGACTATTCGGACCAGGGGCGGAGAGAAAGAGGGGTTTTGGATCGTACGAGGGGCACTGATATTTTCGATCGAACCACCCTTATGAATGTGAATCTAAAGACAAAACGACTAAGAGTGCGCACGGGAAAGATTTCATTATAAATAGGCTGTAACCAACAAAATAAAAAGAAAAGAAATACCAACAGAGAAAATAGTACATTTAGTTTCTATAAAATAATTATCGTATTTACTTAGGGGCAAGTCACATCCACCTCCCTTCCCACTTATGGGTACGACAAGTCACGTACAATATACATATATATATATATATGTATAATATCACACGCACGTACATACAGTCCACGTAGAAAAAGCATCGAAGTATCAGCGACCTTTCGTTACCCTGCACATTCCAGCCACAGGTGCACCAAGAATACGTGAAGTGTCAACGTTCGTCCAAATATAGAATCGCCTAACCTTTTTCAACCCTCTAATTTTCATGTCTGTTTCCGACCCCCCCCCCCCCCCCCACTAAATCTTTCCCCTCGTCCCTGTATCACTCAGCCACTACCTCCGACTCTGTCTCGCATGGTAGAGTCTCTCCTGATCAAGTCACCGTTGCTCCTCCCTCCCCACTCCCACATCTTAACTTCCCCTCTTAGATTCTCTAACTCGAGTGCCAAAGTGCATCCAACCGCCGCCATTATCAAGCCGACAAGGTAACAACGGTCTGGCAATATATATGGCTACGTGAGAATCTACGAGACACGTAGAACTTCTGGCTAATCTGTCATAGCACACAGGGTTCGCCTATAAACTTAATGTATAACTATATATATACATATACGTGCGTACAGTCGCACATAAATATAAAACCGTCTCCTTCGATATCCCATAACGATAATGACCGTGCACGGTTGGTAACTCTCTGTCTTCTCTCTTTCTCTCTCTCTCTCTCTCTCTCTCTCTCTCTCTCTCTCTAAATGCACAAGCGCGCTTGCGCACACACAAATATACGTACAGATGTGAGAATGAGTATACTCGTAGCAGTAAGAGTATTCTGGCAGAAACGGCAGAGACAACGATAGTTGCAGTAGCGAACGATGGCTGGCAGTAGCCAAAGCAGCAGGTGCATCCAGGTTCCATGAATAAATAAACATTAATGTATTCCTCGTAGTTTCAACGACGTATATACATATAGATATACCTACATAACAAGTCTAACGCTTTACACGTTGGTGACGTAAGCCCCACCCACCCTGCCAGAAGGGGTCTGCCGGATTTTTTTTCCCGACAGATTCGAGAAAACGGAACGCTTTTACATTATCGATCGGTAAGGAAGATTCCGCGACGGGTATAGCATGGTGAAGCTGTGGCGGAAAAGAAAAAAGAAAGCGATGCTTGCGTGTCCCAAAGACCACGCCCGTGTATACCACCTCTTATCGGCTGTATATATACTCGCCAGCCCTGACCTACGGGTTCGACTTCCCCGCCACAGTTTTCTCCGCCAAACTCAAGAGCAGAGAGACGTTAACAATAAGAGGTATGAACGCGTGAGGAATTATGTAGAAAGCAAAAAAAAATGTTACGCTAGCTGATATCCTACGATGCACATATATATATACACACACATACAGTTACTCAGTAGAAACCCACCACCTGAAGTTAGCGCGCCGATTCGAGTCTTATGGTAAAACCACGTTCAGACGGTGCGGCGTTTGGTCTGAATAACCCTGGTATA
This sequence comes from Calameuta pygmaea, assembly GCA_031762395.1. Classification (NCBI taxonomy): domain Eukaryota; kingdom Metazoa; phylum Arthropoda; class Insecta; order Hymenoptera; family Cephidae; genus Calameuta; species Calameuta pygmaea. Next base: position 261,531 of record JASANN010000531.1, on the reverse strand, counting down.
TACATATATATAATCGTCACTGGTGTCTCTCGACAATCTAATCGAACGAGCATTGAGAAGTTTCACAAGGTGCGCACGTGAATGCCAATCAGTGATGTAACAGAAAGCGAGAAAATTAGATAACAAGCGCAACGCAGATAAGACTACCGGGGATGTTTCAGTGTGCGTTATCATACATAAGGAGACACCAAGCGAAAAGTTGTCAATTCGAATCGATCGAATTTCTACGAAGTCACTCGGAACGTTAAAGTCAATTTAGTTTCAGGTATAAAATTAGTCAAGTCGTCTGCGAGTCAGTCGAATCGACTCGTATCTTGGTAGTTAAGGGTTAAGGAAGGACTAGGGGGATAATTTAATTCAAACGATATAACGCGCGGTACTTACTCGAGTAACGCTGTTGTATATAAGATGTCTTGGTCGCGATAACTTTAAAGACGAATAAACATGCGCTCTATATATATATAGAGCGCATGTTTATTATATATATATATATATATATCTTCGGCCGCGATATCGTCCGAGCATCACGTTTCCGCGGTTACAGTGTTTTCGCGCTGCTCGTCGTTTCGTATACGAGACGATGGCATAAATTATCTATCGACGTTAAGTGTCACTGCCTGATCGGAAGGGCAGCGCGACGTTATCGAGCGATGTGCGTCGGCTATTTTTATTTCCCGACGGGCATCTCCATCTCGAAGGCTGCTATCGCGAGGCGACACTAAAAACATAAATTATCTATCGACATTACGTGTCAACCGATAGGCCATACCCGGTGGTTATCGGCGAAAGAAGCGCACGCGGGACGTTTTTCCTTTTTATTCCGACACCCGACATACTACGGGATCCATAATATATTTCCAATTACGTCGATTACCCCGTTAAAGTTAATTTGCACGAAGGCGAACCGCCAAGCTAAACACTCTTTGTGAACAGAGTATTTATATATATGTATATATGAGAAAAGTTACGTGCGTGGTATACCTGTATATATAACTGGTAGATACGGGTATGAGAGGGAGCGAGAGAAAAGCAAAGCGCGAAGCGAAATAAAGGAGAAAAATGTATCTGTGAGAGAGTGAGATAGAGAAAAAAAAATGATTAAAAAAAAAAGTCATCCGGTATATCTATACTCAGTATTACAGTAAGGCGCGACAGTAAAACCACGAGGGTTGCTCGAAGGTACGTGAGGGGGAACTTTTTAAATTTATGGCACCCCCCTCCCTCACCATCTCCTTTTTCACCCGCTCCACTGACCATCCTCTTAAATACTCTTCCTCATCGCGTAAGTAAATCGCAGCCCCTCTCATTAAGACCGGTTTACATTGCCGACGCGGTAAGGTCGAGAGGCCGAGAAGTACCGGTAAACGTTCCCGTAGTCGAGAACGAGTAGTTGCAGTCGAAACGGAAGAAACAGCATAATGGAACGTAAACACGAATGCTCGTGTGTGCAAGCTCGATGTAAATTTGGGGGAGGGGGGGAGGGGGGATTCGACGTTGCCGAGGACCTAATGTTACTCCTGGTCGACGGTCCCTTCGTTCCGCTTGCTCGTTCATGGATATCGGACTTGAATATCGCGAAGAACAGTCGGACAGATAAATAGCCTTTTTACAACCAATTTACAAAACGCACAGCCCCACATCGATACCTACCATATAATTGACGTATATCGGAAGCCATTACATTATTTGTCTCTCCTATCCATTCCAAAGGACGCGTATTGGTCTCACCGGCGGATAAGAATCGCAGAAAATTTAACACAACTGCTGGTCAATTTTCTCGTGGATGGCAGAGCCATAAAGTTCTGACTAAACTACCCTGCGCAAACAGGGTGGGGTGGGGGGGGGGGCAACGTAGGCCGCGCGACACAACATTGTAGCGCGTTGTTGTCGTCGTTGAAAAGCACGAAAATTACGGTGTATAAAAAGGCAGATAGACTTTCGCGATAAGCTCGTAGCGCGGTTTACCTTTAACGTTTACGTTGTTCCCTGTGAAACACGACCAGAGCATTACGACTGGCTAAGAACTGGCGCTAGTCGGCATTGGCCTGCGAGTATCAGGCGACCAGCAACCGACGGAATTATTAATGTTGTGCCTCGTCAAAGCCAACTCACTGCCGTATTACACGTAGCGAATAAGCATGCTTTTATTCTAAGTAAGACTTTACCCGTAATACCCGGCGTTACACCTAAATCGACCGTACTTTCCTAGTCCTATAATTAAATGCGAAAGGGCATTAGTATCCACGCAGAGTTACGAATCTTCTAACGATTAAAAAAAAAACCTGACTCATTTTTTTAACTACCGGACGTTTCAAAAGTCGCTGAAACTTGCATAAGGTTCAAAGATCCCGCGTGCCTTGCCACAGGGATCGTAAAGAACTATAATGGACTAGTATTTGTGATTGTAGGGAAAAGGAGATGACGGGAGTATAGCGGGAGGGATGGGGGGGAGGGGGTACATGCACGGAGGTAACTGTAAATCCTCAGACAGGGGCACCGCATCAAAGCGTGTATCTATGCATGAAAGCGAAACGAAGCCATGTAAGCGTGAAACAAAAGTTAAATAAATTATAAAGCCTGCACAAGCCCCCCGCCATAGCGAGCCATCAGAGTGTACGGTAGTTACGTAACAACGTCCGTAGCCCGAAGCTATGAAGGGAGAAGGTAAAGGGAACGAAGGAGAGATTATAATTGTGAATTCGTCAAAGGATTCGCGTTTCGTTCGACGTGTTGTAATTAAAAAAGAAGGTAAAAAAATGTATACCCCATGTTCGCGTTTAATGGCTGAGCACGATTCGTATTACAGCAATTGTATTTATTGGAGGGATAGGTATAGCGTGAAAAAAAAAATTCTTCATCCATTCGCCAATGTGAAATCGTAGGAAGCAATGCGCGTTAATGGGTAAGAAAATAGACTTTCGGTCCGTCTGGGGACGCTGAATGGGAAGCCGCTGCCATCTTAGCCAGGAACGAAGAGCTGGGTATGACGCTGTCTGACATCGGTGGACAGGGGAAGCCGGATTGGTAAAGACTCGTAGAGGAGGTGACGGCAGGAGTAAAGCGGGTACAGGAACAAAAGCAAAACCGAAATCAAAACCAGAAGCAGGACGAAGCCTCGACTCCTGAAGGCTCCCGTTTCGTGACCCAGCCATCAGCTGATCGATACACGTCACCCCGTCGCTCGCCTACTAACCCTCCTAAAAACATCGGGCTTCGCACAAAACCCCTGGGTCTCCCGTCTCGCCGTACCGACGTACAGTAGGTAGCACGCCGGGGAACCTGTGGGCGTTATAGGGGTACTTTATGGTGGGGGGGGTGGGGGTGGAGGGGGCTTCACTGTCAACGTCATCGTCACCGTCACAACCATCACGCTACAGTCGGGTCCGAGACCCCCACGAGTATATTTTCAGCAGCGATCTTGCCCAATGAATTATTTCTCTTTTATCCACACTTACCGACGGCTAATGCTACAATGTAAGTTATCCGTGAGTCTTACTGTCGGAGCGGACGTCTTGACGGCTTCAAAAAATTCCTCCTGCGCCGATCGGGATCAAACTCTCTCCCTTCCTCTGTGACCCATAAATACAGAGAGACACAACGGCGCTTTCTTGACTCCGTCGATAAACCTTAATGACGTGTGCCCCAGCACATCGAGGGATTCGGGCTGGAAATGCAAGAAGCACCATTTGCACAGTGGCTCTCATGTTCCGCGACGGTTGGTATCCGAGTCGAGAAAGATCGATAAGAGGTTAGGTTATGGTCGGTGCGTCGATTTTCACCAACCGAGAACGAGAAATCATACGCATACTTGACACTGGTACGGGGAGATCTAGCTGGCCAACTGTACGAAGGACTGTGCGGTAAAGGATGCTGCGACAGGGTTTCGGGTTAGCTGACGAGAAATTCTCCGCGAGGGTTGGTACGGGTGAAAGTGTGGCGGGAGAGGGGATGGTGGGCCGACGTGGGGGGGCTAGTGGCAGGGAGGCGGGGAAGGAAACTCGTGGCTGAGGAGGCTGGGCGAGGTCAAGAACGAGGGTAGAGGGATGGTGGCTAAAGTTTCGCGGGCAACCGAGTCTTGATATACGTATATACCGAACGTATAGGTAAATATAGGCGCGCCGTACAATCGGCGGTACGGTAACGCATATAGTCGGTAACCGGTAATGTACGGTGCTAGCAACGAGGATTCTGTCGGCTTGGCATATTTTTGTATCTGTCTCTCTCGCTCTCTTGAGATCAGACCGCGGCTGAAAAGGGACACAGTGAGCGCGATACGGGAGGCTGCATTCATATTTAAAGCCAGAAGTCAGGCTCCTGGTGAATTTAACGCATGCAGACTTCTCAAGTAAATTTACGTGTTTCTCGACAGTGACAGAAAAAAATTTGATTTTTCACGGTGAAAAAAGCTATCGCGTGGCGGCACGCGAGAAATTTCTGATGACTCTTTCATGACGAATATGTGTAAGAGCCTTGGAAGATGCGATAGTTGGGTTAGGGACGGTAGTTAGCGAGGCCTAATTCAATGTTCGCATGTGAACTGTCGTTAATCCGGTGCCGTAGCACTTATCGGCCATTCGGACGGATTTCAGGCTGGTGTAAGTCAGGCTTCGGCCTTTCTACGGTATCTTTCGGCATACGCGGAACACGTAATATAATCTACATGTATACATTGTGTACAATGTAGATATTAAAAGGGTGTAGTTTGGTAACCGTCATGCCAGCTGCAGATTCAACGATTACGTATTAGCACGGTTAATTCATTTTATAAGAGGTAGCGTTACGCAAGGAAAAAAAAATGACCAGCCTTCTGTGGCCCTTGACAAATATTTACCGTGAAGCGAGCGTGTTAATCGCACGACGGACATCGCGTTTAACAAAAAGACGAAAAAACAAAGTACATAACGGACGTACTCTGAAGGATCGAGTCACGTATCTACGCTCCTACGTAGACGCCGCGTAGATGGAATGTAACGGCGGGTAATTCGAATCTCGTTGGAAGATCCTCGTAAAAATCTGCCTCGAGGAAAACCTTTCCCAGCGTATATACGAACCAGCGTGAAGTAAGCTGCGCGAAACGTGAACATAACCGAAGATGTATTATGCATTCTTCACTCTCCATTAGCTCTGATAATCATGAAGATATACCGGATAGCGTGCCGATATACCAGATAGCTATAACCCTTTGTGTCCCATCGGTACTTTCATACTACGTAAACTTTAAGCCGGTATAAAATTGTTGACTGTCAATAAATTTACACTATATGGTCTTAAAAACTTTTTAAAAAATTTACTTAGCTATAAAAATTTTTTTTTACCTAATGATACTTCCATCATTACGAAACTGTTCTCAGCAAAACGTATCTAAATTGCGTGAAATTCAGACAAAAATTTCGATTACCGGTATTAAAAAGAAAAAAAAATTAAAATTGAATTAAAACCACATAAATAATAAACACAGCGTGGTATTTCCAATAAGCTCAGGTAAAATAAATTCTTACGCACATAGCGATTTAAATTAACGATTGTATATACATATACATGAACCTTTGTATCCAACCATATATATATATATAATTCATAAGACATACAGAGAAAGCCATTCCCGCCGTCGCATTTCCGTTTCACAGTAACGTCTCAATCTCCATCCGCCTTCCGGGCTTCCCGAACCCTAAATCCTTCTTTCACCCTGTCTCTTCAAGCATCCGTGGTACCAGCACGCCACCACCCGCCACCTTCCCAACCTTCACAATCTCCATCGCAGCCGTCCTTTTGTTTTTCTTCCTCTCCTTTCACCGCATAAACCTCGCTTCCCCCCTTTCGACCCCTACCCCACTCCAACCCGCCTCATCCGTTCTCCCGAAACTTCCTGCCCCCGCGACAGACCCCTCCCTCAAAAAAGCGACCCGTAGATACGTAAAACCAGCAGGTTCCAACCATTCGCAATCTTACCCTTCCTGCATCCGGCATACTTTTTTCTTCGAGAACTCGAGAGCTCCCTCTTCGTGTCACCCAATGACCACCTATCCGTCTATCCCGTCCATCCGTCCCCCGATCCATCAAAGCCATTACAATCTTTTTCTTGATAGCGAGAAACATAGTCAACCGAAACCTTCCCATAACCTCGCTGTAGGATCTCCAGGCGAATCCCCCCCCCCCCCCCCCCCAGCAAGAAGATTGCAGACAGTTCGTCCCTGACGTAAAGCTGCTGGTAATATCAATGAAAGGGAAGATATAAAGAAAAAGAGAAAAAGAAAACAGAGCGGCGCAACGAAAAACAAGGAAACGCTAACCTGAACTGCGGCAATTTGTTCGGGTAATGGCGTCCCATCCCACGTAGCCAATAGTACGAGTACGAAAAGATACGCGAAAGGAAAGAACGAGCGGGTAAGAATATCTAGCTAGTTAGAGGATTAGCTGCATTCTCATAAATTTCCAAAAGCGTTCTCATTACTTACAAAAGCATCAATAAACGCCCGTTCCATTATCCAACTGAACCGAGGTACGGTAACCTAACCTATACCCATTTCGGATTACGTACCACGTGAAACACTATCTATCTACTTTTTACCCAGTAACGTCGATTCCTTTCCCAAACGATCGCAGAATCGTTTCACGATATCCCAAGATATTGTGGGTCTACGAAAAACACAGCACAACAACGCCCTCCTTTGAGTTTACGGTACGAAGGTGAAGCACAGATCCTGTCACAGGGAAAGACAGGCAGTCGAGTTGTCTGACCGAGAGATGAGTAAGGAGGTAAACGAGAGACTGGAACGAAGAGGAGTGAACGACGCGAAATACGTGATCTGCGAGCGGCTTACGTTACCGACTTGCCGCTACAGGAGCTACTGGAAGAAGAAGTAGGAGAGCGCGGGGCAGCAATACCGTCCTCGAGACACGGCTGAGGTAGCAGCAGATAAGGTTAGGGTCTCTTTAGCTCGGTCGGCATTGCCGAGCGTTCCGCGTACGTCAATGGAGTCCTCCAAGGCCCTGCAAAGTCCTCGGTCAAGGTCGGCGTCAAGGTCGCGCGAATAAACAAATTTAGCACGGCCCACAGCGCCGACCACGTAAGCAGCCACGAGAAGCGTCGCTTCTCGTCTTGTCTTTCCCCCCTCCAATTCCTTCTCTCTCTCTCCCTCTGTCTCATTCTCTACGTCAAACGTTTCGTCTTTATCTCTCATTGCACATTCGTTATTAGTCTCGCTCCCTCTTACTCTCACATTCTCTCTCTCTCTGCTACCTCGATCGGGTTCTTTTCCGCCAGCAACGCTACTCGAATCTCCTTACGTAACCGAGAGAGCAGAGGCTGGTTCCCGTTCGACTACTACAGAGAATAGGGAGCGAACGTTACGTTCTCTCTGTAGTAATGACTGAGTCAATTAATTAACGGGAGCGAAAGAGACGCTGAGTACTTAGTGAAAATCACGATTATCATCAAGCTCCTATGTCATGTCTTATCGCTGCTTAATAAATTCATATCTGGCGTAGACGTCCTTTTTGAAACTGAAAATAACGTTACGAAATGATACAGAGTGTTATCGCGACGCTGCATGACTTCGTACTGGGGAATCCAGCGACCACGCGGCCTGACGGTTCGACGCGTTATCGATGACGGTTGTATAATTTCCGCGAGATCGTTTTAGTCGACAGAAGAAACTGAAAGAGCAGCTTGGAAAGTTTTAATGCGCAAAGACGTCGCGTGGGTGCAGCACCGTGAAGGGTAGGTAAGAAAAAATGGCATAGGACTATCTAAGATAGGATAGAAGTGTATAAAGCAGAGCTAGGAGTCCGACTAGGAAGAAGAACAGTTAGATTGAATCGAGTATTTGGTGGCTGGCATGCAGGCAGGCGTTTATATACGGTCGTAAGACGCGTTAGTGTGTAATAGTACGAGGCACGGCGGCCGCTTCGAGTAGGAAAGTTCATCATTCATGCAACGTTTAGATGTACACTGATTTCCCAGGAGTATACCCGTATCCCATATATTGCGTATTCCGTATCCCCGTGTCCCGCATCCGCGTCGGCTATTCCTCAACGTAGGATATAAGGGTGAGTCAATATGCCTCGGAAAGAAGTAACACCATCCTTCTCGTTATTTATTTTACCTTTACTGTCCAACTATCACGCGTACCAACACCAGAAATCGGCCACCACCGGTCACGAGGCTTCTCTCGTTTCTCTCTGGAGAATCGACACCAGCGCCTCTCACGTCAAATCCAATGAACTAACAACGCCCCAAGTAGATATACACGGAGTGCATATATATATATATATATATATATATATATACACACACACGTAATACGCATATCTATACAGTGAAAATGTAGAAAAATTCATTGACGCAGCTATACAATTTTATTAGATATAAATTGTGCCACATAAAGAAAAAAATGACATAACCTGCTAGAACAAGCCGAAAAACTAATGCTTGGCTGAGTACCTGGGCCCCTGCGCGTCAGCCCTAACCACTGTCGTGGAACGAAAGACCGACCATAATAACGAGCGTGACGACCAAGTAGTCTATTTATGCCGACAGACATAACCGGTTACGGTAAACCTGCTTAGAAAAGTAGGTACACACTGCCGGGTACGTATACCTAAATTACTCACTGTTTCCATTACCCGGTGCGGTTAGCCATTTTATCTCAATTTTTCTTCTCGCCCCGCGAGTTTACACGAATCGAGTATATACAGAAAGGAATACGAGAGTCATGCATCCTGCTATATATATACCTTCGTACGCGTCCACCGTATCCGACTTGAATGCGGTATAAAGTTAGCCACTATTAAATAGTAATATTCTCTCGAGCAGAGTACTGGAATGGAAATACAATTTCTAGAAACGCGGTATGAAACAAGAATTACGTGGTAGGTACTCGTGGCAAAATGGCCGTGGTTGTAGAGCCTGTCAAATTCTCCGGGGCGCGAAGCTATCTCGACGACGTAAGGAGCTGACTTGAAAGTGAAAGAGAATATCAGGAGACTGCGAGAAGGAGGTGGTATTCCTGACACTTAGGGCTGCGTTCGAGTCTCCCGAGACTGGATTACGCCTGGAAAGCCGTTGCGAGTGTTGCCAACGCTCGAACAAATGTGGGTCAGCCTGAATTCAAGGCAGAAAATGTAACGGCTACGATCGACAACTACGATCGCGCCAGGAGAGAAGGACCCTATTGCAGAGGTTACCTTAATCCTAGCTTCGATGCCGATTACGTGTTACTAACTGCGTAAAAGTCTCTTCCAGACGCTTACGTGGACTTCGATAGACCACAGCAGAAATACCACAGCCCGCACGTATGTTCATAGGACTTTTGGCGAGTCCCTCTCGTCACGCATATGCATAAAGGGTCACTCGATGCACCAAGAGAGCCTCAGGCTTTCGAGCCTTCTACAAACGACAATCTAAGGCGCGTCTGTTGTACACACTAAGCTACAGTGAAGCATACCTCGGTAAGCTATACGTAGTATATAGGAGCGCGTAGCACGTTCAGACTTGTCGTCTGGTTTCATCGTTTACGGGCAGACGCGCCGCTGTATGCATGGCAGGCGCGGAACTGGCGAGAAGCAAATAGAACGAAAAAAAAACTTTCCTGCCACACTCGTAGCACTGAGCGTTTGGTATCTGACCTGCAGGTTCATACAAATAATTGGGAAACGGACGCCATGTTAGTTCACGATAAGAGTTTCGGCAGCTGTTAGAAATGTGACGTGACAAATAGATAAAGAAAAAGATAGTGAGAGACGGAGAAAGGTATATTATAATAATTTTACTAAAAATTACAAAAACTAATCGTGCCGAACGATAAACAAGACATCCCTCGTGACAACGGTATATCGTGCAGCCTCTGTACAGTATACATAGGTACAGTATTTACAAGAGAGATTACACGTTAACGTTACCGAATAGAATCCTACCGTTAAGCGCCCGGCTTATACAGCAGTCCAAGTTTCTCTTCTCCGACGTGGCAGGAGCATTCCCTCGATGGTTAATGTTTTCGAATTTAAATTTCAAATCCCTTCAGCGTCCGAGATATACGACGGACCACGAGTACGGCGTTATCCTCGAAATATGATAATCTTCGTCTCGCATCCGCGTACCAACGTACCAAGCATCCACCTTACATACGTAACACGTGTAATACACGGGGTGTACTGCCAGCTACGAAACGAATGCATGTATTCGAAGGAAAACGTAACGACCGCCTGTTTACGGCGTGTCCGCGCCAGCAGTTTTCGACTCGTACCACGGCGACTTGTTGTCAGTCTACTCGGCATTAACTTGTCTCTCGAGGCCGTGGGACGAAGAGTAACACGAGAAAATCAAAGGCGCGTGAACCCCACGTAGATTACACATATCGCGTAGGCCATACTTTCGAGTGAATGCCACAATAGCGTCGCGTACCGATTCACGGAACGAGGCATCGAACGCTCTCTTGAAATTGCTCTACGGTGAAACAAAATACTAGGCAACCCCCCCGCCCGTATGATTTGTCACGGACTTCTAAGCCGTAGTACGCTATACGCCATACAGTCTATATAAAGCATTGGGCGTGCAGCCATAAGTAGTATTAAGCGAAAGAGTAGGTACGTTACGTACGTACTCAGCCGTGGGTACGTGCGTGCGTACGTACAATGAATAAAGGAGGAATCTTCGAGAGGGCTGGCTGACTGGTAGACCAGACTGGTGAGCCGTACGACGATGAAGGGGACTACCACTACCACTAAGCGTACCATGCACAGTCTCTTTCGTAGGCATTCTCGGGGTAAAGCCTATAAACATCGTGCCGGGTAATACATTAAGTCCAGGAGTCCTCTGGCCTGGGTGGTAGTACCGCGACAGGCTGCGGAACTTGTCATGATGACGACATTAGGATACGACGTTTTACACGGATGAATTCATTAGCAGGTACGCGGTCCATTGTCGCGACGACAATGAGTGTCTTCGTACAAAAGGATTGTTTGATCGCACTGATACGGACCTGGAGCAACTGACGTGCCTGGTACAGGTTAGACTTATAGGTTAAGTTACGTGACGACGTCCTAAGCGGCCGTACACGGGGACAATCGTCTTGCGCCGATACGATCGTATTCAACGTAGGTATTACGAATTGCCAATGAACACGAGGGATCGTGCGGTACTTTATAGTAATGGCGGTATACGGTCACGACGGCGTGTGATAGACGGTGAAGGAAGCAAACTGGCCGCCCTTGACCAGGCACCCCTCTAACAGAGTTATAGCCACTTCTTAAGTTTTTATAGGCCCTCGCCGCCGCCGAGGTTTAACGTTCCGCCCGTGCGTCCACCTGTTTCTCGAGGTCGAAAAATCATTGCGAGGATCACACCTCCGGGAGAAGGCCTATAGTATTCATATACAATATCGAGTCTTAGCCCGAGAGATCTGACTCCCTGGCAGAGGTATCGACGAAGGTGACCGCCCTTGACCTGCCGAGCCGTTTCTTCTTCTTGGCGAAGCTACGATTCGGACCCGCCTCCACTTCCGGGATCGGCTCTTATTTACGCTCTTCGTAAAATAACTTTCCTGACGCTGGAACAGCCGACGATTGATGATTAATGATATTAAGAAATGCCAAAAAAAGTCATTTTATCCCCCTCCCCCCTCTGCCAGATCTATAGCGCCAACGAGACCGAATGAGAGAAGCCTAAGAAAGACGGTACCCGAGTACTCGTGAATGTCGCTCAGTTTACGATGACGTACGCAAGTAACGAAGTAGGCCGGCAGACGGGTTAGGTTAGGACTTTCGAGGCGCGATGGAGTTGACAAACCGTGCTCGCGATTACATAGACAAGTCGCGCGATATAATATGTTCACGGATGATTGTGATGTACGACCCTGAACTTGAACCGAGTGTACTGGCCACGCATGTGTATATGTATATATATATATACATATTACGATGATGGTTCTACCACAGAAATTGATAAAAATCAAATGAAAGCGCCAAAAATCGACTGGCACAATAGCTCTGAATAACATAGTGTATCTGTACACACACAATATATCTATATGCAACGCGGAAGTAGGTACTCCGACGTTGTGGCTCTTCCGCAGGCAAGGAAGACTAGTGTGGAAGGTGGCAGGAAGTGGGTAGGTATAGGTAGGTAGGTAGGTAGGTAGGTAGGTAGGTAGCTAGCTAGCTAGCTAGGTAGGTAGGTAGGTAGGTAGGTAGGTAACTCTGGGTATTGATCAGGTCGCGTTTGCGCTTACTCGGTACCAACAACGAAATCGCCGGCTACCACTCGTTCCTGGTTGCACAAGACCGCAACGTTTTGACTCTTTAGTACCGTGGAGCCGAGAAGGTACGTGGCATTCGTATGGAGTCCAGCAGCCCGATATCTCGTCCTATGGACACTTCGTGCACGTGCGTAGCCCCGACGTGGTCGGTACGCGAGCGTCACGTTTTATACGTACACGAAAGCCGTCAAGCGATACAAATCCTTCATAGACGTAGCTAGTGCCGTACTAGCGTGCAATACCAGTACGACACTACCGTAGCGTGTATACAAGCATACAGAAACACCAACGCCGTGTACGAGTCTATCACGCTTTAAAATCCTTCATTGATCGAAACTACAATAAACCCTTATTCGTAGCTACATAACCGTGTGGCAGGACAGGAAATCAACGACTTCATTAAAAATAGACAGACCTAAAGAACTGTTGAAAATAACAGTAATTAAAACAAAAAAAACATACGTCCTCGGACCCGATATCAATGCACACGGTCCTATGTACCTACGTGCTATTGTACGTATACCAAACTATACGTAAACAGCGTTATGCATTGACACCTCCTCCCCGTTATATTTCCCACGTGCGCCAGGGCCACCCGCATTACTGACTCCATATAGAAACCAGCTTCTACGCGCGTACGAAGGACTACGTATATATAATTATGTTAAATGCATAAATAGACGCCGTGGATCCAACGCGCTTTACGGATGTTACCGGTGCCGCACGGCAAAGCCCTCGCAGAGAGACTGGTGCAACGTATGTATAATCCACGCGAGTACGTTCATAGACTGGCAAACGCACATGCGTAACATAAAAGCGCATGGACACAGGATTTGTGATCCACGTGTACGTGGAGACACGTGATCCCTAAATTCCGAGCCGACGCCCACCGTCTGTTCGAGATAAGCCAGCGGAAAGGCTCATTTTACTTTCGAAAAGTTCACGTGTAGACGACGGTTAGATTCCAGGCAACGGACACAATGGCGGTCCCATTAGAAGATGGACCCTTAACGCGCGACTATTTATCAACTTGAGTCCTGGCGTTTGCCACGAGAAACTTTGACCCGTGAGACTGTATAAATAATATATAACACGTGTCCGTTGGAAATACAGATATACGAGGGTCGGATAAAGATTATTAGAGCAGACGACGAGCGACCGTTGTCACGTCTCTAAATACGGTCTCTGTAGCTTGTGTACAGTTAGGGGCTGGTCGTACCGGCGCAACGGGACAGGAGCTGGCTGGGTTAAATTTTTCATGCGAATCTACAACAAAAATGGCATACGGAGTAACTCGGCAAATTTATCGAGCAACGCTCTAGTCGTGGATATAGCGTTAGAGGGCTGGTATCTCGCTGTACTCCCTCCCTGTGCGCGAAAGGGCCTGTACGAATCCATCGATAGAACCTTTGTGACATGTCGATGATTAATACCCAAGGTGGTGGGGCATCCACGCATCGTCTAGCCTTCCGTAGCTATGATTAATGGCTGATTCTCGTACTACCCCTTTCTCTACTATAGGTACTACGACCATCTAATCCTCATCCCCCTCGAACACCCCCCCATGCGAAAACTCGGATTCCTCCGAAAGGGCATAACGACGTCGACCTCGTTGCCATCGTCTATAACAGTAATATAATATATATATATATATAATGCTTGGAAATCATCCACTACGACTACGCTCCCGTGCAATCTATTATCGGAAGTGAATATTTATCTGGAAGATACACGAGTGAACGCCGTTGGACTGACCCAACGAGGAACGAGTAATTCGATTAAGCTGCGCGCTCCATTTAAAACCGTACGAGAAGACTTACGGAATATGTATGACTGGGAAGCGAGTGGCAGTAAACGCAAAGGGCAAAGTAAATGGACCTCGCGTACCTTTGGTCCAGATAATCCGATCAGCGTTAAGTGATCGTTACTGCGAGACTAATGGGATTTACGAATTTTCCCGTTAATTCCGCAAAAGGGGTTTTTACGATGAAAAATTCTTAATAAATTTTGGCCCAAATATCTCTATAAAAATTATTGCGTCACTCGTCCTTTGTAATCGCTATTTGGTTACAATCAGTGGTTCCCGCACTGCTCGGTAGCGTCACTGCTCCTCTCTTACGTGAGAGAATGATCGTCATTTTAATACTACGACGATTGAAGTACAATGACTGTAGTGCTCGTGCGAAAGGGGTAATTTTCTCGGTGAACTTAAAGACACGTCACATTTAACGATCCTAGGTCGTGGCTGTTACGTATAGATATCGTTATGGCATAATAAAAGGCTGACTCGTAATAGCCTTACGTCTTTGTATAAATATATACACCGTGCATAAGCGCCACCTAGTGTATCTCGTTGCGATTGCTACTTGACGCCGGAAACGAATCCTGCCTTTTTTTTTATTACCTAGAAGCTCTTCTCAGGATACCACGCGGGATACGCGCGATTTAATCAACGTTCGATATTATTCTTATATCGATCTTGATTGAAGTGATAAATAAGCTTTGCGCCTAATAATATTGTTGAATCGTTAAATAGTCAAATTTTAATAGGTTACGACGTTACCAAATTGCGGCTGTAGTCGTTTTAGCTTTAACGGGACTCTTTGTCTCTCGTACTGTAGGCCAATTCATAATTACACAGAGCGTCGATTGGCTGAGGTAAAATGAAACGACACGAATCAATGAAAAAAATAATTGTACAGTCAACTAACCTTTAACTTAGTTGCTTGTATTTATTTTTTTTCACTATGGATAAGAAAATAATTTTTAAAACAGCCGTACCGAATTACTATGCGAGATACAAGGAGGAGCACACTACTACGGAGACCAAAGATCTTATCCGATTAGCCAGAAGTATCGGATAGATTAGAGCAGTGTTGCATCTATAACGTAATGCAAGCACATAGGCAGCATATACGAGATCAAGTACCCCTTTTGTATATGTACATAACATACTAGACCAGACTGCCTTGTTACGGAGTACGCGCGTGTCTGAACTTGCATATAAGGCCTTCTCCCGTCATAGAGTATATACAGATATACAGATAGCTATGCGACTTTATACGTGCGATCTTGGTATATGTATATATATATATGTATGATTTAGCGAGAGGCGAGATAACGTCGATCAAGTCGTTACAATAGTGACGTAACGATAATTGTTATTAGAAACGCGATAAAAGGTACACTTACGACTGGACGGCTCGTCGCCGATACCCGTGCCATCCTGAAACTCGTCGTCAGACTCGGTGCCAGAGTCGTGATCGTCGTCCGTCTGAAAACAAAAAAGAGAAACACTCATTTAAACGAAGGCTTCCTCGCTATGGCGTGGCTCACATTGTTGCAATAACGCCTTGGTGTCTGCTATTGTCCTATACGCCTGTGCCCGTGGAGAATAGTTTTATGGCGACACGCGTGCATTCCTATCTTTCGGAGGAGAAGGATGGGTGAGATAAAAGAGAGAGAATGTGATGCTAAGAATACAATGACAGAGAGGTAAAGCTTCCCGATTTCGCGTGGAATTACTCATGGAAAAAAAAAAGTAAGAAGAAATCTTGCCATAAAATGCGCCCGGCCCTTGCCGACCGTTACGTATTACACCTATAGCGTACGTCGACTCGGGCGGCTACTCTACGAACCCACCTAAAAACATCGTGGCGGCCTGACGAACGCTCCGCTTCCAGTGAGAGAGAGACAGAGATTCCTGACGAAGAGAAAAATTACCAGCTCGATTCTGCGTCCTGCGACGGACTTTCCATTGCTCTCGATGATGCTTCTTTGTATATATTCGACAGAAACGAAGTGGCATCGACACAGCAACAATGCGTTATATATAAATTCGTTCGTGAGTAAAATTTATTTTGACGAACAATCCGCCTATGACTTTTCAACGCGAGAGTGTCCTAAACGTTAGGTTTTAATCGTGGACCGACTGTACCTTAGAGCTCGTGCAAGGTCGTATTACCGACTGCGACGCGGAAATTCCCGATAAGTCGCAAGTCATCTACCTGATGCATCCCATGCTTTGGTAAAACGATCTACCGCTGTGTGATTCTACGTGGGGGATAACCTCTTGGGTAGAGACAGGTCACTTTTGTGATTGGATGGTAATGACAATGACGGAAGAATGATCAAGATTCGGAAGACGCGTAAAATACTTATATTGATGAAGGAATGGGGATAAATGAAAATATACTTTAAACGAGGAAGAGACAGTTTCTGTCGGAGATGTCAGACTACTGGAAAGAAACGAAGGGGAACGCTTGGTGTTATGTTTATTACGGTACGACCGCCACCATTTTAAATCACGATGCTGACCTTCGTACAGCATGAGAAAAGTTATCAGGTACTGGACATTTACCTCCGAATTTTCAATTGAAATTCCTGTTTCGATGTCATTGATTTAATGATATTAAAATATCACGAAGTTGGCTTCACTTCGAACGGAAGATTCGTATGATTTAAGATTCAAATTTTTCTATGACCTTCGTCATAGAACTGTTGACTAAATGCGCTCTAGGATTGTTTCTTGAAAGTGTCGAGCATTGAGGAACTTAGAAATATATACAAACCTTCTCCTGATTCGGATCCTCGTTCAGCGAGTGAGTTCTTAGCTTGTGCGTTAAAAACTTCAGCATAGTTTACTGATTTTACGTCACTCGGCACTACCACCAGCACCACCGTCACCACCGTCACCGCCACAACTAACACTTTCACTAACACCTTCACGACGACGATCACCACACGATTCCGCGACACTGCCTTCCTCTTGTTCACGGTGGTCGCTTTGATGCCATGTATTTCCAAGCTGTTTATTTCGGGCAAGAGCACCTTCCGTTTCTGACCAACGACGACAATATCAAAAGCAACGTAGACGACGTTAGTAATGATAATAACGACGATAACGACGCTTATGATAATATTACACTGACAATGTAGACTACACTTCAGAAGAGGAATGTACAAGATCGTATCGTAAAAATTTCAAGGCGACGGAATAAAATCGTGACCGAGTGGTGTGGCAAGTGGTTTCGAGTGCGTGTTGCGTCAGGATCGTTGCGAAGGAATAAAAATGAATGCGTTGTGTAGGACGCCTTATGGATGGATCGTTGAAGAGAAGCCTCTGCGCTTCTTCTCTCGCACTTTTACTCTCCTCTTTTGCGCCTTTTTTTCCTCTTCCGCTTACGTTCCGCGTCCTTCCTCAGGTCTGCACACCCGTCTGGGATACAAACCCAGGCGAAGAGTGAGACACACGAACTCAAGGTATGTATACAGGCGAGCGTCTCTGCACGAATATAATAAAAAACAAAGAGTGAAGTACGTTAGCAGGATTACACGGCACAGAATGGAGGTACAAGATGATTCGATGAGAATTTCAGTCTCTTCTCTTTAATCGAATAATCCACGACTCTTCTCACTGACACTTCATCTAATTTTCCCTCCTTATTTACACCATGGCCCGCCTGTCCGCAGATATTTTTCAGCTCGTCTAAATAACTAAACGATAAAACTCTTGAGGTTACGAGTGACTGACATCCTGTCGACTCGTAGCTAGATCACCGTGTCCGAGGAACGTTAGTATTTATTCGTCTACCTGACTGCGTGCCCTACCTGCCTTACTGCCACGTCTCGCCTGTTTGCACTGCAGCGAAAAATCAAAGTGTGGATCATGAGGTAGTATGTCGCTACGATTTCGAGTCACTGGATCGCACGTTACTTTTTTCTTCTGCTCTCACTCTCTCCCTCCCTCCTGCTCCGCAACTCTAGAAATTTACTCGATGGCGAAGCCGAGCGTCGCTGCTGACTCTCGCGCTCGTCAACGCCATCCCGATGTCCCCAAGATACATGAGCTACCAGGATATTTAAATAATCCCTGGTGATCGTCCTCTACGAAATTACGAATACTTAGAAACACGAGAACGACTGCTCTGTTGTTACCAAGGGCCAAGCTTCTGGTACCCGGCTTAATTTGCACACTTCCGTATTCACCCGCAGTATACTGTTCCCCTCCAGTATCTTCTCAATATCACAGTCAAGAGCAGCTTCCTCCTTGACGTAATGATTAAACTGACACGGCACAATCCGCATCACGCAGCCCAAGCCGCGAATAACAAGGTAGAAAAAAATAAAAGGCGTGGAGGAGATAGCTGTGATCTCGGGTTTATATTTCGTTCTTCGGCTTTTCACAGTTCCTCGGCTGTTGACTCGCCACCGGAGCTCGTCGAACCGTCTGTCAATTTTGGACGTCAAGCAGACGGATGAGCTGCCGGGCCTGAGGACCGAATAACGAGTAGACTCGTATCATGCTCATACGTGAGCCATGATTATCGGAGCTTCCGCATCTGCCTATTACGTCTACCTGTTCTCGCTATATCTCCCAATAACGTCTACCTAACCAGCTCACGCCACCACCACTGCCACTTCGCGACTGCGGTGGTGAACAGACCGTGCTTCTCCTAGTGCTTCCCCACTATTCCCATCATTATCGCGCCCCACTTTGACTCTTACTAGAACCCCCCTCCACTCTATCCTCATGGACCCATACAATCTCATTGATCCCCACTTCCATTGGACGCAGAGTGTACTTTCCTGAGCGGCGTATGTATTCGTTCGTGAGCTTTCGTGCCTCCTCGTGATATCACACGCCACTGATAAACACCGGGCCATGGTGCTACGCTATTCTACCACCCCATGTATTTTATTTGATCACACATATCTATGCATCCCTGTATACATTGATAGTGCAAACCTCCGATGCACCCGTTAGAGATATTCTCTTTATAGGATTAAGTAAAAATAATTTTGAAAACTAGAATTGCACAAATAGCTACGTATGTACATATATATATATATATATATATATATATTCTATGGGGTTACATAGGGTAGGAATGTTGGAGCCGGAAGGTACTTTGCTAATGCTAAAACAGAAATTCGTAATATGATAATGGAAATAGAGAGAGAGGAGACTCGGATTATTTAGATGTAGAAAGGAAGGTAGAAAAGTTTTTAGGAAGATCTCAAGGTCCTCGGAATTACTTTCTTCCGTATGGACCTCAATGTTGTATACCGTGTGCGGTTTTTCAAGTTAGTTGCTTCAAGCGTAGAGATTTACTTCATATGAATGCATCTTGTCGAACCACGAGGAAAGCTCATATCGAGCGCACTGTCCATTAAATATCTATAGAAACGTCTGTCTGTGTGTGAATCGTATATGAGAAAGCCAGAAGCTATTCCCTGCTCGATTTCTGAAACCCATCATGAACAATTCTGATCAGTGTGAAGTAGGATTACATAAGGCGAAGTCGACGTCTTCATTCACTTAGCTTGTAACTTGATCGAAGAAGATTCCGGATATCAATTTATCATTTGTTCATGCACGTGGATTCGTTTAGGTAAATAAACTTCAATTTAATAAAGAAAACAATGATCATGTACGTATCCTGGAGGACAGAAGTAAACCATCCAGAAATTACATTCCATTGCATCCCCTAGCAAGTGCAAGAACTTCCATCGATGTGAATTCTTCTGATTGGTAATATCGCGACGAATCCGTTTTTGAATTATTAAAATCGATAGTTCCGTATCTCCGAAAGATATCAAGGTAAATCGAAAGTTAGAAGAGGAGGATGTTTATTGACCGGTGCGTCGGTCCAGACGAGTAGCTATATATAATACGTCACGTTAAAGGGAACGTAAACCCAAGACCCGTCACCCATTCACAATCCAGCTTCCCCTGGGAGGGGACTACCGTAGTGGTGGTAGTAGTATGCAAGCTCGCCTTGAGCTTTTCCTTATACATACAACGGCAGCACGAAGCTTCGTCAGACCCGGTTACATTCCGTTACCACCATCCTTCCAACCCCTCGTACACACTCATACCAATCACTCGACACCGTGACTAAGGGTGCTCGGCAAATCTCGTCTACTCTCGGCTACTCTCGACTGGAATAAGTTAACCTAACCTAACCTGATAGACTAGTCGCGCCGGGCGAACGGGGAAACGGGAAACTACGGGTGAAATTCGTTTTGCTCAATGGACCAACCGAGCGTACGAGGAAGACCTTCCTTACCAGAGAAACCAATCGAAACCCTCAAGAATTCTTTATACAGTTACAGACTCAGTGGACGTTTACCAATCCATTGAAAAGCTCGAAATTTTCACCCGGTATTCCAGATACGTATTCACAGATGCTTTTCACGTTACCTCTGACACGGTATAATGGTCTCGCCCGAGGCTTCCTAATCTCAGTGTCATGGCATCTCGCGGAACTTTCTCATGGATTGTGACAGAAATTTGTGAATATTTAAATCTATATCGTCCAACCCAATGTACCTTCCTTGCATCGACTTGTCGCGATGTCACGGGAACCGATTTACGTCGTTAAAACGCGACGATAGCAATGTGGAAACTGCCTCTCTCCTTGACACTTTCCAGAGAATCTCGTATCATTGGGGGGTGCGCACGCACGTGTACGCATAGTATATACACACGTTGTAGATCAACGTAGATATGGCGCCCGCGCACTTCTTCCACGTCGTTATACCACTGGCAGACCCTTTACGCACATTGCTACACATCGAGCGTGCTATGTAATATATAAGCTTTATGTGCATGCGTTACTTTGACTTGACTTGGCACAATGGGTTCTGCGTGATCCGGGATGATCGAATCGCTACGCTGAAACGAAGTGCGTTGGGGATTGAATGGAACGTTCTGCTTATTGAATAAAACGATGACGCGTGCGTACGTGTGCGCACCATGTGTTACTTTGTCAGCAAGTTTTCTGAGGAACGACCATTCTATTTGTCGGATGTATCGGTGATTGAAGAGGGTCAAATTCCAGACTGTTATCGTTCATAGGTTTCGGGAAATAATGCCAGAATTTTTGACTCTACACCCCTTGAAGATGTTAACGATAGAATTATTAACGACATACATTAGGCGCTGAAAATTTTCAAGAAAACCAAACAACTTTATTGAATGTATGTATCTGGGAATTTAAATGGTTGATGGATGATTTCGGTATTTGTGGTGTTGTCAAAATTTTGAAATTCTCATTGTTTTCTTTTATTTTGGAGCTAATTGTTTCGCATGAGCATGGTTACGTCATGGATAGACAATGCAAGATAACATGTCAAGGGCTGTATTGTCAGTGTCGAGGTGACAATGGGATTTCCCGATTGCCTATAAATCTTGCTCATACCATCCGGAAGCCAGGATTGGTCCTGGGGAGGATTCTAATCAATAGTCAATACCCAC
The DNA here is from genome assembly GCA_031762395.1 of Calameuta pygmaea. NCBI lineage: Eukaryota > Metazoa > Arthropoda > Insecta > Hymenoptera > Cephidae > Calameuta > Calameuta pygmaea. The sequence goes on along the minus strand of JASANN010000531.1, from coordinate 240,015 downwards.
AGGACGTGGATGAGTGCATCCTGTGGGATAGGAACGTGTGGTACGTGTATGTACAGATAGGTAGAGCCGTGACATATGTAGGTGGAACTTAGCGAATGCGGTGACTGATAGTACTTGGTGCTAAATCACTGGTTTTTTGTGCCAGTGGAACCCGATTGGACGAGAATGAATTCCATTCAGTAGGGAAGAAACTCCTCTATTACAGAGGAATGAGATCCAACTTTATTCAACCCAAGCAATATCCTTCTGTGGTAATACCTGTGGGCAGCCATTGGTGATATTAAAGTATTTCTTTGTGAGACATGTATTTACAAAAATACAAAAAAAGAAAGTGCCGAGACTTTGTTGTTCTCATTGTTTTTCTTAAATAGCAGAATACATTAATTCGTTAAATACATCGCGAAATTAGGTAAATGTAGCTAGAATATTATCAGTACAGTTGGCAGCGAGAAGACAATGGCGCGGGGATCTTATTGTCCAGGAAATACTGTGTAGGTTGCCAGAACTTTCCGAGTTCTGGTAGCTTTGCCAAAAACGACAATCGGCTTTCTTTGGATCCCGTATCATAATCTTGTTTCTTCGTTGTTTCGTGGTTTAACTTTATGCTTTCCATACTGTGAAAATGTCCAAGTTATCAGTCGAGGAATCTCTAAACGAGACACAATTCTACGTAGAACCTTGTATCATACGACTCCGCGCATATTGGCACGGATATAAGGCACTGGGATTCCTCCTAGTATAGTCATACTCTAGGATATTTTCTTATCCAGGCACAAGTTTAGAATATTTTCCTCGCTGGGTATAATCTAGGAAATGATTGTGCTTCAAAGAATATTCCGTAACAGTTTACGAGAGTCTTTATTGAGCACCAGTGCTCAATTTGGGCTCTTTATCAATATTAAATAACTTTTAAATAAACGTTAGTGGAACTGAGATTCACAGTTTTGTCTCGTGCTTCACCTTAGCCCTGAGTAATTGATTCGAGCGAGGCACGCCATAGGTACTACTCAAAAAACAACCAGGTGAACTTATGACCCTGCTGTCGGTGGATTCTGGATTTGGATTGGGAGGATCCACCGTCTCGTTATTATCAAATGCGTATCGCCTCTGTCGACTTTCTTCGTGACTATGAACATGATTGTTCTTTGTTCTTATCTGCAATTCGGAATCTGTCTCTTCCTCGTTATCCGCGCTATCCACATCACCTGCGTAAAGCATACATTAGATAAATTATTGTGTTTAATAACATAGTCCTTATTTTACAATTTAATCTTTCACTTACCGTCCGAACTATTAGTAGAGGGTAGGTAGAAACGAGATTGTGGAGGTTTATTACTACCACCACGACGTTCCCTTTCTCTTCCTAAGTTACCAGAATTATTGTATTTGAACTCTCGTGGGAGAGTGTAACTCCGGGGCAAGGATACTTGACTACCCTCCATATCGCTGACTTCGCCCTCGCCCTTAGAACTTTCCTCTTCGCCATTATGACTCGAGCGTAGCCTGTGACTCAGGTGACTCGGAGGAGTCCAATGTGGATAATGATGAGGAAGGCATCGGGGCGCTAATAGAATTTCTGGTGTATCTGCTCTTTCCCTCTGCGGCACCTTCCAGAGGTTAGAAGGATGAGAATTGGGATAGTAAGGTGAGGCTGGTGGAGGTGGTAGTAAACAGTGCATCTTGACTGGCGGCCAAGAGCATAAAGTGATTCCACCATTGGTGTCGGGTAATGAAGGGGGCGATGGGGATAGCGGAGAGCTAGGAGAAGTGTGAAGCTTCGTATTCGGGGGTGGTTGCTGATTGGATGCTGACGGTGAAGAGGAAAATGACGACGTTGAAGCCGACGGTGGTGGAACGAGCTTTCCTTCTTTTATTTCCTCCTGAATTGCTCGCAATTCTCGCAGCTGTTGCTGCTTTTTCTCTCGTAGTTTCTCGCGGATTAGATTCACGCTAAGACACCCACCAACGCCGACCTCGGCTTCGTTCCTTTGTCCATTCGCATCCTCAGTCTATTGTTATATATCATTCGGGTTACGCAGAAGTACATTTCGCATGATCTAATAATTTTTATGATTGCATATGCTCTTACTTGAGGTATTGCGGTTGCACATGGTGGCCTTCTCCAAAATGGTATCAGTTGTCGCGAACCACCGCTGCCATTCAGTCGTTGTCTCGGGTCTCCTGTAGATGTTATGGTTAAAGATGTTGCCTGCGGTTGGGGTGGTGGTGGAGGTACGAAGGTTGTTGGTTTCTTTTTTTTCCGATTTGGATTCGTAACGGCAGGATTTGCAAAACGGCAATTGAACACTCCTGGTATACCGCCATTACTCAGTTTTACTCTTCGCATACCCATATTCATTCCGACTTTCTTCTCCTCGGTGTAATCTATCTGTTTCTCTTCGACAGCATCCTAAGATGACATAGTAAATGTCAAATGACTGTGGTGATACCAAGAATTAACTGTTTGAGTTTCATATTCCTACAGACCTGCTTCGACAAAGTAGTGACAACGTTTGTCGTATTCATTCGTCCACCGGTTTCATACCTGAGTCTTCTCACGTGAAAAAATCTGCTAAGTTGAAAAGATTTTATCATCTGTTAAATTAAAAAAGTACTGTACAAGTGACGCGTGGTACATTAATAAATACTTGCCTATAATAAAGTCCCATGAAGAAGAGTCCGCCAAAGAACAAAGCTAAAAGCGTTAGAGCAAGAGTAACCGGATGTGGATGATGTTGTAGGGGATGCAAATCGTTTTTATCAACTCCAGCCGCCCACACGCCAACCAATAGACTATTCTCCAAGAACATTACTGTGTAGAAAATCACCTGGAATGTTAAAATGGAATAGTAGATGGCGTTCATTGACATCTGGCTAATGGTCCACATGTTCTACCAACCATTTTCTGTCGGTGATTAGTTTCATGAAGATTGACGTATGCAAATACGTAAACGAAGGCAAGGAGGGACGCAAGAAAGGCCTTTCTTGGAAGCGGTAAGCCTTCTCCACCGTGGAACAATCCATCAGGAGTCAGCAATAACCACGTGAACATGGATAACCAATGAAGTGCTAATACAATCAGTAACCATTGGCTACCATAAACTGATGCATAGGCGACCAGAGCACCAACGCGAGCACTTACTGTTCCTAATCTCCAAACTAACTGTGCTAGTACACCTAGCCATGTAAGTACTAAGCGTTCTAAATTTCTGAGACGTGCAGCACCCTTACTAAAACTGGCCACTGCCCAGCATACACTCCATAGAGACAAACCAGCAGACACGGCTGTTAATTCAGCTAATTTTCCACTTTCTCTGGTATCTCCTTTAGATCCTATCTCCCCATGTTCATTCTCATCAGTAATTCCAGTTGATAACAGGTACAATTGCAGAAGAAGCATTGGAGCTGCTTCACAAAACGCGTGAATAAGTCTTAGTACACAAAGTTCCCTGACCTGTACAATTTTAATCAACATATATATTTAGATATAAAGTCAATGTAGGATGAAGTTATTAATAAGAGTCCTTATTAGGTTGTTGTACCTCATGCTTAACATAGGCCAAATCAACAGGAATGAACAATTTAAAGTATCTCCACAGAACTCCAACCTGGGTTGAGTGAAGTAATAATACGCATCCAATTACCCAACCATTTGCTTTCTTTTCTTGATTAGAATTACACTCGGTAGTGATAGTATTTCCACGGAATTGTCCCCTGGCACCCCAAAGATACCATCGCACACTGACCACCTGATAACAAACAGAAGATATAATATTTGTCCACTAAATATTACTTGATATAACAAATATATTTTTGTACAATACTATTTGCACACCTGTGATATAACAAGTGAAGTTACAACAAGAGTAATGGTCAATGGAAAGAAAGCAGGTGGTGCTGTAGGGTGATGAGCAAGAGCATACCCCATAGCCAGGTCAAAAACAACATCACAAAAATAGGAAGCCAGTGATATTATATTGAACAACACATCGCACAGAGGGAGGAATTCGTGCTGATGCTGTTGTTGCTGATGCTGGGCCATAATGGGCCTCTGTTGCCCATTTGGACCACCCAGCACCCTCTTACTATCTGACCAATCTCAGCCTGTAATAAAAAAATTTCAAATTAGTAATTTTATGACGCATTTTAAAAAACAATAAACAATAGTAACAACAAAATAACAAAAAACAATAAAAATTTAATCGCTCATCGTATTAAAAAATAATTAGTAAAAGCTTCTAAACTAAAATCAAAGTATGAATTTTTCGTAGCGTAAAAATATAATATCGGTATTAAAAAATGTATATGAATACCATCCACCTATAGGACAAAAAACAAGGTGCGGTGAGAACTTCAGACATTCCAAACCTTCCACCTGAGTTATACATATTACTTCTCCCCTCTGTTTCTGCTTTGTGGTCATAATACAAAACGGGGAATTCTCGATTTCTTTGAATTCACAAAGTCCTAACAACATGCGCAGAATACAAACCAAGTTGCCACACGGCGCTGGACAGTCAGATACCACTTACCGCATTCCTCACATGTCATTGGCGAGTGATCACAAAAGTGACATTCTTAACCTGGATGCTGCGCTGGTCGACCTGGACCAGCTCAGGAATGCGTGGAATTTCTTCCAGAAATCGTTGTCGCAGCACACGAAGATTAATGCGAAAATTTTCACCACTATCTTATCGACTATCTCACGCAGAACCTGTTACATTTTACACGATCGCCATTCTGCAAATGTAAATAACTGTCGTGAGAGAATATCGGTCTTCTCTCTACCTGTTGATTCGTAGCCGCTATTTACCACAGTATCTACTCTACTACATGGGGTTGCATACCTGGTCTACACGGTAGTGACGCCACCGAGGAACGTGAAAACTTCTTATTCTCTCACGGTAATTCCACCTGCCAAGGTGGCTGCAGGTAACGGTCCTTGGCAGTCCTTGACGAGCCATGATAATTCATTGAATTTCATTAAGAGATTGGTAAATGGGAATTCATTGTGCATATTTAATTGCTAGTAAAGCAGAACTAAGATTTAATTACTTGAATTATACTAAAGAATATTATATACCGCTATACTACACAACATTTCTAATGGTGTTGGGATGGAAACAATTGCATGATACCTGGGTGTGAGAATTCTTGCATTTTGATATAAACGAGAGCAACTTGCGATAAAGTATCGTTTATAATTAAACAATTATACCATGATATCGATGTATAAAAATGCATGATTGTACAACAGTTCATACGAAGTTTGTGCGCGATTGACGTCTCGACACTTGGAAAGTCACCGTATAAATAATACCATGTATACATATGTATATATATGTACAAAACTAGTACTAGAAAAAGGATTAAAACTATACATGTTTAAAGTTGAATCGATGCTGTCAAGATTAATAAAGTTATCCGTAAATTTCTATTATTGCACTTCTTCAGGACATTCTGCTTCTTCCTGCTCGCTGAGAGCTTAGAGAATAATCTCGTTTTTAAAGTTTCTTGTAAGTTCTTTGTGCGGTAGGACAATGGAGTTCAACAGAATCTTTTCCGCCGCCAAAGTTACGCTCGTACCTAAGATACAATGAAAATTTACGATACTAGCTAAGTTATAAAGTACCATGAAAATGTCAGTTTCTCACCCAGAATTGTGATGGAGGGATTTAATTTTCCATTGGCATTGAATAATGGCGGATTTTCCATTTTTGCAAATGGTTTGTCAGGATTTGGATCACACGGCGTACCTTCCACTCGTGCCCATTCTCCTACTTTACTGTTTCTGCCCATGATACTGTGTAACACTATTGTATGTGCTTGTATTTGGGCATTGGCCAGCACGATGGATTCAAATATTCTTACTCCAGCACCGATTATAGCATTGGAGCCTATACTAACGTTTGGACCCAACTACAATAAAAAAAAGATTATATGCGAAAAATATATACACCTAATTTGCTGTATATTGTGTACCATACCACAGCAGTGGGATGAATTGTTGCAGAGGGATGAATATGCACATCTCCAATAATGTGACATGGACCGTCCGGCGCAGGGGCAAGTCGCTCTGACTGCTTTGATCGATATAATGATAAATAATGTCGATTTGCATATATTGCAGATCCAGCAGTTTTCACTTGAGACCACCAATTTGTAACTGGAAGGGCAAATAATCGACCTGTTCCTGCCAGTCTTGTTAATATATCTTGTTCCAGGGCAATGTGTGCAGGGTCTTTACCATTGCCGTTTAGCTGCCTATAAGAGTGAAATGATATTTTTCACAATACTATACCATAGTGTAACAAAATTGCAGGCTACGCTTAAGTGAAAGACATACATAAAATTTGCATGCTGTTGAGCAGCATAAAAGACATCGGCCATTGTTTGAAAAATATCTGGTGCAGCTATATACACTCCACAGTTAATTAAAGTGGAAACAACAGTTGACGGTTTTTCTACATAATGGGCTACTGCACCGTCCTTGCTCAGAACCATACAACCATAATTTATAGATTGTTGCCTTGTAGCCTCAGTAGCCATTATTGTCAACAATGCATCTTTACTTCTATGAAATTCAACCATTTCTTGAAGAGGAAAATCAGCACAAACATCTCCATTCATGACAAAAAAATATTTTGGAGCTCCAGCACGAATTTGATCACGGAAATGATACATGCCACCCGCTGTTCCCAGAGGAGTAAATTCCTGTAGGTAACGGATACTTAGTCCATAAGTATTAGTCATTTCTTCCACAAACTGCCGCAAGTCATTAGCAGAATATGAACCAATTATTAAAACTTCGCTAAGATTAGGCACTTTTGCACAAGCTTCAATATGATGTTGTATCATTGGTAGACCCGCTACTGGAAATAATGGTTTTGGAATATCTAAAGATAGTGGACGGAACCTGGTCCCTGCAAATAAAACAGATATGTTTACAGCTCAGTCGTTAGCTAAGGTAGGTACTGTATTAAATGATTTCTTTTCCTACAATACACTGACTTACCTTTCAAGGGACCACCAATAAGAATGACAGCTTTCAACATTTTTTACAATTTCGAGTAAAAATTATTATACTATTATACACGTTGTTAATATGATTCAACTTATCAGGATTACGTTTGATTTGACACGTAAGTCTTTTGACACGTCAAGTAAACAAAGTTCGTTGCTGCAGATTATACATATAGAAGATCTGTGCTATCTTTCACAGGAATTTTGATGCTGCGACACCTATTAAAGGAAAATGTCTTTCAATTTTCTCCCTATGATATCGATGGAAAAACTCAGACCGAATTCAGTACCATTAAATGACGCATAAAAATTTGTATGAGCAGTTGAAGTTGCTACTCTACTATAGGATACAAAGAATGTAGTAGCAAGTCAGCCTAGACATATATCTATACATGTGTGTAGCCAATACAATTTTGCTTTACGGAGCCACGCTTCATTAATAAACCGGACACAAAGCTATTTTAATAGATTGGAAATAGATTACGTTGTTGCAGTTCATGAAACTTATAGCGAAATTTGGTACATAAAGAAGGTAAGCAATTCTTGAGTAATTTTGTTTTGCAGTGTTGAAAGTTTGTATAGGAAATCGTCTAACGTACTTATCGCATAGCTAACCTATATGATACGAATATTTTGCTTATTTCGATAAGGATTTAATGTATAAAAAAATATTAATTTGTAGGTGAAGTAAAACATATTCAAGATGTTTAATCAAAGCGGAACTTTGGGAACAGGAGCTTCAACTACTTCAAATCCTATGAAGGATTTTGAAGTGGTTTCACCTCCTGATGATTCTGTATCCAGTTTGGCTTTTAGCCCTGCATCTATCCCGCAAAATTTTTTGGTTGCTGGCTCTTGGGACTGTAACGTTCGTTGTTGGGAAGTAGAACAGTCTGGGAAAACTGTCCCTAAGTCTATGCAAAACATGGGTGGACCGATTTTAGATGTTTGTTGGAGCGATGTAAGTGTACTTTTTATTTTTGTTTTATTATCACTAATATTTCTCCGCATGTATTTGCAATGAGTAACATTGGATATTACTATAATATTTTTTTGGAATAGGATGGTACAAAAGTTTTTATGGCTTCCTGTGACAAAATGGTTAAGTGCTGGGATTTAGCTTCTAATCAAAGCGTTCAAGTAGCAGCACACGATGCTCCAGTAAAAACTTGTCACTGGGTCAAGGGTTCGAATTATTCCTGCCTTATGACAGGATCATGGGATAAAACTCTAAAGGTAGTTAGCAATACAGTGTTTGTAAATTCTATATATTATATATTACAAAATATAATTTTACTTACATAGTTCTGGGATACACGTAGTCCGAATCCCATGATGACTATCAATCTTCCTGAGAGGTGTTACTGTGCTGATGTGGTATGTTTAATAACAGTGTATTGAAACATTCTATCACAAATCTGAAATGTGTGTAATAAGTGAATAAATTTATTATTAGGACTATCCCATGGCAGTAGTTGGGACAGCAGGACGTGGTTTAATTGTATACCAACTGGAAGGAACTCCACAGGAGTACAAACGAATTGAATCACCATTAAAGTTCCAACATCGTTGTGTCGCTATTTTTAGAGATAAGAAAAAATCTCCAACAGGATATGCTCTTGGCAGTGTTGAAGGAAGAGTTGCTATTCAGTATGTTAATCCAGCAAATCCTAAGGATAATTTCACCTTCAAATGTCATCGATCGAATGGAGCGCCTAATGGCTATCAAGATATTTATGCGGTATTCTTGTTAACTAGAAATGAAAATATCAAAAAGAAACACTATTAAACAAATAGTTATTATCTCACAGGTAAATGACATAGCGTTTCATCCTGTTCATGGTACGTTGGCAACTGTTGGAAGTGATGGTACATTCAGTTTCTGGGATAAAGATGCTCGTACAAAATTGAAACCATCAGAACCAATGGAACAATCAATAACACGTTGCTGCTTTAATCACAATGGCCAGATTTTTGCCTATTCCGTGTCCTATGATTGGTCAAAGGTACATTAATTTATATCTACGCGCCATGTGCGTTAAGTTTTAATACCAATCGCTCATATTGCTCAATATTATTTTATGTTCATTATGTATTACAGGGTCATGAGTTTTACAACCCTATGAAGAAGAATTACATCTTCTTAAGATCCTGTTACGATGAGTTGAAACCAAGAAGTCCTTCGTAAGGATTGACAACAAAATTTGCCATTTTCGCATTGAAGCAAAGGTTCAGCTGAATTAATACTATAAGCCACTCTATTTCATTCCTATGCAACGTATTGGTCATTTTTATACTATTGTCTATGGTATCAGCTTAGTTTTCAGTGACAGAATTAAATTATAAATCCATACCGCATCACGTCACTCTGCAAAGAAACTGTGCATAGGCACACTATTTGTATGTGCGTACAATCGATGTGCCTTCCATCGATGGACATTTTGTACTATGTACAAGTGAAATATTCGTATAATATCACTACATTATTATAAGAGCAATGTGTAAATAATAAAGTAATGTCATTTTATAGATTTAGTAATGAATACAAATACCAAATCATCTCAGCCTTGAGCTTTATTTGAGATAATATTAAAATAATACACGATTTAATGCTAGTAACAAATACATTTTCCATTCATAATGGAAAGTGAGTTAAACTCAATGAATATTCTGGCACTTTTTATTCAATTTTTGAAGCTAGTTTACTGTTTAACTTTTTAGAAATTCATCCAAGTCTGATGAGTCTGCAACATCTAAATCAACTTCTTCCAATGATGGACCTTTCTGGGAGGTTCCTAATTCTGAACGAATTAATAACATTAAATTCAAATATTTAATATAAGAAATGAATAGTTCTACGTACTGGGTATTGTTCCTGTTATCTTGTATTCTTCCAGTTCCTGTTTAAAAGCTTCCTCAAATGTGTCCTGACGTTCTTTTAAAATTTTTTGTTGCTTCAATTCATGCTGCAAAACTTTTTCAGAATGCTTTCCTGCTAGTTTTGCTAATGATATCAGAGAATTAATATCATGGAGATTATTCTTTTAACATTCTACATGTCATTACATTGCAGTATACCTCTTGTAGAATCGAGTTCAGATAACTTTTTCTCTTTATACAAGGCTAGCTGAAATCTGTGATCTAGTTGTCTACTTTGTAAGTCCAAAGTTTCATTCAAGTCTTCCAGTTGGAATAAAGATGTCTCAACTTCTTCAAAAAGTTCTTGCAGTGTCCCTAAAATATATCTATTGCAATTCCGAGACTGATATTCATTTACTGATAATACATATATGGATCACATGCTGGATACCATAATATTATTGGTAGAAACTATTATAATATATAATAATACCTATTTGATCCATAAGGTTTTGGATATCATTATTTATCTTAGGTATAGCAGCCAAGGTATTGTTTAACCGGGTAACATTATTCCATTCGTATTCCAATTGGTCATGAATACTTGCAATGAGGGCATTAGCTTCTTGAGCTTTTTCCGCATTTTCTTCTGCAAGCTCATGCAGTTCGTTCCATCTCATTTGAAAGTGATGTAAAACATCAGCGCCGGCATTATAGTTGACATTTCTAATATTGGTCAATTTTTTAGGTTTGGAACTTTCAGCCACCGATAAGCCTCTTATACTGAAACATGGATAACGATCCATTATAAGACTTCACTAACAGCTTGCTTGTATCATTTCATGGAACTTACAAACAGAAATTGTAAAATAAAAAAATGGCAAATCAACTTGTTAATAAATCCATCAACATAATACTGACAAACAGATAACAGTGAAACTCTGACGTTAGCATGATATATTTAAAATGAAAAGTCCTAATTTTTCCTAGTAAAAGTGGACAACAAAATATTAATAATTCTTCTTTAATTACCTAGCGGATATACCTTCTTGTACAGATTGAAACTTGTTACGTAGAGTGCCGAACATTTTAATGTTTAAATGAACATATAACACAGTAAAACCCTATTTTTATATTATACACAAATTATTTATATTATGACATTCTGTCAGCATTAACTTTATTTTGTAAGGTTACGACTGTCATTGCCGGCGTAATATAGTATATCAACCTTTATTAAACATGTAAAAAACGTTCAACTAGCCCTCTATGATCTAAACGGCACAAATATTCCTGGACAATATTCGCATAGTATATGATTTGCTCCAGTATGCAGGCGCCAAACGGTAAAAACTGGCGGTTAAAATAAAACATTCTCGTGTTATCCTAACATTCATTCTAAAAATTCGAAAGTCAATACCGAATTTTTTCAGTACAATCGACCGTCAAATCTTTTCTGTCACACATTCATTTGATTGATCCGCAAGAAAGACTAAGATCAATAAATCCGAGATTGACAGCGAAATTTAAGCGTTGCAAGCAATTCGGAATATATTTAAGCATCAAACCATCATATTACTTGTATAGTAGTTTCCCGACGATATACGATGATCGGATAATGATATCTTCTACTTCGTCCTATGACGATGACCTTCTGAACAGCGCTTACGCGAATATCGGCTTAATTGCAGACAGAGCCTGGGCTGCCGATCAAGACGATTCCTTCCGAAAGCTGAACCATACCTTGTGGGTTCAGGTAGGATCTCTCTTTTATGTAGAGGGTGAGTTAGCGCTCTACATTTCCCACTAATCAAAATTATCCTCTTGTGATAAAGGGAAGTGACGCTAAAATTCTGCGGGTGTATCGATACTTTATATAGAGAAAAAGTCACATTTGTATACAAATTTCTACAGATACGTAAATGATTAATAATACATTATAAAACATTATTTATAACAGAGCACGTTCGTACATTTGCTAGCTCACAAATTTATATACCGTATGAGAATGACATATTTAATAAATGTCCACGATACAGTAGAAATAAAAATAACGATATTTTTACGGAATTAAAAACAAGTTATATTAAATTTCAGAAAAGTGATTTCAAAGGAGCTTGCATTAGAGTGTCTAATGGATATTGAGCTTAGCTCAGATTAACAGTGATCAGAACTTTAATTAAATCTTATGTCTACACAGCTTCTTTTGTCAGGTTACTCAAGAAAGTCTTAACTTCCGGTAGAACTGTAAGCTGACTGGAACATATCAGGATAGTGGTTATTATCAGTCCAGACGGGTACGTGATATCATCCCTGGATCCTGGCTAGCTCACTATGGAAATTACGAGTACAACGAGGAACGCGAAAAGCTCTACAAACAGGATAACAAACCACCGGATATCCGAGTTGGAGACATTTACGTCTCCGACTCCACCGAACCATGGATGCTGGAAGAAGTGGAAAAACACTTCACCCGGTTAAATAATCGGACATCCATGTTGCCAGAAAATGAACTGTGGGTGTTTTAAAATTGAGAAACAAAATCTTTAAGTTCCATAAACCATTCTATATAATAGGCCCACGACAGAGGATACATTACCAGTAAGTACCGAATGGTTGGGACAGACAAATCGGGATAACATTCTCCAACAACGTTATCCAAATTTGAAAGCAGTATTGTCAAGAAAAGATTCTACATCCACTGAATTATTTGACACGCAAGCAAGGGGTACGCACTAATCTTCACAGTATTAATTTTATTATCGATCTATGCAAAATAGCTTTGCGGTATTATATCGCCATGAATAAAAAATATGTTAGCTAAAAGAACGTTCGTTGACACAATCTATAGAATTATACGAGAAAAATATTCGCCCGGAGGATTATGAAAAATACATTCCACCACGCTACACCGTCGACACAGTAGCTGAAATGCATCTAGAATTGCGTATCACGTGTGAAGTAGTTCGTGACCTATGGAATTCAATGAAGCCTCACGAATATCTTAATTCCGGTATCCGGAATCAAAAGCGTGAAAACTGCAAATCGCAACAGCATCCACAAATCCAATACCAAAGTTACAACCGGAAGCAACAGCAGCATCTACAGCAGACTAATCAGCATCAACGCCAGCAATGCAATATGCAGCAACCTTTATTACTCAGACCACCTCATCAGGCATCATGCTGCGAAACAATTGGTCTAACACGTAGAGCCGTACCGCCTGTCTTAAGTGCAGAGGTACCTGAATTTTTTCCAAAAGGACCTGGACCATTTTCCAATGGTCATCAGGAACATACGGGACCATTGAAATTCTTTCCGTCGTCCAGCGAGAGAAGTTATCAGGATGAATTGTTCCCTTATAATAGAGGCTGTGTGCCAAGCAACTCTAGAAAATTATATCAGGTAATCAATGTCGTTTAATTAGTAATAAGGTAATAATTTATTAAATGATATTTAGAGAAAAATTCATATTTAACTTGGTAGAATACCAGTGCACCCATGACGTCATCCACGCATACCAGTAACATTATGCGAAGTCAGCAACAGTGGATTCAAAGAGCTTATCATCCTCTGCAACTTCATGTTCCTGTTTGTCCAAACCAGCCATTATGCCCCATGATGCAACCACTATGCCCAACGATGATGCAACGTCCTCTGTTGGTGCAAGAAAAATTTCTGTCCTCGAGTCACGTCACCTCTGCACCTATTCCGGTTTATCAAAGGCCATCTGAGCTTTACCAGGATCCATCCCAGAGACGTAAGAATCACGGGGTCGATTTCAATAACTTGATTCTGTTGACAAAAAATGCAATGAAGGCCCGAAGAAGCCAATCGAAAAATGCTCAACAAAATTCCACTTACCCCTTGGAGAGTAAACGGTCCAGTTTGAAATCTGAGACGAGTGTTTTGCAATGGATGGATAAAGGTTATCCCAAGAAACGCAGAGAACTTACTCCATTGGATACGGTGTCCTTAGAACTCGGGGACACCGAAATGACTTTGGAATTTTCAAAGAAAATTTCAGATAAATTTGCATCACACGATACAGAATCCGCGATGACGGGAGAAGATACAATGATTAAATTTTCGGAAAATGACGTACCGTTAAAAAAACGATTATACAGAGATGTATTAACAAATTCGTCAACCAGTGGATCCATGTTGGATAACGTGTTTGATAAGAAATACGATGAGTTAGAACAACAAGCTATGGAACAGTATAGAATATCTGAAGAATGTTTGGCTCTTAGGTATCAGGTAAGTTTGACATTATTTTCAGCAATAAATGAATTTTAATAATTATTTATATCATAACCCTAGTCTTTTATCTGTAAGAATGTTCATTATTTCCAACGTGTGAAATGTAGGAGTTGGAGCGTCAGGCACTGGAGCAATATAGAAAAGGTGATAATAGCGTTGGAAGTACTATCAGCAATCAAGAATTGGCATCGTCGAAAATTATTCAGCATAATCAGGATCGAGAAGTATCCGAGGAGAAGGAATGCATTGGTGGTCATAAGTGTTCGGGATTCGGGCAATGCAGTCCCGTGAAAGAAGCTACAAGTAAAAAAGAAAAAGGTTACAGTCTAGAAAATGTCGGAACAGAGTATTACAGAACGTTTAATTTCTTTAATATTAATACTTGCGTAAGCTTTGCAATGAATTAGTAAAAAAAAAAAACATTTGAGATTGGTCATTCGATGATGCAACTTTAAAGAAACGTATATCCGCAAGGTACCCCCGTGCCTCGTCGAATAACGATTCTGAGACCAGAAAATAAGCCTGGAACTGGCGGTAGAGCTGAGAGGAGTATCATTGAAAAAAGTACCAAAACAGCAGCAGTCACCAAGAGTCTGACGAAATTGAATGAAAAACTTTGCGGAGATTCGAAAAACACAATTAAGGGTGCATCAGGCGATAAAATTGAGAAAACTGGTACATATATAATTAAAAGATACTGGTATACTTCGTGATACAAAAGTAGGATGTTCTTTTGATTTTGAATCAGCTTTATTTGCAGTTCAAGCACTACCTAAAAGGCGTCTGATACTGATGTCACCCTTAAAGAAAGAATCAGGGCCCAGGCTGATGAAAATGGCGGACTTGAATGACACCTCCAGTCTTCGACCGATCGACAGACACGTTTCGAATGTTTACAGGAAAGCGGAAGTGTTGAAAACCGGATGTGGAGATGAGAAGGTTGTCACGCTGCTTCGATCATCTGGAGAGGAAGGTATCCGAAAACACTTTATTCTAGCCAATGAAGAATTAATGGATGGTTATCCGGAAAGTTTGGCCGTGCAATTTTTCGAGCAGGAAGATGGATTTTGCCTGACGACGGAACAGCACCAAGAAAGCATTCAGCGACTAGCAAGTTCTTTCCTCTCGACAATGTCCCGACGTATCGCAAAGAATGACAGACAGGACCAAAATTTTCAGAAAGGTCGAAAACAATTGGGAAATGAAAAAATGTACGCAATCTGTATACTGCTGTCTAAGTCATTTGTGACGAAGTTGAAGTTAAAATTATTCTGGAATGAACATTTTTGGAAAAAATGTCCCAAAAAACCGTATGTCCAAAAATTATATTTGTGAAATTTCGTATTTCTCAGCGAAAAATTTCCATGAGAAAATGCACTAGCATTCTTGGTAAACAAATGATCGATACTTTAGAATTTTCTATTATGTTGAGTATATACACTATACATATATATATCGTTTAAAAGGATCTTTGTTGAATGGAAGATCATACACGGTAGTCCGTTCTCTCTTCGGTTATCGTGGGCTATTTGGAAGTCAAAATAATGACGGTAATTTAATAGAGAGAAGAATTCGCTACGTCAATTTCAACAACCATCGTACGTAAGATGGAAGTAAAATTGCAGAAATATGCGGCCGCAATGAATTTTCTGATGGAACAAGAGTGATCGATTTTTTGTGAAATTTTTTTATTGATCAAAATCGTATTGAATAATTAAATTGGCTTTTATAGCTTATGTTCAATCTCAGTTGACAAGCATTGTATCAGATTGTTGTTTATCAATACGTTTATCATTATTGTTGACTATTATATCGTTATCGTTATACCGTTACCTCTTTCTGAAATATTTTCTTTGCAAAAAGTAATCATGCTACTGATATTGCGTATAATGATTTTCATATCTTGCGCTATGTATTTTCATTATTTGTGTATTAAATGTTTATCCAAATTTTCAAAAAAATATACCAACCAACGAGTTGCGTAGCAACAAAACGTTCGTTCGAACATACATATTTGACCATACAAATGAGTTCTTCCGACTTCTGACTATTCGCTATAGGGTTGACATACAATATTTACAAAGAGTATATCGACAAGTCTATACAACATAACTTATTGAGAAGTGTAAACATGATTGACAGCTTTTTTTTACTGTTACACTGAAAATATCTTTGAAAGAGGAAAAAGTCTGCGTTTCTTATTGAAGATATCAATGTATGGGATGCATCTTGAAAGGCCATTACGCAATGTGCTTGTGTCAATGAATTCATGAAAAAATTGTTAACTATAAACAGCGTTGCCGATTTTACGCTACGAAATTGTGAAAATTGGTATTTTTGTAAAAAAAAAAAAGGTCAAATTATTTCCCGTAAAAATATTTTATTTGCATCGCAACGTAACTTGCTGATGATTAATTGAATCCTGATAATAAATGGCAATTGTGATAACAAAATTTTTAAAGAAAATTATAATTTTATATTTTTAAGACACGCATTAATTATACATATCGTTTTGTTCAATTCAATTTTTATACGGTGCTGATAATGTGATCGTGATTTCATTTATGGATATGATACGTATACGTAGTTTGATGGTAACTCAATTACGCGTCTTATTACAATAAATATAGGTAAGATAGAAATTTACTGTGCTCAACGATATTATTCAATTGAGGAAAACATTGCGTTTAATCTGATATCAACGTAAAGCATATATATACGGAATACACAGAACAATGTAATACATATGATAATCAAACAACGAGTGATATTAAAAATTAAAAAAACCAATCAGTATATTTCATTGGAATTAATATTAATAAAGCCATTAATAATGATACATGATTTTTTTTTTCATTAAAAAAAATGGGATTTCATAATTAAATATGCTTTTAAAGTCGTCCACACTGTACAATATTTTCAGAAGACTCTAACGTTTCGAGCAGTGGTGTCAAATGAATTTATAAACATTTTGCAAATAGATTCAAATTTCATATACCTTTGACTGAAAAGCAAAGAATATATTGCCCGCGTCAATAATATTTTATTTTTTCGAGTAGCGGAAATTATTTCAAAATAACTTGTATAATCGCAAGAACATAAAAAATTCGTGGTTGAATTTATATTAGATCACCCTATACGTACGTTGATCTTCTTTCCAGACACTGCTCATATATATAACCAAACCGAAAAGAAAAAATACGATCGACTCAACAGATTTTAATTTCATAAACGCTCTGAGTCGAGCTTCTTAGTAGTGACCTTGAGAACGTAATAAATTATTTTTACGAAGATAATTTAACAGTGTCATAATATTATGTTCAATGTAACGTGATACGGTCGAGCGGAGTAAAAAAAATGCGTATATAAATATTCCCTTAATATTTTCCTGTAGCTTTCACCGACATAAAAGGCTTGAAAAACATATTTAAGTTACGTTACGCAATTGCCACGCCCCGCATGGAACTGGTTTCAGATGCCATGTTCCAGGGAATGTTCCAGCGCCATGGTTAACGCGTCAAATCGGGCTAAACATTTTCAACCGACTTACATGTACGAGCCTTCTGTTACGAAACACTGCATCGACTTGGCAACAGCGCCACCAGACGACCTCGATTGGAGCGATTAAGAGGCACAGGCGTTGCCTAGCAACAACTTAGGACCAGTAAAGTGAGGTCAGCATAAGATACCAACCACAAAAAAATACATCTGGATACACATAAGAAGGAATACAAATAAAATTATGAAAAATTCTCATAAACGTTTGAACATCAAAATGATTAAAAAAGTTTTAAAATACCAATTAAATTTACACTCATAGGACATATTGTTTCTATTTTATTATTAAAAATACAATAAAAATTATTATCATGATAAAGCCATTAATATAATTTAGTACGGCAAAAATTTCGTTACAAAATTTCATCGTCTGATCTATCATACGTAATCGTATAAAAGCTTTCGGTCGAGTTTGCAGATGCATTGTTGTCGTACAATATTTGCAATGGATACCAGAAGATTAAATACTGCTTCCCATACACCAAGTTCCTAACAGCGACGTACTTGTTCGCGAATGTATACCGGGAGTTCTATAGAATTTGCAGTGTTGCCAAGCGGCCGCTGCTATTCGGAGCGGAGCGTCGCATGTTTAAGGTCGTTTGGTATGTGAGTGAAATATACGTATACTCGGCAGTCTACAGTCACTGCTAAACATGGAACTTACGACGCAGGAACTGGCTCTGCTACTAACGACGTAAGATAAGGATGTATTATAAGGGGTCGCGAGCAAGAAGGAAAAGAGGAGCGTCAGGTTATACTGAGTACCGGATGAGGATGAAGAAATCAAAGTCCAGGGTTGCCAGCTGTTCAAACGAAGCAGAACCTTCTGGCTAAACAAGACCGCCAACGGCAATTGTAAATTGCTTCTAAGCGGGAGAGAAATTTTTGACGACTGCTCAGCTTGCGTTGGCGGTATCTACACGTCCAGCCACAGTGAAATTTCCTTTTCACGTTATATTTAGGCTTAGCCTGTTTAAAATTACGTTCCACGTTTAATGTATAAATTGGATAAGAATTTTCACCAATGACCATTTTGTTCTATCGTGTTTTGTTTCGTTTAGTATGTGTGAAAAATTAATAACGTAATAATTTTCGAAGATGGTTCTGGCCCCATAGAAGTGGGATTCTGCTGAAACAAAAGGAATATATATCGGCCATTTTGATGTCCTCTAAAATCCTGCCAATTAGCACCAATGTTTGTGGTAAAACACCTCGCAGTTACCTTGCAAGCGTATTAGTTGAGCAGAAATAAACGAAAAAATATAAATGTCAAACAGTTGAGAAATCAACCATAACTATATATCATCTATAGAGACCAATGAGCAAGCTCCAGGAGTTAGTCACATCGTTGAAACTTGTTCGTATACCAAGTTGCTATAAAAGTCAAAGTGACGCGACCCTTTTCCTCTGTCATGTATACGCGGCAGCATTTACTAGGCACAACTTGAACAAGAGTTGCCAAGCGATGCCAGGAGTGAGATGAATTTAGAAAGTTGTGCGCAGCTGGCAGTAAAACTGGAATTTGGAGAAAGGGAGGGGATGCCCGAGCAAAGGAGGGCTGGTGGGTCAATGTACGACGTGGAACTTCTCCCGCTCGTTTCCCCGTTGCGACCGCCCAATCCACACCCTACGAGAGAACCACCACCGGTCGAATTTACACAAAGAGGATTGGATCGCCGTCAGTACCAACACCAGACCGTAAAATAATTTCCCGTACCAAATGGGTTTTGGGTGTGGTGGGGAACCAAATCGATAGTCAAGTATTCAACGCAATGGAAAATCCCCAGCTAGCTCAAAATTTCGTTAACCAATTGAACAATTGTGGTTCGTTAACGACAAGACCCAACACTGTGAAAATCTAACTTTCGTGGACATACTGTATAATATTAAAGACTGTTACTAAATTATAATTAAATCGTCCTTCATAAGACCGATCATTTGACCTATTTTATGAAAAGCTTACATTTTCTCAAATCAATTGCACAACTTATTGTTAAATCTCTACAACATATCGTTATCATGCAAGACAGAGTATAATAACAAATACTGATAGCACACAAATGCACTCTTTCCATACATATTAAATATGCAAACTGGAGTCGCGTTATTTATTCAGCTATAATATTGCGTCTCATTACAGTTCTCCGCTAAAGCTAATAACATAGTATTGGATGCCATAGTAATAATAATTATCCCACCTCTTATAAAGCTTCCTACTACATTCAACTATTGACAACCTTTCTCTTCGACGCAATTCTACTATATACGAAACTGTGCGTGGAACGCTGTAAAGTTTCAGGCCTTGTTGAACTTAGCATTAGCATATTCACCCAGCCTGGTAGGGCTGTGAACGTCACTGGTATGTTGCAGTTGAGAGCGCAGTATAACGGACGCAACTGGGCGCGTCCATTAATCCAAGGCCTCAGTATACAGTGGTCGGAAAAGACCCAGCCGTCACGTCCTCAGTGTAGCTGGCAAGTATAGGAGTGACCAAGTATAAAAATTTTTCACCAGCCCAGGGGACAGTACCTTGAAAGAGGCGCCTGAATGTAGTGTCACGATCAATAGAGGCCAGATTCGGCTGGTTTCGACATGTTCCGTCAAGTTCCCCTGGTTTCCTCCTCCGTCCACCACTACTACCCCACTACCACTACCACCATTACAATACCACCAGTCAGCCAACGAGCGAAGCAACCAGTCGACCAGCCAGTGATCTTGAACCTCTCTCCCCCAAACCTTATTTTAGACATGGACACGTTATATGGCAGAAACTCATACTTTCATAGGCTTCTTCACAAAAGGAATAATAGAAGAATTATCTGTCAAGGGAGAGTTCCCCTGAAATCTAAAATGAAGGTGTTTGAATGCACAATACAGATATATAGTTTCTTTCGCAAGCTCAAGTGGCGCAAATAAAAGAATAGTTGCTACCAAGAAAATTGGGCATGAAATATACGTGTGAGGGTAAAAACCATAAAATGACTACTAGGGTAATCATAACCTCGTACATTATTTGACATTTTCACTAAGAATGTCGCACAAGAGTATCATCAATATATAATGATAAGTTGGAGCGGGTAGGACAAAAACGATAGGATAGCCCATTCGCAAGGTATATAATTTTATGGAGTACTTTAATCAAGTAAAATTGCAGAGCCCCTGGAGTTTCTCAGAAAGCTCCCCTCATAAAATATAATTTGAGATATGCAATGAGCTGGTGCTGTCCTTTGTGACAAAGAGAACAGCGACTCACTGCATAATTCTCGTAAACATAAAGCCTCTGTACCTCCTGAGGCTTAGGTGCTCTGAGTATTGGACAGCTGGCATTTATTGTATTGGTATAGGGAACCATGTACTACATCAAAAGAGGGGTCAAAGGCGGAAAACTCTAGTTGAATTATGCACTGCGCATGCGTTAAGTACATCCCTCTCAATTTCATTGGTGCCCCTCCTTTCTATCTTTGTAAATATTAGATTAGGTTAGGTTCACTTAATTTCAATTCGAACCCCCTTTTGTACTTGTTGGGCACAGCGGAGGGCCTACACACACGTATACCAGCTATCGTACATTATGACTATATAAATATACCAAGTGTGCGCTAGGTTAAAACTAACCCAACCGTCCAACCAGCGATGAGACATTTGGAAGGAGGGGCAAGATGTAAGCTCCTGGTACATACTCACTCACAATGTTAAACAGGCTCGGCGCGCGCCGATCCGCGCGGCCTTAGAAAACAACGCAACTGAACACTCTGAACCGGCCACTGAAAGCGCCTGAACAGTTCGGTACGGCTCTGACGTTAATTTACCCGTTGTGTTGTTTTCATCACACCGACGCCATATTGGCTTTTCGATATAATTAATAAGTTGGAATTAGTACGCAGGCCTCGCACCTGCGGCGCCGATTCTATTTCGCTGAACACCGTTACAAATGTGCCGCGTGCAGTAATCTGTCATAACATTGTCCGCCATTTTGAATCGGTCGGTGCAATCCGAATGCAGTACGACACCAGATAATAACATTTGATTGAATTTTGAATAATTTTACCGAGTGTGCTGCGAGTTGGACTCAATTCAAAGGCAGTACGGCGACCAGCGTGTTTTCGCGGGATACGAATGCAGCGACTATTGTGCAATTTGACGGTAGTCGGCAGACGTTGATGAACACGCGATTAATTAAATATTCCTTGGATTTGTGGTCATGAACGTGATGTTTATGGAATGTTACCGACAGTGTAGATGGAATTAATCTTCTTTCAAATGTGATACTATTTATGAATTTTTCTTGACGACGACGACGCTTGGGTTCGATTGTTGAGTGCTACGCGAAACGAAATATTGAATAAACATCTAATTACACTAATAAGATTGGTTTAATTGAATTTTTATAAAAATTCACACGCCTATAAAATTATTAAGTGTGAATAATTAATAATTGCATGTGTTACATGTGACCGATCGACAAGCAAAATTGTCTAGTTGCAGTTATTGAACTTGTTTAATCTTTGTAAAACTCGTGTATGCTTTGTAGCATTATTGACAATGCTTGTAAGTATTCATATACCAAATGTTTTTTATGACTGTAGGAAATAAAACAAACGTAATGGAAATTTCAGTGCACTTATTACTGTACAAAAGGAATTTACTGATGAAATACATGCAGCATAGCAATTATCTAAATATTGGATTTGTTTGTGTTTTTCAGATTGGAAATGAACAGCCCATTGGAGCATGATTTTGTTGAATTAAAGTTTCCTTCAACAGGAAAATCTCACAAGAAATCACCTAAAGCTGTCTTAGAGGATTTTGGTATGTTGCATAAGTCTTCTTAACAATGTCGCTTCTATGAATCTTGATAGTATTGTATGATGTCAGTTGATATATTTATTAATTGTTTGTATATAATTACAAATTTAATTTATATTTAAGTCAATTAATATTGTTTATTAATGATCAATCTCCTAATGAATTAAAAACATATATAAATTTTATACAAATTTTCTCGATATTTCACAAGCGTATTATAGCATAACACAAATATTATACCAATTCATGGAGAAGTACAAATTTAGCAGTTATAGGAAACTTAACATGATTATAATAGTTCTGTGAAATCGTCTTGTTTGATGATAAAACTAATTTTCACCATTAACGTAAATCAATAATATCACTGTATATCACAAACAAAAGTTCAACTTGTGTAATTAACAACTTGATGTTTCATTTTGATCACTCCATAAAAGTATTTTCAAATGTTGTCACATTTTCTGTAGAATCAGGACCAAATTCAATGTCATAAAGTATTTGTTGAATTTTAAGCTTGGCTTCAGCTCTTTGCCTTGAGGTAAATCTTCTCAATGTTTCTGCGACTGACATACAAAAATAGTGCTCTTCATCAGCCACATATGATTGTGAATTCAGGCAATGGTCTACTTTCTGCAAATGGCTTCTATCATCTTCGGATACATGACAAAAATCAGCTGCTTCTTCTGATGATTGTTCCTAAATTGTAAAAAAGAAATGTCACAACTGATATTGTCAGAACTATTTGTTTAAATTACCTGATAAGAGAGTAACTGATTATTCTGCTTTTTCAGTTTTAAGTCATCCTGATCATCATTTTTATTTTGATCGGAATGACTCCGATCATTTCCATTCTCACATTCCAAAGAAACTAGCCATTCGCTTGTAACATTCAGATCTCTTTTTGTCTCACTAGCGGAGTAAGGTCCTGGTTCCCTTTTTATACTATTTGTTGTAAATCTTCTTCTGTGAACTATATAGTCCCATATGAATGACATATGATCAAGTAGTGGCCAGGGGCCAGCCAAAGGTCCTGCACGGGATTTTTGATCGGATTCGCATCCTGATGATATTAACTTTTTTTCCCTGACAAATCTGTCCCGCAAGCTTCTCCATCTATTTTTTGCTTCTACAGCTGTAAAAAAATAAAATTTAAGTTTTCCAAAATCATCAATCTACCGCACTATTATCGAATTTCTTCAAGAATTAAATAGTGTTAAGCCATTTACCATTACCTTAAAACTATTTTAAACTCTACCAAGCAAGGAAGAACAAGAAATATATTCCAACCTCTTCTGCGATAGGTTATGTTATGTTATTGTATACACGCAATATCGCTGTAACACATTGCATATCAATTGCAGCACCAGATATGCCTCGTGACTTACGTTTCACGTTGAGTTTCCCCGCAATGTTTATCCATGCTTTATCTTTTGTCGCATGGTATCCACGAAATTTATTATCATAAAGCAATGGATACTTTTTCACCTCCTCGATCAGCTGTATGTCGTCGATCAGTGACATATCGCGCACGCCGTGCCGTGGCCCGTCTTCGCGTTACGTTTTTCGCAAGTCGGAGTATCACGTTGCAGTTCGCTGCAGTCCCTCTTGCGTCTTACGTAAAGTCAATTATGGCGGGAGAACCGTACCGTCGCTATTGGCATCCAATCTCTGCAGTCCATTAGTCGATATCGACTGGATACCACAATTCGCAATACTTCGGTAACGCAAAAGTGACTTTACTGTTTTCTGTAATAAACGTATATGCAATGTAACTGTAAACATTAGCGAATAACAGCGCTGGAAAAAAGCAATGGCGTCAATGCGGTGCTTTTTCATTCGTCGTTGCTTACAGTTTCGTGGCGTATGCGTCCAATGTAGACGGCCTCTTTTCGCACTGCATAATAAAATAAATTGAACTCATTAAATTTGTTCTCGTTACCTACACTATCTGCATTTTTCAAAAAATGAAAGTTCTTATAGGATGATATTTTTAAGTAACCAATGAGAATCTGTACTTTTTGAAAAATGCGAAAAGTGGACGTAACGAAAACAAACCTATTATTTTTATTTCTTCCTTCCTTGATGGCTGCCTCTTATAAGATGTGCTAGACTTATTATCACTTATGTATGAAGTGTCTGTACAATTGAAAAGAATATTCCACCAGAGAGCATTGCATACTACAAAATGTGGGGTTTAGAAAAAAAAAAATGGAGTGCTTATTGAGACGTAATTACGTAAAGGAGCTTTTAGCATATGATACATTGTACCGGTGGCAAACTTTTAAAGATCGTTGACTTGACGTATCGTGATTCTTTGTAAAACGTTATGTATTTGATACGTAATTGCAACTGCTTATGATACAAGTTCTTTTTTTTTTATATTGAGTGTCCCGCCATAATTATTAGTTGATAAAAGCTCTGCGTGCTGCTTGCATTGCACACGCATTGAAGCATACTTCAGTCTGGTAAAACATTAGTGCAGCAGGTGGGCGTGCAAGATAAGATAGTACGTAAACAGTCATATTTTGACCAGGATTCAAATTTACGAATGATAGTCATAAAAATGTAGAGTACGAGTATTTTACAACTATGGTATAAAAATATGGTAAAGAAATTGAATGGGTACATGTATAAAATTGTCAATGAATATCAGGAGGACACCTCTGTTCGTGAATGTTATGTCTTGGCGCTATTTTTAAACTAAGAGAAATGTGAGTTTTTAAAGGTTAATAAAGTTAGTAACTTAATATCAATTATCTTTTTCTAGATGCACATAACTGTCGGAATACGGCAACAGACGATCCGCCATTAGCGTTTTGTGAGATTTGTGGTCAACAATTCTCAACCAAAAAAGATCTACGGTCACATATCGTTGCTCACTTAGGACAACCTCGAGTGGTCCTCAAAAGAATTCCCAACCTGAAACCCACAAAGAAAAAACATAACGATACGTATCGCTTGGATCCAGAAAAAAAGGGTTCTTTGAAATTGACTTTGAAGAAACAGAGTAGTACCGACTCTATAAAGCTCACTTTGAAAAAATCATCAAAATCGAAGGACTTTGCTGTTGTTAATTCAAATTTTGATTTCAATACAAATATTTATTGTAAGCAAGAACTGGCAGGTGTAAGGAAGAATGAAGAGACTAACGTTGAGGAAACAAAAGAAGGAATCGAAGAGACATTTGAGAATGTGATAGAGAGCCACGAGGTATTAATTATACTTACAAATGTTATAACCGCACATTAGTATGTATTAGAGTGTAGATCAAATATTAAGTTTCTACATGTTACGATGATAGGAAAATGAAGAAAATACAGATATTAAAGCGAACGAGCCTGATGAGTCTTTGGACGAACATGAAAGACCCTCAATGGATACTAACGAGGGTGACTCTGGTGTAGGGAGTGATACTGTAAATCCTCAAGAACGAGAGGATCAAAATGTGGATGAATTATCAGCTTTGGATTATTTCGACAATACAGAAAAAAGACTGACTGATAATGAAGATCCAGGAGAATCATCCGATGCTATAGAAGCAACGTGTAGGGAAACTATTGAAAATTTAAAAAAACTTGGAGAACAATCCAAGTAAGCAGTTATTCTATTAATACAGTAATATATCCTTAAACAAAAATCTTAAGTACATATAAATCTTAAAATGATTCTATATAATTATTCATATATGTATTTTAGTTCCAGAACGTCCAGCCCAATAACAAACGAAACATCAGTTGAAAAAGAACAAGATTTGAAGGAGGATATTGATAATCCATCAAACATGGTTCAACAGCTTGAAGACAATTCAGCCATTAACATCGTTTCAAAATCGCCAGTAATTCCCATGCAATCACCAAACCATACTTTGCCTTCTGATATGGAAAAGCACACATCAGTTTTACCGGAGGCCAAGTCCAATTTTAATTGCAATCAGATGCCCAGTGATCTTTCACGTAAGGATAATGAAAACAACAACAAAGGAAGTGATCAAACAGTCGTAAATATAACCGATCTCAATGCTGACTCTACCGGATCGATTTTGCAAAATTTCCTTATTGAGCATCAAAGAAGAAGTGAGAATGAAGCATCGTTAACCGATAGTCCACCACCAGGTGAAACTGAATACGTTTCTTTAGAGAAACTAGCAGAGACAACATGTCGTGTTTGCAATGAAAAATTTAAGGATATTGCACAATTGGATGAGCACAAAGCCAAAGCGAGTCACTATCAATGCAATATACCGGATTGCATAAATTTAGTGTTTAGTTCATCTCTCGAAGTTGCTCTGCACAAAGCTCAAGCTCATGGAGCGCCATTATCACCTAATATCGGTCAACTGTCACCACATTTAAATCCGAACTCGCCTCATTTAAATACAAACTCACCCCTTGCTGTCTCGATGGAGTCGACACACGTTTCTAGCACATCACAGCATAGCAGAAACTCTCCATTGACATCATCGCATCAGACAAGTTCCCCGACGTATGCTACTGTACCAAACACCACGCAACAGATGTTGCCACCAGTAAATTTTGAACAGCTTCCGGCTCCTGTGCAACAATTGGCTCAGCAAGTACAGCGAATGCCATTGCCGCAACCCCAGTTACCGCCAAGTCTTCCTCCTGGAGTAAATACAATGATTCCTGGAGCAAATTACTTTGCACAACCCGCAGGAAGACCGCCAATGTACAGGGTTCCTGTTCCACAAGGGATGCACTATCCTGCACAACTAGCTCATCTGTATTCACAATACGGTGCAGCACCATATCCACAAATGGCAGCACCACCGCAGTTACATCCACCAATGCCTCGAAACAGATATTCTTCAGTCATGCAGGGTACAAGGTTTGTGTGCTGCTAATAATGTAAGACTGAATCGTTGACTTAATTTTAGTAGCTACTGACATTGACAACTGAAACCTTTCACCTATGTGTAAACATTATCTTAGTCCATACATGTAGAGAATTTTTGTATACATTTTTTTTTATTGCGCTGCTTCAATGATTGTTATTTATTATTGCTTGAATCGACCATACCTTGGCAGCTTCAAATTATTATATTGATATTTGATAAAGCAAGTAAGCTTAACAGAAGCTTAAGAAATGATACTGCCCCATGCGTCTTTCATTGCTTATTCTATTGCAAATATAGAAATGATCAATATGTAGTTTGATTAATAAAATAATTATCTATTTTTTTTTAGAGCACCCAGGATGTCACAACCAGGTGTGGCTCCACGGCAGCAACGTATGAAAAGGCCAATTCATCAGACGTTGTCACCACAAACACAAAACAATCTCTCTGCGATGAAACAAAGGCGACTGGACGTTTTGTTACCTGACAGAAATGAAGATGCCGACTGTCACGTGATAGCTCAACAGAAGAGAAACGACGGGCTACCCGTGATACAAAATGTACAAGGAGCAGCAACACAACAACCGTCAAACAGAGCCGACTCTACGATACATCTGACGGACTCTATTACTCTCAGTGTACGACAACCTGGTAAGATTATCTGCACAACTTCTTGGCGGAATTTGCTAGCACGCATCTACGCTACTTTTCGTTTTTGTTCCTCTGCTGTCGTTTTTTTAACGTAACGGAAGGGACGCATCTCCATCCAAAAAATATTTTTACTAAACTAAAGGTTCCGCCTCAGCGCAATCACAGAATTCCTCCGCGGCTGGTGCAAAGAAACCAAACGCGGAAGCTGTAGCGAATGTATTGGCTGCGCGGGGTATTACGGTTACACCTGCTGCGAATAAGAACAAAGTGAGCGAACAGAACAAACAGCAGCAACCGCAGCAACAACAACGGACGCCACAAGTACAGTCTGCCGTAAATGTTACGGCGATAAATTTGAACTCTGCTATTTCGATCATACCTGCAAGTTCACAAAGAAAGGAACAGCAGCAGCAGCAGCAACAACAACAACAGCAGCAGCAGCAGCAGCAGCAGCATCAACAACAACAACAACAGCAGCAGCAGCAGCAACAACAACAACAGGCTCAATTTGCGATACCGCAAAATAGACAGAGTAAGCAATCAGCTAGCGACGTTGAACGACCGCCAAGACCTCCTACCGTGGATCTGACTCAGGATGGTCCACCTCCACTGATAGCACCTAAGCGAGGGCGGCCTTCCTTGTTAGTATTTGTCATCTTTTATTACAATGAGTTTTCCGAATTTTCCTTCTTTATTCAATTGTTCCAATTATTTTATAGAAATGTATTGACTTGTCCAATGTGTGAGAAGAGCTTCCAGAATCAAGGGATGCTTACTCTACATATGGGCACGCATCGAACGTCGAACAAATTGAACCACAAGTAAGTAGATTTTCTTAGATGTTTCATTTCATCAATATAACAATGTTGAATCAATAAATATGTGAAAAACTCACCATAACATTAATATGTATCTAACTTAAAGAATAATTTTTTTCAAGGTGTAATTTGTGCCCCGCGCAATATCCTACTGCGCAGGCCTTGATCGCGCACAGGCAAACCTATCACAAGGAAGTTGACACGACATTGCAAAGTGGTGGCGCAGAATTAGCACTACCTGTCGTAGATTTAAAATCACCACAAATTCTAAACCGACTCTCAAATCTCGGTATACAGAGTTATATACCGTTGTCACAACTTAGTGCCCAAACAGGTGGTTATTACGGTTTACCGATAGTAACAATCGACGGTGCACGAAATCCTAATATTTGTAACTTAGGTGCCCTCGGTGCTACATCGATACTGAGTTTAGGTCCCCTTAAACACCTCTCAAATAGATAACCATAAATTCTGTAAACTGGTATCGTGCAATCTTGCTGTTCACTCTTTGATTTTAAAAGAAAGCTCATATTTTCGTAGGAATGTTTGCCATTCGTAATTCATTTTTGATAAAACAGAAGATCTGAGAATTTTATTCTTTATGGATAAATATAGTACCATTGACGAGCACTAAAAAAATTGTTGATTCGTTAGAAAAATAATTCATCGGATATCAAGATCATTAATATCATATTTTAAAAGTATGAGCGCGGCGATACATATAAGTAGATGATAATGGCGTATTTGTTATTTCACCGATAACAGATCAATTCTTTTTTTTTTTTTTTTCTTTGAATGTTACTTAAACGGCGGTTAAGTGACATATAATTTTGCTGTGACTATCGCTTTTCTAATACCCTTCTGTTTGCGGAATTCGGACTTAATAGATATGACTATGAATACATCACTTGTGAATATAATTATAAATTCATCGTCTATTCTTTCATCTCAAAAAATGCGACGTACTGAATTACTAAAGTCGATTCTACCAAATGTGAAGGTCATCTTAGTTAATGTTTTTTAAATTCATATACGAAGTACACGGCTAAATAATATATAATATTAAGTCGTTGCAAAGTAGCATCATGAAAATTGTATTCTGTACGTTCTTATTGTTACATCGTTCATTTCACAAATTATTATAACTGATGAACAATAATACAATCGTACTTATAAATGCAGAGTGTACGATATCAAGCGACAGATGTTCCTCAGAAGTGTGTATATACATTTTTCTTTATGACATTATTTAAGATGGAGAAATTATATTTTGGTTTTCCTTCTAGCACGAAGAGTAGAATTAGTATTTTGTTCCTTACGTTACTTATTTGCCTTAGAAAAGTTTAATCGATCTACATATTTATCATTGGTAGATGACCAGAATTATTATTCTAGACTCAATCCAAGAAGTGATGACTATCAGTAACCTATCAATAATTTGCATTTGCACGTACCTATTTTTTAAGTCAACAGATCTGCCAATTTTTATATAAAAACTTCTGCGTAACAAAATTCTTCATAAGTTCCTCTTGCCCATTTTTCAAAACATTTATTTCACAAGCATTCACGGTATTTTCTCTCTCTATCATTGTATATTTTCTCTCTCTATCATTGTACATTTTCTCTCACTTTTCATTATCGTGACTATGCAAGAAAAACTCAGCAACTTTAAGTTTATTATACAAATGTATTCTGCAAACAAGCCAGAATTGACTTTACGAGCTGTAAATTCTTGTATATTATCATTACGTATTGCTTCAGTGAAAGCATGGGATGCAAAGAAACAATTAATTTATTCGAACATTACCAATGTAACATCATTTTTCTTCATTACGATAACCTTCATAGTATGTTAATTCAATATTTCTTGTTTTCATATAAATAATACGAAAATTTCTTTCAAGATCAAAAATTATACACCTGTTATAATACACGTTGAAATATTAAAAAAAAAACGAATCTTTGAATAGTCTTGATGGCTGGTATCATAGTTATTAGGAGACTCGTGTATCAGGCTTTCACTTAAGTAATACCAGGTATACAGTTAGAACGAATTGCATTAGGTTTGTCTAAAAGAAACTTGGCGTATTCGCGACTCTGATGAAAACTTAAGGAGTCTCTGTTATGCCAAAAATATTAGTGCAATTATTGGTTACTTAATAAGATTTGAAGGTATAACGGATGACTCGTTGATACGATTCATCCATAGAAATATAACATTGTACATATACGTGCATATTACGAAGCGTATTCTTATTTTTATAAAACGTTGAACTCTGATCTTTTTATTTGAAATGTCTAAGAGATTGATGGAAGAAAAATAAAAGAAAATCCATTTGTTTAATAGATCAAAATTATTTCTCTACATACCTGCTCGTTCCTGGTATAACCTTAGTTTCCTGTAGATCCTGATTAATTTTTAGAAGAATCTCGATGACCTTTTGCAAATGAATTTTGGGAATGTAAGTCATTCGAATACTTTTCTCGTTTGTGTATATTTCGGGTATAACGTCAATCGGTATAAGTGAATCTCCAATTTCACAATCTGCAATCTCATGAATGATCTTAAAATATAAAAATGAAATATCGGTACCACGGTATACAGGTGAGATTTAATATTACTTTTAGAGTTAAACATATTTTGTTCTACGTGACTAGATTATAAAAAAAAAAAGCAATTGATGAAAATCCACGAGTTTAACAATGGTAAATATTATGCATCATAAATAGTGTGTAGAAATATCTAAGTAAATTTTTGTGTCCACCAACGGAGTGAAGGGAGACCTAATAACTATCTCGTTCAAAATTTAACTGCACGTTTCTTCTTTTTAACAGTACCCTCGATCGATCGCTTATTTACAGAAATACCTAAGCCACGAAATGTGAAAAATAAAGCGTAAGGTCGCGAGATTGAGCAAACTTTAATGATTTCAAAATGGACAACTTTTCGCGCGTACGTAACAATCACTCTGCGTTCAAATTGTGCACGAAATTTGTCTATTCTCTGTTTTATACGACCTCGCAACTTTTTACATGCGTTATTGGCATTTTTGTGCGCGTAAAAATTAAGAAGAAAGTTTTAATATCACGTTTAGGACAGCACAAGGATCCACGCCAAATTTACTTAAAGACACGTCTTCTACGCTCAGGGCATTCTTTAAATAAGCGAGCGAAGTCATAAATATAAAACACCGTTAACGCATCATTAAATTTCATAGCGTAATAATTTTGATTCGCTTGGATACAATGAAAATTTAAAATATTCGCAATCACGACTGATCGCTATTTAAGACGGTTGAAGGTGCTTGCGCAAAATATATGAAATAAAAATTCTTCATTTTCAAAATACAATACGATCTGCCTAACAAATATTTGGTCAACGTACGCTAAATGCAGGTTTTTTTTTAAATGCAATTTCTCGTAATACAATATATATATATTTATCTCATCTCGTTAAACTACGTAATCTGAGAAATACTGGCTACAGAACTACACGTACCAGAAACTCTAAATATATGTGTATACACACGGTTATTCAGGACTATCGCATCACCTGAAGATGGTTCTGTTGATCTGATTATCATGAATTCCTATGATAGAACCACCTTCAGACGGTTCGACAGGCCTGAGTAACCGTGTATATCCTACGTCCTACGTATCCTTGAAAAAAATGTAACAGTATATTTACGTGTATCGATTGTTCCTTATCAGTGAGAAAAGTACAATTGTCGCCGATCGAATAAATACTTCCGAGTGTCCTGTCGTACAGTCGTGGTAAAATGGTATCGTCAAAATTGTATGTAGTTTGTTCTTTACGTGAAATAACAAAGAGGCGTATACGATGACGTACAATTTTTAGGCACGACCACGCAGAATTTGAAAGTAGCGTCTCACATAATTCTTTAATCCTAAAGAAACAAGTACGAAATACACGATTCAATATTCCATTGGCAATTAAAATTGCGTCATAATAATTCTCATGGTACTCGCGATTGCCAAAAAACGATCAATATGAATTTTGACCAACGTGTTTTCGACCTTCAAGACTACGCTTGACATTTACGTAACGAACTTTCGCGGCAAGCATATTATTGCACAACAGTAGTCAAAAACCTTTTCGAGCTTTAAGTAACAACGTACGTAACCGCCCGACGTTTTTCTTTAGCTGCAGGGAGAAGGGGGGGGGGGGCTTTGAAGATCTAGCATTTCTCAATCACTAAAGGGGGTTCATTCTACGAAGGAAACCGGTTAACTGGTGTATGACAGTCGACTTGTAAAACTTGTATTGTTTCGCAGCAACGTATATCTGTCGTTGGTCAGTCCGTGTAGTGGTCGTTGCACCAAGATGCAATAAAACATGTCCACTGCACATTGCACATTAGTACCTACCGTATAACGTAATAACACTAATATATTGGTAATGTTAACCTCATGCATCGATCACTGCGCATATCGATATAGTAACGAATGTCAACTGCAGCGCCACGTCGGCAATATTTCGAACTGCACTTGTCATAAGCTAACAGACGTTCAATTCTTTCGCAAGTACATTATGTATTTATAAGTACAGCACGATAGATAATTTTTTTTCAATAACCGAAGAGTTGAATTGAGACGTGCTCTACTTAATTAATCGTGTTATTAAGGTGCCCACGACGCAATCACCTTGATGCATCGAATTAATTCCTCAATGAAATTCCATTTGGTGAGCTTCTATGAAAAAGTCTGATTCGAGAGCGACAAGTAAAAATAAGACTCTGAGGATTGTCCTTACTTTTGTCAGTAATCCCTGATTCGTTTACCATTAATCTCTTGGAGCATCGATAGAGTGAATCAATTAACAGAGTGAGCATTGACTATTGAAACTGCAAATAATTTAATAAATTCTTTGTGCACAAGTGATTAAAGTGCATGCAATTCCAGATTACCAAACGGCGTGGTTGAATTTATTCAATGATTTATAACGTTTTCATTGATAATGATTGATCGATAGGTTTTAGATTATCTCCTTTTTTTTTGTTTCTGAACACAGCCACGTCAATTCCCATTTTGACAAGATTCCCGAGACATAATCCAAGTCAACTCTTTAATTATCGTTGGACTTTGATCTACGTATATATGCTAATCGGGTGTTTCTATACTTTTAATTATACGAAGATATTGAACGTTAATATTAATTGAGTGATTTTTCACGTTTGTGGCTCAAAAGGACCAGCAAGCGAAGGCATCGTTTCTTTCATTAATTCTTTCTTTCCTTTGTCACGTGTTTTTTTTCTCATCTCTTAACTCCCTCTGCTACATTTTTCCTCGAAATTTTCATCATAAACAATCTGACAAAATTAACAAGAACATACATAGCGTAAGAGTATTTTTCTGTGGTTTTGAAAGTGGGACAACGTGAACGCGATAATAATTTTTCAATTTATGTATAATCTTCAACTTCGTACTTTCCTCCATATATAATACCTCAATAATAATTTAACGGATTGTTTCCCTGTATCACTTTAGAAAAACACTCGTATAACGTTATAGATGAGCTATTCCCGGTAATAATAATCGTAATAATAATAACAAATATATCCAATAAAAAAGAGTAAAAGCAACGCGTAATCACGAATCTAAGTGACTAAAAAACGCTAAATTAATAGGTTCAGCATTAATTGCATAGAATCTGTGCCCTGATAGTATTATACATACTAAGATACTAAGAGCAAAACATTTAAAAGGACGAGACAATAAAGATAAATTACGAATTCCATAACAACGAAAACGTAACACGATTGCGACTCCAGCATGAACAACCTTAACAAAGAATTTAAGGAATAGCAAAATGTAGATGGCACAGATGTTTTCCGAGACATAATCAAATCTCGAAGAAGCGTTCTATTAATAATCGCACTAACGTTAAAAAAAAAAAGAAATTAAAAGAAAAGAACCAGTAAAGCTCACGCATCAACGTACATTTCCGACTCCATAAGAAGTTTACACTAACCGGGCAAACATGATCGGTAAACAAGTTAACGTTTTAATTAAAAATTCTTCAGGTATAATGCGACAACGAAAAGAAGAAAAGGAACGATAAAAATTTTTCAAAATAAAACGTTACGAAGTTCAATCGAATAGACGATGATTAGAGGATTTAAAAAAAAAAGAATCAAATGACTCTGTATTCGTCATAACGCATCGAACTGGTACGCTTAACTGTAACCAAATTGTACTTTGCGACATTGACAAAGCCATTTGATTATTCTGGCATTTCTCTCGACGATACTCGGCGGATCACTTACCCTCTGATTGCAATCATCGTTGCCCATTCCGACGCTACAGTTGTTGTTCTGCCACTGGTTCGTTTGATTCGTCTGAGAGTTTCCGACCCAGGAGTAGAGACCAAGGGCCGAGTCTACCGAGCTAACACTATCGAAGAAGACAGGAGAGGAGGACTTCGAATCGGGTTCGGTAATGCGTTGATAATTATCCGAATCGAGGCCCAAGCGATCGAAGAAGTTTTCGAGTTGGGTGACCGAACGCGGAGGTCGCACTGGTAACTTGTTAGATCGCAGATTGTCATGGCGCCAATAGCGATCGCTAATATCCGATTTTGATCTTAAAATTGGTCGTCCACGTCCCTCCTTCCAACCGTCAGAGAACCTTGAGTTACACGTAGGACTGTAATCCGTTTGACTGTTACTGCTCTCTGTATCAGGACTGTATGGTCTCACTACAGATGGCGGTGTGCCGCTGCCATAGCTGCTCTTCCTAGACCTGTCTTTCTCCGTAGAATGTTGAGTGGAGGCCCCGCTGTCTCTACGATTGTGACTCCAACAATCCTGAAAGCAACAAAAGGAATTCACGGTCAGTAGACTCATTTCTGGGAACGTTTTAAAGACGCTGACAAATGATTATACGCACTTGTATTCTTGGAGGCGGTTCACTACGATGCGTGCAGTGTCCGGATGAGCCACCGGAATCCCTAGCTGTTGCCCCGTGACTCAGTTTACTGGATCCCGACGATTTTTGAGTTCTGCCACCAGAAGATAACACGCTGCTGGCATCACCGCCACCGGAGCCTAAGGATCTTCTGATGTGTCTAGAACTATAATCCAGGACGTTAATGAATTTTTATAAGCGTCACTTTGAATTTAGAATCGTTTGAGCATTCACAAGTGAATTGTCCTCAATTACGGCCACGGACAAAATCAATGATAATGTTGGTACGTAGTTGGAATTGGTACATCCGGTTCCTCAATTCCAATAGCAATTTACTAGGTAATTTTATGATTTACGTGAAAGCATAAAGTATGAAAAACATCTACCTTCGATAACATATGGAATCTCTTTTGAAACTGTGCTCGGAATAGTCAGAGCTCGTTTCGCAATCCGGACAATTATTCATCGATTGATGATGGCCAGACGTCGGCTGTTTCGAGGATGACTTTGATGAAGCACGTGGTGACAACGATGACCTACGTCGAGTGCTCGTGTGAAGATCGGGCAGGGACTTGTGACATACAGTTTCGGCTGGCGATGAGTTGCTGGATTTTTTCCCCGATCTTCCAGACGAATGAGAGTGCGAATGACTTCTGCCAAATTTGAAGCGGATATCCGAAGGCGCGCAGTACTACGAGAATCGAACATAGACATAAAATTAGATGTGAACGATTCGAAAGTATAAAAGTGTCTCCGGTACGATGTACCGGAACGAGTTTGGACTTTATGTATGACAGTCATTAAGTTTACCGTTTGCGTGGTAAAGACAAAAAGAAATTCTTCTTAAAAGAGATTTATCATTGTATCTTTACTTCCAGTGATAGTCATTCCAGCAACTAGGCAATAGCTTGCACCATGGTAGCATAGAGTTCTATGTCCGCTTCGTCAAGTATTCTAAATGCGTGCCTCTGATAATGTATGACCAGTATTGTCAACGCTCAAGCGCATATCGAAGTATCGGAACATATAAGTACTATTTCCGGTACCCCTATCCGACGAACACTTTAAATCAGACACCTTCGCCATACCTATAACCATGGACAATAGTCTCCCGTACGTACCGGATATATAATTTAAAAATAATTGAACCCCGAAAAAAAGACTTTGTATCCATAAAGTATAACTCGTGCGAAGGCTATCCAATTCTAACAATGCTTTGAACTGAACCAAACTGTCCTTCCGGCGATGCTCACCAGTGTATGGTCATTGTCTCTACAACTAGGAGAGAGACTTCCGGGTGAGTATCTGAACTTGTCCTCTCTTCCAACAACCCCGTTATTCTGAGCCGTCGGCGGTGGAGTATCCGGAAAGAAAACATTTTCCTTGCTGTCAGTGTTCAAGAGCCTCCTAAGTTTCGTTTGCAACTGATCACTCCCAGTTCCGCTCGGTGGTCCGGAAATGGTGCGTCGTTGGGGAACCGGAACAAGTCGTGGACTCTTCGGAGGTAGGGCCGGTGGCAGTGCTCGTTGAGGACTCAGGATACCGTCGGCTGAGAGGATAAGATAAACACATCAGACCACCAATATGACAGGACTGTCCAAAGTAAATCTCTATCGCCCTATTTACTAGTCATCCCGATAAGACAACTTTATGTATATATTTATCAAAACAGTTATGCTCACGTCTGTCCTGCTCGTGACAGTTTGCCCAGCAACAGGGCGACGTTATCGGGGTTGTCAGTTGCGGCGATATCTGCTGCAACGAACATGGTCCGGAACTACCACACTTCCTGAGTAGTCTTGGTGGTGCCCCAGGCGCGGTAGGCTGAGAAACCTGAAGATGCCCACTATTCTTAAGCTCCTGCTTCCGATCCAGAACGGTCTCGCTCTTCACGTAAAAGGCCTTCGACTC
Source organism: Calameuta pygmaea (assembly GCA_031762395.1). Taxonomy (NCBI): domain Eukaryota; kingdom Metazoa; phylum Arthropoda; class Insecta; order Hymenoptera; family Cephidae; genus Calameuta; species Calameuta pygmaea. The sequence goes on along the minus strand of JASANN010000531.1, from coordinate 202,344 downwards.
CTGTAGCAGCTCCACTGCACTCTTTCTCTTTCCTGAACACGCGCAAGAGCACAAGAGGTTAAGCGATACTTGAGTATCAAGTATGTGGCAAACAGTGAACTTCCGTTACAGCAGCCGTAGAAGTCTCTTGAGCGTGTGCGACGGCGACGAAGCACGTGCTCTCCAGAGATTATAAGGTAGAAATAATGTCGGTAATAACAATGCATGGCTGCGATGTCAATAAGAAAATAGGGGAACATGTCAAAGAAGACACCGATCGAAGAAGATTAATCCTAACCTAAAAGTAGAAAGAAAACTGCGTAACACGTACGGGAGACAAGAGTGTCGAGTTACCAAGTACAAGCTAGAGCCAAGAGGAATAAGACGAAGTACAAGCCATACAAGCTAACTAGCATTGTTAAGGGCCTGTCTTCAGAGCATACAAAGGGCCTGTGTAACGCGGTGGAATACGCCGTGTATACTGTGTATGTACACCTAGCGTCGTATCGTGGAACTAAAAAGAAGACGAGTGCTACGAAGACAGTACTATAGATACCGAACGCGTATAAAACAGTGAAACCGCTGGCTGTATATGTATGTAGTTCTTCTGCGTTCATTAATACAGCTGTTAAAATAGAGTGCAGCGACATTGCTATACAAACAGAAGTTCAGTTTCCTAGGATACCCACGTATTACTCCTGCCTTTCCGACAGAGAAGTTCGTAGAATCGCATAGGGCGACAACGCATTGTTTATGTACGCGGACTCCGGTCCATGTGTAAACGAATGCACATACGTAAAACGAGGGGACATGCGTGAACAGCGCAAGGATATAATGTTTCGTGGGTGTGTATATATGTTGCAGCGTTAATGACAAGACGTTAACATCTGGCATGTGCCTTTCTCTCTTTCTCTCTCACTCGCAAGAACGAAAATGATTGATGGCTATGGCCAGCCTCTCCCGAGTGGCAGGGCGTTTTCTTTGATAAAAAAGGTTCAGACGCAGTACAGAGTGAACGTGAATATGAAAAAAGAAGGGCAACGAGTATTCTTCTACACGTGAGAAAGCTAATCGAACGGTTGGTAATATTTTTCTGCGAATTTTTATCGACTATGTTTTTCCATACCAGAGACAAAAAATTGGCGTTATGAAATTTTTAAGAATTAATGAATATTCGAGTATACGTTGCTCAACGACTGGTTAAGACGTGACCTTTATAAGCGTCCTAATTGACCCAAAGGTCGTGTCGGACTAGAAAAGTGGGGTTCGAGAATTCGAATAAATCGTACTCCAGGCGTTATGTCAGGCAGCTATGTATGGGTACCTGTTTGATCGACGTGGTGTCGATGATGGTTCCTGACGTAGGGCGGTGCAGGGTGTCGCGCCTGCATGTCCCAGTAACCCCGGTTGCCAAAATTGTTGACCCTTGGCTGTTGTGAAGGTGAAGTCTGCTTACAGGGAAGCCTTGCCATGGCAGTCATCATTTTTTCCTCCCCCCGTTGCTCGTTAATGTCCTTAAATAATTACTTCATCGATCCGCCCCATAATTTGTTGCGTCGACGCCTCAGCCCCATTTCCGTGCTATTGTTTGTTCCCTGAAATTAACAATGAGACGTGGAGAGATAAAAAAAAAGGCAGCAAGGATACAAGGAGAAGAGTTTTCTCTTAACCATAACGGGAAATGCGATTGCACGGTAGACAACCTCGTTAGAATGCCGCGGGCGAAAGTTAGCGAGTTTTTAATATTTATTAGGGCGAACCCTTGCTCTTTATTCCATGACGTGGAAAACCGTTGAGGTGCGTCGTGCTGTGTGCGCGTTGTACGAAAACTTTAGAATAACGTATAAATATTAAAAATAATATTGCGATTAAAATTTTTTTAACGTTCAACTGTCAGTCCGGATTTTTGTATCATTCTCACGCTGACGCGTGTTTCGTGTCGATAAGTTAGCGATTACCGACTGGTGCGTCGGTAACTTTTTTTTTCTTGGAAAATTCAAAGATAAGACATTCTTCGAGTTCAAGATCATTTAAGAGACCCGTGTCAATCCCATTAATCTTATCCACTGACAAACGAACGTGGCTAACGGTAAAAGTAATTTTTTATTACTCAAACAGTCTAATGCATTAGTCTACCTTATGCCTTGTCTCCGTATGTTTTCTACTTGACCTAGCTTCAAAAACACGAGACCCTGAATTTTGTATTCACGAAATAAAGGCGCAAAGGGCAAACGATATTTACGTGAATTGCGCAGTCATAATTTTACATGAAATTTTTGTCTAACCAATATGAAAATTAAAAAATAAAAAGTTCAATTAAAAAACCAACCCAAGTCTTAACGGTATATATATTATAAAAATATTTTTAACGAATTGACAATACAAGGTATCATTAACTGTAATTGAAAACAATTGTATCTTTCATACAGAATAAATACATCGTTCGCCATATCCCTGTTGTAAAAAAGAACACTGATGGCAATTCGTTAACGATATTTTAACCCCTGACGTGACTCTAGTATATTCGGTCAATATTCCTTCTGCCTCGAGAGAGCGCGAACCGTTGGCTATAACCAAGATAAAAAATATGACAACTTCACTCGAAGATACCCACGACAGTATACTATATCAACATATTGCCCACCTAAATATCCCATATATTTAATTCCGAAAGTCAGTATAATAATATCAAGTATTCCCAATGTGGTCGATAAACATAATCCTAAGAGGATCCATATGCTCTTCTCCCATGCCAGTTACGTGTCCAACCCGTCCTACGAGCACATATATAGAAAAGTATATACGCAAGTACATATCTACGTAAGTATATCATATACTACATATACGAATGAGAACATTAAATATACGAACCTTCCCAGTGACAGTCCTTCTTCACCATTATATTACTAAAGTAACTTCCCGACTCGTTTGCATAGACTGTACGAATAACTGAATAACTATAAGAGCTACGGAAGCCAGCATCAAATTCCAGCTAAGCTAAGCTACGTGTCAAGTGTGTAGCTAAGGTGGTCTCTTTTTTAAGCATTATACATATTACAAACCGCCATTTCAATTGGATCGGTTTCGATTCGGCTGACTTTGCATATTCCTCAGCGTGAATATCACAGAGTGGAATATTCAGTTGGATTTGTCGAAAGGAGTAGAATTCATTATTCGACTAAGAAAAAAAATAATTTTATCCAACGTATATGCTGAGAATTGAAAAGATAGCGCTTTTAGCTGGGTTCAATTATCGGATTGAACTTTCAAACAATCAGGTAGGGGGACGCTTCCGAGTTTATTCTTGTAGACAGGAAGCCGAGACTTTTTGTACCAGTATCCATGCAATATTCACTCGATAGAGCGAATGAAATATTTATAGGAAAAGAATTTCAATACGGATAGACGGGAGTCAGGATGAACTATCACGGTATAGAATATAGTTTTGACCAGCGCTGTGCGTAAAATGAAAGTCATTTTGATAGCCATACAGAAAATGCATTTTTTTTTTCTTATTATTCGAATTAAATAACCGAAGCGTCGTATAAGATCCGGGATCGTATCGATTGAATCATCACTTTCATCTACTTTTGTTTTTCCCATCGAGTTTAACGACTAACTGGATCATCCCCACTCCCTTCGATCCCCTTCAGCACGATTTGCTTTTTCGAGGTAAATTAACCCAACTTCTTTGTCACAGTCTCCTTTCTTATGCTATCGCCAATTAATTCGCCTGGAGTGCAAAGACCCGGTTCTAGCGAGGAACTCAATTGGTTTTTTACGTCCCTCATTGGCAGCTCTAACGGTGCCAGTACACAGGGAATAATCAAACCCTGGAATTCATTTGAATATAAATACCAAGCGAGCGAGGAATTCATCGGGTTGGCAGCGTTGATTAATTAGCACGTATATCCACTGAGGATTGATAAAAGAATGTCGAATGACATTAATTATCAGTACAACAAGACCGTTTAGATGCAAATCGCAAAGATTTAAAATCGCGACACTCGGCGCCCGGGCGATAATAAAATTTCAAGAATGAAAAATATGAAAATAAAATCAATCAATGTCCAGCCTTCGTTCTCAACAAACGACGCGACAAAGACTTAGGGTCAACGAGACATCTCGTCTTATTTATTGTCGCAGCTAAATGCTAATATTCACAGGATGGACAATTCGTGGCGCGCGTGACAATTGACCTAAATATTTTCTATTACAGGATGAGACGCCTCGCGTCGAATTAGACTAACAACAGCCAGGATGAACCAGTAAGGGGGAAGCCTTAATGAACCAATTATTTATCCCGACAGGAAAGTTACCTATGCTTTGAGGTTTGGAACGATCCGGGAAGCGAGTCACTAAGTGAGGTTAGGTTCGTTTAGGGTCAGGCAGGAATTTAGAAGGCTGATCGACAACACAGCGGGACATCGGTTACTACGGCAGAATAATCTGTCGCTCACGGAGTCTCTCGGATTTCCCAGGAGCCGTGCGATTTATTCATCTAGTTCTGCGCCGCCTGGTGGTAACTGCTCGGACTATTGACCCGCAGCCAACTTCACGCGTATACGCAGACATATCCCTCTGTACGTAGAATGAAGCACGTGAATGACGTCTGGCTTTCTTCTTCGATTCGATTGATCGATCAATTTATTACACTTATATAATCCCATTTACGAATCATCTTTCGGGAAGTTGATACGCCCTTGAAAAGACTCCGCTGGTGTCCTTACGTACGTACAATGTGATTACAATCGAAGATATTGGATATCGCGGAAAGACGAAGGATCCTTGGGTCAATTAAGTTGGACGTCGAGGGAGGAAATGAGCTCCTGATAAAGTGGCTATCCCTATTTAGGAAGTTTGCCAGGATAAAGCACATAGGTATATGTATACACTATAGTTTGATATCTCGCGTGTGATAGGGTTCATACTATGGAAGAGATAGGGGGAAGAAATTATTAAAATTGATCGTACCAATTTCTTTAATGGAATCGAACAGACGAGAATTTTTCAGAGTATATATCTTCGCAGCGAACGAGGCACGGGACAGTTTATAATTTTGATGGATCACGCTCCACTCGAACTCTTTTTATATATCGTGGGTTTCCTAATTGTCGTTTCGTGGGCGTCTAATATCCAGCAGCGAGACCACCGTTATGCTCATCCAGCCTGTCTCGCCATATTCCCAGCTACGTATCGGACTTCAAGTTAAAGTAAGTAATTCATTGACGATGCGTATGTCTCTCACGTATCCGGCCTGCAGGTAGAGGTGTACATTTAAAAATACATTGCAGCACGACCGTGGAATTCCGAGTAAAGCGAGTTCCTACAATCATTTGAATTATATACTGTATGGATCAAACACGTATATGAATCGGTATAAAATTGTATTTATGTCAAATTTGTCATACGCATCAGGATCGTTGCCGTACTATGCCTTGTTTACTCGTACGTACATATTTGCTGAAATAATATACAGTGTTGCGCATGAAAGTATCGACAGACAAATAGATATCTCGACTACGTACAGTGACGCAATTGGTGTATATACCATAGACAGAAAATTTGTTGTGTCGCGAGAGAATACGTTTTGACGTCCATTCAAATAGCTTTCACACGCTTGAGCGAATAATGTCCACCTCGTATAATGGGGTAGTACAACCCGTTAAATTATATACGTCGATAGGTACGTACGCGTCTGAATAGAAACAATGAGATTGTTCGTTGAATCGTTAAAGTAATTCGATCAGCCATGAAAATAATAATCAGCAAGGAATATTTTTGAGCCATTGTCATAACGTCAACGCGTGGCAACCCGGACGTTAAATATTTATTAAACGTGGGCAAAACCATAGCGTAAACGAAGTTGAGGTTATAAGAACGAAGAAATTATTCGCCGCATACGATGTATAGATTATACGAGAGTAAGTCATAGAATTTCTGATGCCGATGGCGTTTGCCAAGAAAGCTAACAGAATCGAAAGGGTCCATAGTGAATGTCATTGTTTTCGTATTTTATTCAACGCAGGCTCAATTAATCATCGAAGATCTTCTTATATGGGATACCGAACTATCTTCATCGTCCAAATGGATTTCTCTTAACGTTCATCGGACATTGATTGCGCCGCGTGGCAATGGTGACCACGTAGGAAAGAAAAAAAAAAGGAGGTAGAAAAATAAATTATATAGACACAAGAAATAGAACACACAGAGGTGTCGTGTTGCAAGACCACAGAAATATTTGTGTGGGCTTATCGAAGAAACTGAACGGAAAAAAGCTCGGCGGAACAGCGACAGTGAGAGCTAACGGACAACTCTCTGTTAAGTAAAGGATATGGATTCTACTTTTGCATCATGCGTGTATACTGTATATGCATATACAGAGTCAACGTTTATTTCCTCATGCAACCTACAGGTCCTTTCAATTACAAATATCTCCCGTAGACTACCCCTCAGCGTGGGTGAGGTTGGTTTCGCGGGGGAAACGATCGATTTCTCTGGGCAAAAAGAACACGCTATCATTTATATAAGCTTTCACGCATTGTAGTTGTCGCGCCCTACAACTACAGGCTGTTTCATCTGTGGAATCGTTGCGCGACATTATCGAGCGAAGGTCGCGAATGAACGAAAACGAGTCTGCTATAGGGTCGATGATTCCCTGTAAACTGGAAGGACACGTTCTTTCTCTTATGTGTGTATATATATATATATATGCATTGTATCCACTTTAGATATTATATTATGTTATGTCACGCTACACCTCGACTACAGGGCGTGTCAAAAATTGCCAGAAATTCCCTGGGATGTCTGTTCTCATCGAGCGACGGCTGACGCAAAATAAAGTAAAGGATGGGCCACGGCCTTTTATACTTTATTATACATATATAGAAACATACACCGTGTTACATACGAAACTTATCCGAAGTACAGGTCGCTTCGTCTTTTCAACTATTTGTATAGGTTTATGGGACTACAGTGGAACCCCTCATTTTTTAATCAGTTGGGACCGTGCCGACTCTCAAATTTTAAGTTTCCCTTGAGTCCCAGCTCTCGATTTCCCTAACTCTAAACTCCTTCTTTGCGCACAGATAGGTGCGTATGAATAAACGCTTAAGTATGCGCATTGCTGCCCTGATTGGTGGAGATCGCAATAGAGTGGGAGAGCTCAGCTCGAGTGGAAGTTAAGAACTGAGAGGTGCTCTGGATTTAAAAAATTAGAGGTACTTAAACTTTGAAAGGTTCGAATTTCTGAGCATTCAATGTATATGGGGATCAATGTAAAACGCTGAAGTAAAAACGCCGGCAATAAGGAGAGAAGGTCTGAGCTATCTACGTCTATCCAAGCTGTCTAGGACGTCACGTCACGCACGAGCTACAGGGGTTTTCAAGGTTGCCCTATTAGTTTGCCCACTGGCAGCTGGCTGCAGTTCGGTGAAAATGAAATGAACGACATTATCGTAGACCTAACGTATAGCTATTTATAAGTCGTGTGGGACTATATATGGATATGAACTACAATGTCGTTACGTGTTATGCATAATACATATTCTGTAAGTCCTGTACATGCAACTTGCACGTATCTATGTACGTATGGACACGTATATAGAATACTACACAATTGTGATACGGAGATCGACGTGTCATTCTTTCATTCTGACACGTGTGTATGATTGTTGGATCTTTGAACAGGTATACTAGCGGCTGGTCTACTATGCGTGGGCGTTATTCACTTGCGATACCATTGAGTCCCAAGTTGATATATTATGCATCAATTGTGTTCAAAAGAACTTTGTTCTCGTGTATATTCGCGTTTCCCCATATCGATGACCTTGATGCTTGCAGAATGGAAGTGAGACGGTATAGCATTGTCGATGGCTGAAGAATACCGTACTACGTATATACCCCGTGTGTCATAATGACGTAAAAGGTTTTAAAACAAAAAAAACAGAAACTCCTAATATCCGTTACGCGTAAAGGATGTTCCACAATGTCCCGGTACTGCGCCGGCTTTGACACGGGTCAGGAAATTGACATGGTTCACGGTTAGCAGCAGGGTGATCCAAATGAAACACTCCCTGTGCCCTGATGTCTCGTCAGACGAGCACGCGTCACGTAAAGTTAGCCATACATTCAATTAACAGCCAATCTAACGTCGCCTTCACGGCTAGAGACCCTTGGAGATTGAAATATTTCAATCTGGCTATTATCACGCTATATTAAGAGACCTCGAGACTGTTCGTATCTTCGCTGATAGCGGATGTTAGGGTCAGGCGATGAGGTCCAGTGCCACTTGAAAAAAAAAAGGTACAGACACTATAACCACTCAGGGTTTCTATTAAAAAAATAAAATTCACTCCGTTACTTTAGACAATTTTTACAATCAAAGCCCGTCCTCCTCCTAACTGTGTATCAAGTGAAACAAATTTCTCCGGAGGACGCCATCGTATTGATTGAAGTGGACTTGAGTATTGCCAGATGAGCAGTAGTCATGCAGGTACAACCTTATACATGTCAATATACGTAGACGTCACGTACGCGCACACGTGGCTAAGTGCGTACATATACATACGCAATGGAAGCTAGATAGGGGCGACCAGCAAGGAAAGAACCCACGCAGCGTTACAGAGCCCCATTAGTTTGAAATCTGAGAAAATCCAGGGACTCTCAAATGACGATCCCTGGGTAAAAGTTCAGGTAGCAAGCAAAAAATTCCCTTAATGGATTTTGCGAATCCTTTACTGTTTCTCTTGGTGAGCACCATTGAAATTCGTCACTAACAATTCCTGGAGAATTTACCGCAGGACGCTCGAGTGCTTGGATACGTGTGCCATTTCGAGTTACGGACGAAGTAACTTGAATTCGGACAGGATATTGAACCGGAATGTAGAAAGCAAGTGTGTCTTCTTGGTTATATCGGTAACTGAGAATAATAATGTTTATTTATACTAATTTTCATAGAATTCGACTCCGCCCCCTTCACCCGCTACCTTAGGGGAGTTAAATCACGAATGACAGGGAATTAAAATAATTCCAGACAAACAGCTGAACCGCATCGCGTATGCAGATGTAAGTACGATCACAGCTGACTGATGGGATTTTCCGCGTGTTTATCATGGCACAGTATACTTGGGTTATTGATGTAGTCCACACTATTATGATCGGTTCGTTCGGCGAGTTTGTAGTACTGAAAGGATTCGTTGAAACGATCTTACTGCACAATGGGATGTATTGTAGCGGGATAAGCTTCTATGTACATCTAGTGAAGTCTCGTGCTGCGGGAGGGACGACATAGACGAATCGAAGGTTCACGAGTGATCCGAGAGAGGCTCCAATGGTATTAACCGTTAACGGTAACCGGAACTTCCGCGTGGGACCGTAAGTCGAGTTGTCTTGTTCTGTGCTGCCTTTACGACTAGTTACGTGCCGGGGATTTTAATTAACTTCCTCTCAAATGGATTCTTCCGATGTCAATCGTCTATGGCTGTGCTTAGGGAGCTGTCATGCCAGTCGTGTTCTCGATTTAATATCTATGGGTTACAGCAGATTGATTAGAACACACGTGCTGTATGTTGCCAGTACGTAAGAAGCACAGCTTTCGACAAGTCACGATACTGTTTAATTGGACGCGATTGAATTCAACTGGCGTTTAATAAATGCGCGCATACCTAACCGCTCGTACGACAATAAGTATAATAGACGTGATGCTGGTAATGAAGATGAAGATAGTGTCGCCATCTGTAGCGCGAGAAATAAATTTGTATTAATATCAAACGATAGACGCGCGTCTACATTTCAATTATGCTAGTCTTATTTTGTCGGTGTTTATTTTCTAAATTATTCTACACTCCGCTACTAGAATACTGTGTTTATCATGAATTATAGAGATATCCAACAAACTCGTTTTCGATTTTGCGAAACGTCGTACTCTGACCTTTTCTGTCTATATTTTTACGGATTCCAAAATTTTGTTAATAATCCAACTCTCGTAAAATTACCCAAGCGATCGTTATTTATGCAACAGAAAACTCGAACGAGTCTCCCTGTCTCCGCTGAGAATGTCATAATTGGAAATAAAATTATGATATTCTTAAATTCTCATTTTATCGTCGGTCTTAACGAATACTGCAACCCCGCTTTTACGTTCGAACGAAATTACCGTCTACTTTGCTACGGTAATACGCACTTTGGTATCTATCACTAAGCGAGCAGTTGGATTGTCACCTGTCAATTTCCTGACAACTGGCTGCGAAGTTCGTCCCGTTAAATATTGAAAGACTATGGGAAGGGAAAATCTCTTGTCAACAAGAAGAGAACAACCTGGAGGAATGCTTTTATCATTATAATGAATTCTCAGTCTTATTGAGTGACACATGATTAATGTGAAATAACAAAAAACCGAGAGACTCACTATGTGAAATCGGCGTGTAAGGGCCTAACGCTCGTCATATAGTATAGACAATACTGGTATTTTATTTCAATAATCTAGAACGTTACAAAGTGATACGATATTCTTCCTTGCGACAGTTAATAATATTTTACGATATTTCGTCTCGCTGTACTAAACTTGTTATTGAGGTTTACTGTAATGCAGACAAACATGATATTTCGTTCTCGGAAATTTTCGTTAAGCCCTAAAATCTCAGCGTTGAGACTTTTATACATCAATTATTGGAAAATAGATTTTTTTTTTTTTAATGAGCAACGTGGGATATGTGACAATACTAGACAATTTGTTGTGATATGATTTCTATGTACATTATCCAAGTACTGATAATAACTGTAGGATATACTTGCTTTTGTTGCAGTACAATGGTATCTCATGGCATTTACCTTTTGCAGAAAATAATGGTGTTGGTGTTAGGTGAGATAATATAGATAAAGAATATATTTCTAGTACAAGCATATCTCGTTCTTCATTGTTTATACAATTTTGAATGATAATGTGGTTATGATAACACTGAAGATAATTTTATCAAATTTATATTTAATGTAGAAGTAATTGAATATTATAGCGCAAATCATAATAGAATAATGATCAATTCAAATAGGTAAATAGGCAATATAAAATTGAATAATGTAAAAGAATTAGATAAGATGACAGATAGATTTTCATTAATCGGTATTTCATATAATCCTTCATTAAAATTCTTCAAGAAATATTACAATAATGCAAAAAAAATGTTTCGTACATGATTTCGAAATTCGAAGCAAAACAACATCACGTATATCGCACGAATTTCGTAACTTATCGATTTGTTTCCATATCAACACCGAATCTTCTCGGAGATGTGTCGCGAATTCGCCCTCGACCAAAAAAAGCATAACCCTATTCTCTCCATTAATTAAAATCTTAAAAATTCATCGCTATCATGTATTGGAAGTGAACTAAGAGTTCGCAACAACAAAACTGGATCGCGGAACTCAAGCCTTTTTAAATAATCTCATAGAACAAGTCCCAGCAGTGGCATCGTAACTGCCCGCCTTTCTCACATAGCCCACGTCAATTTAGGGTTGCCTTAAACGATTGAAATTATAATTATAACGCAAAATTTGTATATACTCACAACCGATGCTGTAGCGTCAGCATAACTCTTTCAAAAAAAATCGCACAGGTGCACGCATCCACACAGGAGCGACGAACGAGTCAGCGACACACTCACAACACAACACCTTCGTTCCTCTCTCACACACTAACGCGAGAAACAGCAATTCCACGAGTTTCTTTGCTGCGAATTCAGACTCTACGGTTTCTCTGTGAAAATTGACTTTACAGAACGCTCCTACTACCGTGCACCGTGCACCGTGGACACTTTCGTACTCGACATGCAATGGGTTCAAGTTCCTCAGGCTCGAACCACTGTGGTCTGTTTGACATAATTTATTTGGTGACCCCACGGCTGCTGCTCGGCGCAGGGCCTTTGGGCTATCGGTGGGGATACCGGGGATGTACTATATACACTCGTTCGACACGGTTGGCAGATAGGAAGGTTGCCTTGTATATGGTTGCCTCGAGCTGGTAGGCCAGAATTTGCTCCCCACTGGAGCAACGAGGCTTAAGCTTCGTTTATGAATCTTTAAAGGTCGGTTTATGATCATGTACAATCTCAGGTCTTGTTTGGTAGCCAATTAAAATTTATTGAGAAATTGTTTTTCTGTCGTTCAAGCATGGGTTCTGAATTTTTGGGGGTTATGTATGATAGCAAGGATAATGGACAAAATTGGGATGTACGAATGGTTTTTAGCTTTTTAATTTATGGGAGCTTTGAGGTAAACTTATAGGGTTTGATAGATCATGGGTGATATGGAAGTACTTTAAGCTGTTTTTTCAATAACAGTACGTTTGGGATAAATCGACTTATCGCTAGTGTTTGATTTGAGGAAATCTATGAAGGAGGGTTCTCTATGGATGGATAGGGATCATGGGGATCTATGCAGTGTTAAGGGATAAAAAAGTTTATCTTTTGAGTGATAAGGTTAACGGGCATGGATTAGGTTCGGGAAATGTGGAAAGACCATTTAATTATTGTGATAAATATTGTGTAATATCGTTTTTGTTTAATAGTCAATATTGAAACAAATTGTACGTATTCAAGACTTCTGTTTGCAAACGAAGTCATTTGGTAGGCGTGGATTTAATTACTTTATACCGCTGCGATTTCTTTATAGAAAGCATAATATTTTAAACAACGTGGTCTCGCCTTTACTGTAAACAAGATAATAGTAAATAAATCACGTGTCCGTCAATTTTATATTGAATTTTCTTTTCGTGATCAAATAAGTTAATGACGAACGTGACACGTAGCGACCTCTACTTTTCCTGATCGTAGAATAGTTGAATTTGACAGTTGTCAAAATTTTTAACAGTGTGCGGTTTTTTAACAATGGAAAATGATAATCCAGTTATTTACGGTCTTGAGTTTCAAGTAAGTGTGAGATTATATTGGAGTATAAAGCGTATTACTATTTAAGTGTATAAGGTCTGGAAATCAAAATATGGAACATGACTGCATACAGCCTGAAAACCACCTTTGTGTATGAATTATAGTATGGGTTAATGTTGTTGACATTTTTTAAACTTCTCTCAGTCGACATAATTATACTAATTGTGCTGCAGTTTAATTATTTAATCTACAACCCAGCTGCTATATAACATAATCATATGGTGTCTTGGATATGTAATCAACGAGATGCATGTGTTATTAATTTACTGTTTACAGGCCAGGGCATTATCAGCACAAACTGCAGAGACGGATATCGTGAGATTCTTAGTGGGAACGCAATCTTTAAAATTTAGTAACAATCAAATACACTTGGTTGAATTAAATGAAGAAACTGGTAACTTAAAGACTCAAGTATTTCAGCATCCGGTTGGTGAAATTTGGTCTTTACAGGCATCACCCACTGAACTTGATAAATTTGTTACTTGTTATAATACTTTAAATGGTATGTTATTTGAATTTAAGTTTTATACATCAGCAGATTATTAAATATTGTTATATCAACTTAGTTTTTGTTTATCAGATGAAGGTATTTGCCAAATGAAAGGAGCTCTGTGGAAACTACCAAATGTTAAAGACGATATAAATGAAATACTACAACTTGATAAAATAAGTGACATCGATACAACGCCTTATGGTAATGACCTTAAGATTATTGCATATCATCCTATGGATGCAACCAAAGCTGTTTCTGTCGTTGATAATAATTTTGTACTTTGGGATTTAACAAATACTTGTCCTCAGGTATTTATAATCTCATAACTAAATTAGTATTGAATTTGAAAATTTTATTACTAAGCATATAACACAGGTGGTGACAGTAGGGACATTATCCACTAAAGGTCAGCCTAGGTTTACAACTGGCAAGTGGAATCCTCATAATGGGTGCAATCAATTTGTAACATTGAATGAAAATAATGTTCGTGGTTGGGATTTTAGAAAACCATCTGAAACCACTTGGAATATTCCAGCAGCACATTCTCAAATTATTAGGTACAGTACTAAACCATTCCTATATTGATAGAAAGATTATCAATATATGAACAATTCGTTACATTGTAGGGATTTAGATTTTAATACAAATCGTCAGTATTTTTTATCAACTTGTGGTGATGATGGGTATATGAAATTTTGGGATATTCGACATCCATCAGAACCTGTAATGTCACGTATGGAACACTCCCACTGGGTTTGGAACATCAGAATTAACCGTTTTCATGATCAATTGATATTGACATCCAGTAGTGATTCCCGCGTCATTTTATCAAGTATTGCATCTATATCATCGGAACCATTTGGTCATGTTTCACCAGAGGATGATACTATAAATGCAGAAGAAAATTCGAATAAAGATAAGTGAGTATAGCATGCCGCTTATCTTTTATGAAATTTTGTTTACTCAAACCGGCTACTTTTATTTATTTGACTAATTACATTAGCGTTTCCTATAGTATTTTCTTTTAACATAATTTGAACGTTGTAGATTAGAAGATGGAGTTGTGGGAAAATATGAGGAACACGAGGATAGCGTATATGCTGTCGAGTGGTCCTCTGCCGATCCTTGGACGTTTGCCTCACTGAGTTATGATGGACGATTAGTTCTTAATAAAGTACCCCGAAAATATAAATATCAAATACTTTTGTAACGATAATTAATTGCACCATAACAAAATATATGTTAACAAAAAAGTTAAGTCTGGATAGTATGTATTGATGTTTATTTTACACTTAATTTACAATCTCTCCGAAACTCGACTAGCAACATTTCTCAATTGACCATACACTTTAGATGGTGGACTTCCTAGGATTAAATTACAAATTGCTCGTCTGGCCAATTGAATATTTTGAAAGGATCCCAGTATATGAATTTTACTGTCTGCCAAAACAATTCTTGTTTTTGTTACGTTCTCTATTGTGAATTTTGTTCTACCACCTTTACCAGCCAGTCTTCCAATTGCTCTTGACAAATGGTCACCTTTTAGAGGCTTTACATCTTGCACTTCAAATGTTTCAACAAACAAATCATCCAACCTTAACAGAGCCAAAGCATCCTCTACCTCAAAACCATTAATGAACGCTTTAACAAAATCTGCAGCTTTTTGTAAATTTGAAATATCCGGTGTTTCTGGTGCTGTTCGAATTTCCACATTACGTGTTTTTAAATTGAAACGAATTTGCAGCTGTAAATGCTCTACAACAGGAGTAAAAATTTTCATCCAGTTTTCCTTTAAAGGTGTGTATCTATGAGCTGGTACAGGTACCTGAAAAGTTATATGAAATGATTAATTGGCAAGAAATATCAGTAAATAATACAAATTAAATGCACTACAGTACATATATCATCCAAATACACTTTATCTTACTTTTCTTTGTTCACCACCTTCAACATTTTTAGCTCTCTTCGACGATTTCGTTTTTACTTTTCCTTCAATACCATGAACAACATCAACCTAAACAATGAAGGATTATAAAATACATTAAAGTTTGTATGAGAATAATCTTTTAGTCAACAGTTAGCAATCAGAATACTATGCAAAAATAATAATAACCTACTTCCATGTGACTTTCGCTCGCATGTCTTCTTTTCGATGATTTATCTTTTGTCTTAATTTTCTCAAAAGTAGAAGGTTGCTCAACACTTGTGGCACTCATTTTGTATAGAATTGTTGCTCCTATATAAAAACACGAAGTGAAACCCACGTGGATCGAAAATGTTATTCTAACCAAAAAGTAGTAGACAGGAGTAATCGGAACAATTTCCAAGCTATGCGAGTTTTTAAAGGTCAGTAAAGGTATGATTTCATGCGGGCGACAAAACTATGTCGATTGGCTAGCACCGGCAACAAGAGTAAGGAAATTCCTATAGTAATTAGTCAGTAGCCAATGGTAGCTAATAGCTGTTGATAACTGTCACTTTATTGTTCAGAATTCCTCACATGTTTTGTTTGATTCAATTTCTCCCGCTATCCTTTTTATCAATAGCTGTGCAACATTGTTCACCAGCACTTTCACATTTATTGGAATGCTTAAAAAGTGCAACATGCAAAGGAGTTCATCTTAAAATTTAGAAAATACTTCAAGAAAAACAGGAATTTAATAAGAAAAGATAAAACATTCCACTGTTTTATTTTATTTTTCTTTAAAAATATGTCAATAGTATACTATTAAATAATTAGTTATATTACATCTTTAAAAAAATTTTATTTTGTTCAATTAATAGTAGTGCTGTAAACTAATTTCTTTAGTGTAACGTGAAATATGTCTGCCTCTGAAGAAAACCAATCAAGTTTCTCACATAAAGTGTTTAAAAATGATCCTCTGCTCTTTAAAAGTTATGTGAACAAAAAGGTTATCATCATTACACAGGACAAAAATACACACACAGGAATAGTGTACACAATCGATCCTGTTTCGGAAAGGTTAGATATTAATTATAATAATCATTCGTTACAATGAGAATGTCAATAAAAATAATACTTTTTTTCAAATTCGTTCAACCGGTTTCATTCTATTTTATTAATAACTAATATAAGAAAATTAAGTGAGAAATTTATTGTTATTAGTAATATTGTTTTTCAATTTGAGTGTTTTTTCCATGCACAGTGTTGTTTTACTTAATCCTGGGGTTGACGATAAGATGCAGATGAAAATAATAATTGGACATGCGATAAAAGATATCATTGAATCTTCGGAACCAAATCCATCACCAATACCAGAACTATTTCTTGCACCATCAGTGAAGTTACCAGCTTCAGTTGTATCAGCAAAAAAAGAAAAAGTTAAAAAATTCTTACTTGAGAACAGATTTCCAGTTGTGGAGGATAAGGAAATTTTGCAGATCGAAGGTGTTCTTTCTATAGAACCTCCTTATGGATTGGAACAATGTATGTGTAATAATGAGATTATTCTGGCAAGAATACAGAGTTTGCTCTCTGATCTGATAGAATAAGATATTCCCTTAATTGTAAGTGAATTTTTATTTATTAATTAATATCATTTTAATGGACTGTTTCTTCTCACTATTAAAAACACTTTTGTAATAGCAATAATAATATATTTTACAAAAAATTTTCATCCTAGTTAACAGTTATTATAAAAATAAACTTGTGGCCATTAGGAATATGTGAATGTGCAGATGTGGACGCAAGTTGGGAAGAAAAGATATGTGTATGGCGTGAGTTGTACTTATGTATATTCAACCTAGCATCTTAACTCTTCATCAGATAGGATAAGCTTTGTCTTAGTCAGACAATTAGTGTGTCCCTTTGTGCGATGAATTATATATAGGAGCCATCGTATGAGGACTTAAATGAATAATTCTACTTGTTATCTTTTCAATTGTTTGCACAAATAATGTCATTCATACTGCTAGTATAATACTTAATGTATTCCTGTGAATGGTGTCAACTGCTAAATTTGCTATGTTAAAAAACAGTTTTAAAAATATTTTGATTACGTTGCAATATGTAAATGGATACACATTGTAGCAATTGATATCAATGCTTTTGAGCTGTGTTCATCATAGGAAACACAACGATTCTCTCATGCAGCATGATACAAAGTATTTTTGAAAAACCAGTTCATAAAGCATATTACTGGAAAGACAAAGAATTAAGCGTACATTTACAAGAAGACCGATAGAAACTTAGAAAGTGTTGAAAGATTTGTTTCTGAATTTATCGCTACGTTAATGACATATATATATATATATAGCAAGCTTCAAAAATACTCAAAATATGCAGGCCTTACATTATGACTAAAAAGAAATCATACAAGAAATTTCTGTTGCCTCGGTTTTTTATAAAGCGTATAGTGCAAAAGCTTTTCGACTTTTTCTTACTCGCACTTCTAATGTCTGAACGCGAATAAGATGATTAAGGATATAGCGCGTATTAGAATCTAAGTTTTGTAAGGTATGATGAGGGTTCATTAACTGCGTACTTATATCAATATTATAAAGAGATTGTAAAGTTGACGCTTTTTTTTTAAATCGTATTACTAGATCAGAACTCACTATATCGACGCCTCTATCCTTAAATATTAGAATGGCCCAACACGCGATCAATGCGGACTCTAAGGCTGGATATGATTTGTATCACGAGTACAAGTAGCTTAATCTTTAATTATTTACGTACAATCCTTTTGGAAATTGTCCAATAAAATTATTGAAAACTATACTAACGGAAATATATTAGACTGAAAGTCACGACACCTGTGCGTTCCTAAAGTCTTCTCTGGAAAAAAGAAACCGTAACCAACATTTTCAACGTTATTTCTTACAAAAAATGAAGTTATTAATTACCAACTGAAACAGTTGAATATTCAATATAAGAAAATAATAAAAGGAATTGTAAAATTAGCATAGTTCAATGAATGCCTATGTCGCGCGTAATTTTTAGCACACAAGAGTGCATTATTTTTTAAGGATGGAAAAGCAATTTTGTACCTTTAATGAAATTACCGAATTATATCCAATCTGCTACTTCAATTGGGATTCTACAGATTTCCTTAATAATGGACGTATGTAAGCGTTGTAGAAATCGTGATTATCAATCGGTTCTTCTAAGGCTTTCTGACTCACAGAAAGTCCGTACTAAATCATTTGACGGACTAAACGTTCAAGGACGATAATTAGTGCTAGCACAGTGAGAATGTCACGTTTCAATTAGTTTTTGAGCGGTTCAATACAGTAAATAACGAAAGAATAACCAACAGAATACAAAATGTCGCATCAATATGAAGAATTATTATGTGAATTGAAGCTAGTAAAATAATATGACTAAATAAAAAAAAACATACTGCAGAACGCTAACAACAATTTGTAACAGGTTCTTGTTGTACTCTACAAAGTAGAGTATCTATAAGGCAACGTTAATCGCAGTAATTATCTGAACAATATTAATCACCTTTAGAAAAAAAAAGAATTTAAATGAATTTATCATATCAGTAATATTTACTTATTGTGCGTACGAGTAAGACGTGACGTAATTTAAATTCAATTTTCAAAGGCGATACCAGTCTCGTTGAGATTCATGTTCGCAGGAAAAAGCTGTACATTACATTATCACGGTAAGATGGCAAAAGAATCCATTAAAAAAAAAAAGGGGGGGATCTACCAAGTATGCCTCGAACGCTTAATAATATTTTGTCAATGACTTTGGTATTTTACGATGACTAAGTGGAAATGCTGTTATGAAAATTCGCAATAACATTATCTATAGACACGAGATATCGTACGATATCGTCGCCATTAGAATCACGCAATTTCTTTCTTATCGATAATTGCGTGACCTTGTATCGAACGAATATCGATTCTGCGTTAATTCGTGCTTGCTTTAATACTATGACATGTCTTTATAATTTTTGTAATTGTTTTGTCACAATGTACGATTTCATATACCTACATCTGTGGCGATAATGAAACTTTTGGCTATCTTAACGAGCGATAAAAAATCCAATTGTCTAGCGTGATTTCTTAGGCTATAAGTTAGGTCATTCGGTCTCACTGTCTGAGTAATATTCTATTGGATTTGGATCGCGTGGTTTCTGCGAATACCTGAGCCCCAGTGTGTCCGAAATCTCCTCAATGTTTGATAATACCTGCAAGATTAAAAATTTATTTAAAAACGTTAGACACGTTTGACACTTCAGTCATACAATATTCTTTAACCCCTTTGACTGCGGTGCACTCTCGAAGAGAATCATCAATACTGACTGTGCGATATACACATATCAATCGTTGCGATAGATATACTTGTGAGGGCATATATATATATATGCGCCTTTTGCAGTCAAAGGGTTAAGGCTGAGAAACTATAAATCTTCTTTTCTTACATAATCCAATTGCTCTTTGGTGTGCGAAGCAGAAAGACAAATTCGTATTCTGCCTTCCATGAGTGGCGTCGCCGGGAAACCAACACCAACTGTCGCTATGTTACGCGTAGTTAAGGTACGAACTACGGCACTGTTCATAAACAAAAAGTAACATGCATATAGCTGTTATACAAGAACGATCTCTTTTTTTTTTCTTAATATTTTATAATTTCAGCTGACCCAATTTTCGAGAAGAGATATACCAGCACAGGCACAACCGGGGAGTCGTCGTGTCCGTATGCTATAACTCCGATTTGATGTAATCGACGCCTGAAGTACCTAGTATTTCTAGCGAGTTGCTTAGTACGCCTTCGACCAGCATCAGTGCCGTCCTCGCCACCAATGATTTTCATTGACGTGATAATTTGTTGGGCTATGGGTGGTGACATAGCCGAGGCGTAAGTGTGAGCATGACTATGTATCCTTAAATGGTTAATTAATGCCTGAAAGAAATATACCATTCATACTGTATAGTTACTCACCGCAGAGTTATTAATTTTTCGAAGAAACTTGTCTAGAACACAAAAAGTTTTTTACCTTGGTACCAGCTATGTAACCACCAGCTGAGCCAAAACTTTTAGTGAATGTTCCCATAAGTATGTCAACTTGTCGAGGATCTACACCATAATATTCACAAATTCCTCGTCCATGTTTTCCCATAGCTCCTGTGCTATGGGCCTCATCTAGATAAAGATAGGCCTAGATAATACAACAGAAAAAATAAGGTAATATAATACATACGTGTATCCTTACAGTGTGACAATATAGCCGTAATACTCGTACATCTGAAATAGAATGAAATACCTTATATTTTTTCTTGACTTCAAGAATTTCTGGAAGGTGAACAATTGAACCCTCCATTGAGTAAATACCCTCCACTACTATAACTATTTTCTTCCAAGGCTTTCCAGTATCAGGTTGACCATGCACTATGGCTTTCTTCAGGCACTCCTCCAGATGCTTAATATCTGTAAAGGAAACCATTGACATAGTTAGCTACCGAACAATGGCTAAGTCTCTGTCATTTGAACTAGCTATGTAACGCTTACTATTGTGGTGAAACACTCTGATTATAGCACCAGACAGTCTTAGGCCTAGAATGAGTGACGCATGATTCTTCTCATCACTCAGTACGAGGCATCCCTTATTTACCAGTGATGGTAAATTCAGAGCATTTGTGGCAAAACCCATCCCAAAAACAATGGCATCCTCGACTCCAAGAAATCTAGCAGTCAAGCTTTCTAGCTCGTCGTGAATTGGCATATTTCCTACATTATCACCGACAGTAATTAACAAGTTGGTAATTGTTTTTCATATTTTTCAAATAACATAGAATAAGACTTTTGTTTATTCCTTACCTAGTTCAAGACGAGTGCTACAACTGGCACAACCGAGTTTCTCCAGGGTTTGGATACTCTGTTCGGCACAAATCCCTGTAGACTCAGCAAAACCCAAATAATTGTATGAGCCCAAATTTATGCAACGGCTTTCTGTTCCAGTAAACCTAAAAACAGATATTACATATCATGTATAAGTTCTATTACTGCTTATTGGATATAAGTTAGAAATTGATTTATAATATTATGAAAATAATCAGTTGATCGATAGCAGAACTTAAGAAAATGTATGGGTAATACCTACTCAAAGGTCCATCCATAGTCGTGTGTAACCCGATCCTTTAAGGTAACCATGGCACCAGGAACCGAGGATATAGGTCGGTTCCAGCAATCCCTTACCCTTCGGTAGACATACCGCAAATAGAACATTTCAAAATTATCATAAAGTGGAGCATAGCCCTGTAAGAAAGTATAAAACACTATTGTCATGGATATTACCTAATCGTGTGTAAATAAATAACATAGCATCGTATATATTTAGCATAGGACACGTGCAAATTGGATGCGACGACTTCGCTACCCTAGTAGCCCAATTAAGATTATGTACAGCAATTACAGGCGTACCTTTCTGTTCTGTTCTTGTGCTACTTTTGGCGTGAATAGCAGCTGATTAATAAACCCCAAGAACATCAGGATATAGAATCCCAGATGAGTAAGGGCAGCTGTGATGAATGGCACTTGCTCAAAGGATTCTTTACTCTTGTACGTTGGTCGTTCGACATGTTTCTCTCTCTGCAAAGAAGAACAACCTTTAAATATAAATCCCTAAAGTTGCGATCTTTCTCCCCTAGTCAGTTCGCGTGCAGCTTGCTTCATGTCATACGTGTATCTATGTGTTTAGATTAGAAATAAGTTGTATGTAGTTACAAAATGCGATAACCAATTTCTATTAATCATTTCACTGTTAAGCTAGCGTGATACCACTCATATGTCAGATCATCTGATAATTATCAAGGGTTAAACACGTGGCGAGATTAAAATTGACATATCAAAATTGTTATCTTTAATTACGAGATAATTGATTGTCTGCAGTTACACGCGCATATAACATTCATTCAGTGACCTTAATACTTTCGGCCGCATTTTCTGTGACATTATAATCAATTGATAAAAAAAGCGCACTCTGAAGATATTATATCGAAATAAAACGCATTTAGATTAAACGTATCTTCCTATGAATTCTTGAGCGTCCCAACGATCACTTGATAACGGCGTATCCGTATCTGACCCAACCCATCTACGATACAACGTCGCGCGACGTTACACCTAAAGATTCTTTTTCTTGACCGATGCGCATGGAGTATAAAATCACTGTTCTGAATTTTCTGGAACAGTAGGTACAGCTTCTTAGTCTTTAGAAAAATGCAATCTTGGTTTCTTGAATGCACGCGGGAATTTCAATTACTTTAATACGTCCGCATAAAATAGCAGACGTGTAATCTGCGACTAGAATAATTATGTAGCCATTTGTCTGTCATCCATTCTATTTCGAGGGAACTTATCGAATTGACTGTTACCATGTAGATTCATAAATAATCAGACGTACCTCTTACTATTCCGTTCACTTTCTTTTACTTTACGTGAGCTACATAAGACTTCCAGATGAAGTTCCAATTTCCCCACGGGATTCATTTTGTAAGTGAAATTAATGGAAAATGTGTACTGAGTTACATTCTTTTGGTGGACGATATCATCTTGAAATGTTTTCAAAAAATTCGCTTAAGGTTTGCTATGTAGCACTAGTCGTAGCGATTGGTAAAAGTTAAGCAAACGGAAGCGTGGAAGTTTGTGAACGCGAAAATATGCAAACGTCTTTAAGGATAAGGTTAGCCTTTGCGCGAAGAAGCAAAAGATCAGGTTGAGTAGTTGTGTATGCAAAATTATATACATGAGTATGGTTTTATCAAGAATTGCTAAATTTTTAACATAAATTTGTACGCGCCGATCTGATAATAACGTGAGCAACGAAAAATTCTGTTCATTAATTGTACTTAACCCCATTTTAATGGGTATTACTTTAAAAGTAATTCCTGCAGGCGGATAGTTTAAATTATAAATCAGATGATTAATAATAAAGCAGCATAGGCATGACTGACTGTACAAAAGAAAACACGTTTACCTCAATGGAACTATCTGGAAATTTATCTGAGAAATAATATAAAATAATTACGTTTAAAACGCATACTGCTTGATACCGGGTTTCCCGAAGAAGTTGCTATAAATCGCATTCATCTGTCAAGAATAAAAACATGCGATGTAAACAAAACAAAATACGTATACTGCAATGGAACTGTCTGGAAATTCTTGTAAGACAAAAATATTAAATAATTTTTAACACGTATACTGCTTGATACCGAGTGCTGCCCAAGAAGTTGCTATAAATGCATTCAATAGTCAAGAATAAAAACATGCGACCTAAACCGAAATATCTAATTGTCGGAACGATCTGCAAACTGTATTTGCCGCAATGTATGACACAGTGACATAATTTAATTGACACAGTATAATCTGACATGATTTCGCTGAACTTCGATGATATAACCGGAGTCGAATGAAACAATTAATAAACTAAAAAGCCTGAATGAACATATTTACCTAAGACCTGTATTAATTCTACGGTTTGATAAATTAACAATTAAAAAAATATCAGTAACGAATACGGGTCTCTAATTTCACAGCAGAGCCGTAGTAAATTCAAAAAGGGACCAATGCGTTTACACCAGTTTCAATTTACTACAAAGCGTTGGGCCATGTGACGATCGGACTTACCCGCAGGTGGCCGTTGCTCTGCAAACTGGAGTAACCGTTGATCTTTCCATTGGATATGCTTTTCCCATGGGAGGTTATTCCATTTTTTAACGGTTTATCACTCTCGTCCTCATGGGTGGTTGTAATAGCTACACGAAATCTCGCAGTAGCCATATTGTTCTCGTGGGACTGACTCGTCCACCACTGAATAGAAAACTCAAGTCCCCGTCTAATCTTGAGCACTTGCCGTGGGCCTGAGTTGCCTCGGTATCGGATCAGGGGCGACGTCGTACGATTCGATGCCTGCAATACCGACGCCTGCGCCTTTGCCTTTACGTTTCCACGCGTTTGCGTTACTCCCCTTTGACTTGCGTACTATCAGTATTACTTCCACAGACTTCACACTACTGGCCAAATACTTTTTGTCACAGCCAATCGGCTCTGAGCGTTAAATCGCGTGAGAACAGGATCGACTCTGATGGACCGGGGGCCTGGGTGTAGTTTGATTGCCCACGGATTTTCACCAACGCTTGATCTAAAATAAAGAGAATTCTATAAGAAATTTTCATGTAAGAAATGTTTGTCGTAGTTCTTTGGAGGTAAATATAGTGACGTATATATTTTGCAGGGTTTGGGCCCTTTAGTTATGGTCACTGTTATAGCATGGACATCCTGCAGTGGATCAATGATGTCATTGCGGAGTATTTTAGTTCATGACGTGCGGCATACTAGCCTATTGGGAATATAAAAAGTTTGAAGGGAATTGCTTTAGTATGGATTATTGGGCACTGCTCGCTCTATATAGGTTTGGATACCAGTTGTATAATAGATACTGTTGGTGATGTTTGATTTTAATTCTAACACTTCATTAGAAAAATTGGAGCAATGCAGGGATTTAGTTGGACAGCATGCATAGATTGATCTTTCATTGAACAGATTATAGAGAAATGATGAAATACTTATGTACCTGATAAGAAAAATATAGTTTAACATGATAAATGCTAATGATTTATTTCACACGATAAAAATAGAGTTAATATTAACATTTTGCTAAATTATATTACATATAAATCTTTTGACAATTGCGTCTCACCTACGTAAATTTTGTATCGTTGTACATATAGCATTTGTGTAAAAGTTACTTAGAATTTAGAAGCGCATTTGCTTGAAATATACTATTGTTTCTGAATTCTTCACTTTTATTTGACTCTTTATCCTTTAATTTATTAAATGACTCATGACTGATTATGTGACGTATACGAATGATTACGGCAAACATTTATCTAATAAATGATTAAAACATTTTTTGAATTACCTTTTACAAGAGAGTCAATAATACCGATAACTTAATTTTAATTAAGATAATGCGAGAAATTATTGCCGTCGGAACTGTATTTCGTGATACATTCCTTTATCAGAGATAAGTTTCCAAGAATTCGACCTTCAGTCTAGCGTTACATGCACGATTAAGTCACTGATAATTGATTTAAAGAATAAAGTAGTAATACATACATAAAATTTTATTACGATAATAATAATTAAAAATAAAAATTTCTTGTGTCCCTAAGTCCGTATTTTTTGTTTTGTAAATTGATCTATTGGCAGATTTATCGGATATATCAAATTGGAGTGATTCTAATTATATCGGCGTTTTCTACGGTCACATCAGATGCCGGCCGGTATTCTCAAGCGCGTGGCGCCACAGGACGTTGGAGCAGTCGAAGAGCGAAGTAAAGAGGCTATGATACCAGAACCGCTATTTGCCAGTCTCGGCGCAATCCTTTAGAAATGGTGGGGATGTTCGAGCTGGTTGGTGGGGGTTGTTATAGGGGCAACCGTCCTCCCCGTGGAGACGAATTCGCCTGATTGCTGCGTACACGGCTTTAGAAGTGGTATGCGCGAAGCAGTGTGCGCTCTCTGCTGTCCCACGACTACGGTTTGGCTCGGCTTGTGTCTGTGACACTTGACAGCTGAGCGTATCTCGCGACAACAAATTATATCGGAAGGAGTTCGGCGCAGAGGTACAAATAAAGTAAAAAAAAAAAAATATAAAATCAAAAACTTACATAAACGTGTCGATCGGGTAAAAGAGGAGAAGTTACGAATTTTATGAGTGGACGAAAAATCGTGACAGAAGAAGCGACGACCTGACGATCGAGAACGCAGTAAAATTAGAGGAGTAAGGTGTTTTCTCGGACTCCATTGAAAATTGAAAGAGTGACTTGTGAGAATGGAGAATACTAATCCAACCAAGGAACATCTTCGGGATCTGGGCGGTGATTCTGCTCAACCATCGTTAGTTGCTGATACAGACGCCATCGCAAAGCTGAAGAGGGATCACGATTCTATGGATGATTTTGAACACCTGGATCATGATAGTTCGCCTATCAAGGAGGTAAAGGATATTACTAAAGGACAATCTAGTGCTGCGGATTCATTTTCTTCCCAGCTGATTGATTTGCCACGTGCGACTGGACCGGTAGTTGAGAAATTAATTGATGTTAATAAGAAACTCGAACAAAATTTGCTTGATACGAGTATACCTACTCATGAGAAGGAATTGCAACCCGTCCCGGCAACTCCGCCACCTTCCGCAGATTTTGAAAACGATGTTCCTCAAAGAATTGCTACTACGCACACGCCGTCTTTCGCAGAGCAGGTGCCACAGGTTGACTCTAAGACTGCTACCATGAATTTTATGGACGGAGAACGTTTTATGCGAGAATATGACGCGTATGAATCTCGGAAGGAACAACTTCAAAACGCTAATATCCACGATAATCCACATCTCAAGAAATTCAATGATGAGCTTCATAAGTTAGTGGAGACAACTCTGCCTTCCTCTACACAGGCTTCCTTAGGAAATCTTCCACCTGAGGATTCTGGTCATAGTCCCTTGGATCTAGATTCTGAAATAGAAAAGAAATCTGAAGTAAAAGCTGAGAATAAGATGGAAAGCGAGAACAAAGTTTCAGAGGATAAGGTTAATCTTTTTGAAGATTCCTCTCCCATGCAGTTTAAGAATGCTCCAATAATTGAACCTGAACCTGCTTCATTGTCATCTGCTGCCAAACCAACTGAAAAACTCTTGCACTTTGATCAAGATTCGAAAGAATACAAGGAAGATATTCTGGGAGAGATTAAGTCTTCCGTTCTTCCAGTTCCACAAAAGTCTCCTGAACTGGACTTCCTTAAGGACGAACCTGCAGCAGCAGAAACTAAGCTTCCTGGCAAGAATTTGATTGAGGACGATTCTTGGAATGTTGTGGAAAAACCTGAGAAATATGAGAAACTGGGAAAGGATGATAATATTTATCATGAACCTCCTAGCAAACCTTTGC
Source organism: Calameuta pygmaea (assembly GCA_031762395.1). Taxonomy (NCBI): domain Eukaryota; kingdom Metazoa; phylum Arthropoda; class Insecta; order Hymenoptera; family Cephidae; genus Calameuta; species Calameuta pygmaea. The sequence continues at coordinate 175,008 of JASANN010000531.1, read as the reverse complement.
CTCCTTTGCCAAAGGATGCCGAGCTAGAATCCTTTGACACATTTTCTAATGCAAAAGGTCCTACTCCTGATAAATTTGAACTATCAAATGATTTCATAATCACAGAGTCCACAAACAGAGCACAACCTCAGAGTGGGACAGAAACTGGAGATTCAGAGTTTGAATCTGAGCCTGAACCTTCCCCTGCAAAGTCTTCGGCACATCCTGCGCAGCAGGATGTTTGTAAAAGGCCTGAAGAACCACCCAAGCACGAGATTATGTACAAGAATCCATTGCGGAATAAGGATCCTGTGGAAGATATTGCCCCCAAGGAAATATTTAGAGAAATGGGACTGGGTAAGTGATGATTTCTATATTCTTTCTACGTAACATTTTATTTTATCAAATAAGAAAGATCACATGATACTGTGTTATCTTGTTAGGTAAATCATATGGTTGGTTCTTAGTATGATATAAACTTCACTGTTTTATGAGTGCTAGTCAAGGTCATAGGAGAAAACATTAATAGCAACTTGTTCAAAATTCAGTAAGCTTTTATTAACCAAAGATTGTCTAGAAATCTAGATGAGCCATTATTTTGGCACTGTTCCTATATTCTTGTAATGGGTTTCTCAATGAGTAACCATACCGATTTTTGAAAACAGCTATATATTACTTACTATGTCTCAAGGACAGTTTTTTCGCATTTTTCCAAGGTGTATCATTTCTAAAATTGCTATAGAATTCAATGATACGTCCCGCACCACATGACCTTTATTAAACTTGGTAACAATGTTTTTAACAAAACTTAGCGTTTGTGTTTATTTTGTGAAAGGCAGCCCCCATTGTCTATCAACTTTAAGATAATTATTATTATCTAGAAGTCATATAAATTTTATGACGTAAAAACGAAACGAAAAAAGATTTGTTAATAAATTATGAACTAAAAAATTGATCATCTCAAATTTCTTGCACATAAAAATTTCATATTCCATCGTAAAATATTATACAAGATCAATCGAATTAGATGCCCAAAAAATATTTTCTAATCGCAAAGAAAATTTCTTCTGAAAATAATTTCGACTGTGCCAAATATGCGTCACGTAAATATTTATATTTTGAACTATTCTTGTTGACTGAATTAAACCCGGAAACCTTTCCACTTGAACTTCCCCTAAAGAAGGTTCTCTCAAGTAAAGCTCACGTAGGCATATTCGCCACAAAGTCGGACATATACCCTGTACAAAAACGGAATCGCAAATGCAAGTGGAAATAACGTCACTTGTACTATGCAAAAAATAAATCACACACAAAACATTATTCACTAAAGAATTATCAATTTTTTAAAGTTACAATTTTTCTAAATTTGTCATTTAATCTATATCAAATCCCTTACTAGACATCTAAATCTGAGATTCCATACGGATGTATATTTCCCGATAATCAAAGATAATATAGCGGGTGTCTATATCATCACACGATGATTCACGGGCGCCATGCGCATTCATCAATAAGTAGCATGAAGCAGCATAGTCATCAGGCTTCTATGTTAAAACTTATATATCCATATGTGAAATAAATTCATTGAATTTCTTTTATATAATTTCTTATATAAACGATTGTATTGCATACTAGAATATCACGAGGGTGACAATGCTTGGCACCTTGAAAATACTGCAGGCTTTCCAACGAAATTTCTTTGACGTGATAAGATTTCTAAATAATTTTTAGAAATAGTTTATAACTCTATGCGTAATACGCCCTTAATACGCGCATAATGCGCATTTAGTAAACTCGATAAAATCCAACGATATAACGGGTGTGTCCGCGCAACCGCGTGACACGTTGATTCGTCATCAGCCATACTCAATGTCTGCTGACTCCTCGTGTCGAGTATTTGATGAATTCTCACGTTGAAAAAATACAGCTGTTTACTTGCAAAGCTTCTCCTAACTCGTCATTTAGGAATACGTCTCCACGTTATACGTTATACGTAGAGACGTGTATTTAGCTGTGAGGCTGTAATCGAGCGCGATCCTTAAATGAAATTGGCAAATGGGAAACGGGGATTACGAAATTCAACAGGAGATTAAATCGTTCCGCCCGATAGACTCGCAAAATGACAGGTGATACTGGATCCTCTCGCAACAATGCACCGTTAGTAGACTTTACAGACTCCATCTATAGCTTCGTTATGATCAATTTGATTAGTCGTTATATCAGGTAAGGTCTTGCTACTGTCTCCGTTATTATCGATTGACCTCCCCAAGAGCACATAACCTAAAAGTCCATCTCGGGACACGATTTTCAAAGGTGCCGGTCCAAGATTTGTGGTTAGCTTGATACTAAAACAAAGGATATCGATCGTGTACTTCTTCGCCGCTACAATATTGCGGTGAATAAAAGATATGACATTTTTAGTCATTACGATGTTTTTCCATTTTGTCAAAACAAGGAATTATTCTTCGAGAACTTTCTGGTAACCCACTGACATGTCATTACCTGATGATTATTTGTCAAGCATTTGGTTAGCGATTCGTACGATCTGAAGTTAGCTTCATTTCAGTGTGCGATCGATTCGAGGTAGCATAATTAACAATGTGTTAGAAGTTATCAGGGTTATATAATACTTGTCTGTTTGCTTCTAATGGCAATTCAAATCTCGATATCAATATCTGTCACTGAAGGAAATACGAGAAATTGTAACCTGAGAGAAAAGGGAAATATCCGCTAAAAGTTTCGATTCCTCTTTCCGTCGAAAGAGCAGACCATCCGATTCTCGAATATAACTGGTTTAAGGTCCCTATATGAAATTTTTCTATTTTTTTTAACTTAAATATCAAAAAAACACTACTATCAGTCGCTCTGGAATTAAAAATATCTATAAAGGATATATATAAACTTGTCAGTATTCCGTAGGCAGAAGTTCGGTCTCACCAATGAAATACCTGCAGCACGGACAATGAGTCATGCCATTCAAGACTGCCTTCGTAGGCGTTAACTTCTATTAATAGATAAACAAGTAATTTCTGAGCAGATCAGAGAGCTGAATAGAAAATTTAACACTACCCTAAAGGAGTACATCGTACCGCATGCGTTCGTGAACGTTCTAGATTACATCAACGCGGCTACGTTACCTCCGACAACGTCTAATTAATTTTTCAAAATCTTGATAAAACAATATAACTCGCACGGGACTAAAAATATCAATCTCAAAGTCCCACAGAAAGTAACCATATATCCTGCCAGTACTTATAACCGTATAATTACTTCACATGCGTTTCATAATGAATTCTAACCTAAATGTCGCCGAGGAATGCTAATGAGTGTTGCTCCTTAAGATTTCCCTGTACACGTACTTCCGCCTAGCTACAGCCCCGAGATGGTAGAATTTTGATGATAAATAATCATCGACGTCGTGTTTATAATTAATAGCGAACGCACTCGTGCACCGGAGAATTACAATATTTAACGTTATTCGCATAGTGCTCGCGTTATAACTAGTACTAATGCTAACGCCGATCCTGCTACACAGCGGTTAAAGAAGCTTCCGCCTAGTTACAACACCGCAGACGTTTCTCAGCATTCTCTTGAGTTTCATCGTTTTAATATTTTTCTTACTTCCACTTGACCTTGACCCGTGACGATAAAAAAAATCCCTAGAATAAGTGCCGCGACGGAGAAGCGTCCTTTTTTAAAAAGCAACTTACATACCAATCTCAAAAGCTCCCATACAGTATCACTATACAGTGTGTCTCAGTGAATCCCTACGTAAGGAATACGTTTCTTACGGTATACATATATCAAATAATATTCTAACAATTCTGCAATTATCCTGTACAGGTATAAGGGACTAGGAAGTCTGTCTGTGCCTAAATGACCATGAAAGTTTGTTAGCATATAAATGACAGTGTTTTCAGGATGACATAACCTTCGTTCACACGTGTACGCGCTTGTGCTTCGCAGCAATTTATTTATGGGACACGGCATTACGGTTTTAGTTAATTAAATGTAGAAACTCCGTAGTATCGAATGGGAAGCTTTTTGTGCGTCCTTGCTTGACATTTATTTAGGAACAATCGGACTGGAGAAGTCGTAAGCGCGCCCTAATACTTTCTTATTAACCCCTGTTTCGGTCGAGGGATTCGTCACGAGGTACGTTACGTGTACGTTCGCGTTACGTACACGTTGTATATCTATATAGCAGTCACGTATGTACTTATATACACTAGGGGTTGAATTCAGGGGCTGGTTTCTGCGTCGTATTATATCGATCCGTAGGAGACACCTTTCAACCACCACGTGGCTTTCTATAGTGGGTTTATAGGAGGGGAAGATTTCTTTCGACTGCAGGTGCATTATCTATGGAATCTATAGGGGACGGTGTCTGAGTTTAGTTGCAGATGAGTTTTGCAAAGTTATATTTGAATAACGAAAAAGAGGATGGACAGGGAATCAATTTTGAATATGCTGATGCAAATGTATATAATTTTTAGTGTCTAATTTTCGTCATAAAATGTGCATTTTCAATTATGCAATTTTGGAATTCGAGTTAGGTGCTTGAAAAAATAAAAATGTTGTTCTATTACAATATTTTGATCTTGCAAGACAATTTTATTCGATTTATTGTTAAATCTTTGGGTATATACCATTGTCGATAACCTCAGGAAATATGAAGTCGAAGAACGTAATGGATCCTTACCGGTATCAAGCCGCATTAGAATCGATGCAGCGACTGCAGAATGCAGTTGCAAACGTGAAATTGGGTTACGCCTGTTCCATTTTCGAAATTTCTACTACCTCGTTCTACGTACATGGAATGAAGAGCGTGTAACGTATATGGCCTCTCCTTTTCTATCTACTCATTTTCTTATCGTACAAAGTAACACGAAACCGTGTCGACGCTCTTATGACACATAGCGCAATTTAAATACGACCGGTAATCCTTCGACATAAAGTTAATGTACCCGCGAGTGTACGGCAAATATAAAATGTATTACGCAAAAGAAAAAAATGATGATAAAATAAAATAAATTGTGATCATTATTTTGCGCGTTACTCAACTTTATTTATTATATTCAAACATTCAAATTCCTTGAAAGAATCAATATAGGTTATGTAAGTTTGAAGATATCCCGTTACGTCAGCCATTTCTTTATTTTATCAATTTTTCTTGTTCGTCAAATTTATCGGACAATTATTTCGAGGATCCGGATGTCTCGAGAGCCTCTTCGTTATTTCTGCTGGCTTTCAACCTTTCCAACATTCGTATATCACATTTTTAGCTCGCAACTTTTCGTGTCTCTGCATCATACTCACTAGATTCTCAAATTCACACGCGCAGGATTATTTTTACGCGTGATTTCATGTGATGCCCTCGTTTTGCGGAATATATTACATTTCGAAGACCTTGGAACGTGCTACGTGGCCAGGTACAACGGAACCTCGTATTCGATAGTGTCTACGTAAATATTTGAATTTTTTAAAGTATATTTAATGAAATTTCACGAGCATTGTCTTCTCGAGGTGACACGAGTAAACGTAGCTCCGCCATTTAATTAAGGCGTTACGTCGGCAGTGCTGACATCTAGGGCGTTCAAAACTGAAAATTCTCACGTTTGACTCGGTCGACTCGGATTCGTGATGGGAATCGAATGTCCGTATTTCATTGGCGCAGAGAAGCTACAGAAAAAGTGCCCTCCTTCTCACAGTTTCAAGGTTCGTTAACAAGCGACCGAATTTTAAGTCTCGTACACAATCGGTACGTTTTTCGTATTGTTACGTCAGTGTGCACGGTGAAGGTTTCGATGGAAGAAAGTAAAACATTAGGAACCTCTGTAGCAAGGACGACGCTGACTCATCCATCGAAGCTTCCAGGCGTCGCGTGGGTTCTCCCGCGACATTCAGAACGGCGTCAAGATCATTATTTATTTCAAATAATAACAAGGATTAATTAACAGTACAGGAAGTGTCTGTTTCGAATAGAATTTTTTCAAGATAATTTTCAACCGCTGTAATATTTTTATGGACTTATTACAAGGATGTACAAGTCTTAATATGACTTATGATGTATCCAGTGTTAATTGGTTGTTCACCTAACCTAATCAGGGATATGAAATCGCCGGCTAATCGAGAGTGATATGAGTATCTTTGATTACGTAATATGTACACACGTAACTTTTTATGCTTCAAGTTCGTCGGATAATGGACTTTCGTTTCTTTTATCGTTAAGTATCCCTTTTTGTTTTGACTCCTATACCTTTTTTCTATTCTTTGTCCTACTGTAGCCTCGAACGTAAAGCTCTAGTCAGAATTTACCCGCACGGCCGCTTCCCAAGCAGCAACTGTGTCAGACAGTTTGCAGGCCTTCAGGGGCGTAACCGTCTGCTCTTATTCGATCTCCATTATTTTTATTCGGCCGGCTCTTATAACGTATCGAAGAATTTTACGAATTTCAACTTTTCCTTTCCTCATAATTTTTTTTATCTTAACTCAATACGGTATTCCTGATCTAACGAGGGTCTCAAATTCCACATTGTCACAAGTATCTTTTCCCTTTACGACATCGAGTCACTCAAGGGGGTTAAAGTATACTTCGTGGAATATTCCTCATAAGAGTTCCATGAATCAATCGAGCCAAATTAACCTATAAACTTGTATAGACAAGTGTGCATACATGGATGGAACGAATGAAAGTAGTTTCAATAGTTTTCCAAGGTTCCAGATATACGTACTATGTGGATCGCAGCATTAAGCCTATCTGAGAAAATTTTAATCAGATGGAATTTCTTTGAAATGTTTGGAAATTGCGTTACTTTGTTATCGAGAATTTTCCATTAGGTTTCTTATTTGTTTTTATTCTTCCTTATCGACAGAGCATTCGATGAGGGTTTACTCGATTTACTCCAATTTTCTAATTTTCTTTATTGTCTTTTCGATAATTATTGTAGCTTTTTATAATCATTTACCGTATCCTTCATCGAGGTCAACCTTACTTCCGTACTTCACGATTATCTGGTATATTTTCTTGTTCACTAGACTTTACATAATGCCGACACTTACGGAAGGTATTATATACAATAGTTCTAAGATATGGACAGTATGCTTGCTTCACGGAAGGACGAATGTATATTGAATTTTTCTACGTTTTTTCATACGCGCAATGACAATGATAGGCTGTTATAAGGCTTTTAGGTAAAACTACCCTTATCAGTGACAGTGTACGTTAGTTGAAAAAAGCTACAGCACGCCTCTGTGGTATTAATGTAAAAGCACTATATGATTATGCTTAGCATATTTATCCACTGATAATGATAACATCAGAGGAAAGTAAAGTCGGCAACTGACAAAAATAATATTTTTCAAGCAACTGATGCAACAACAAAAAATATAAAATATATCGATAAATAATGTTCAATAATTGTTCATAATAATTCCGTGTTTTCTAAGCGATACCGATGTCTCGTTAAAATTTACTAATCCCACTGTACTCACAGTCACGGTAGGAAATATTCAATGTCTCTAAGTCTTTTAGGTAATTTATTTATCGTTCATATAATTCTGCTTAGGAAATTTAGATTATTTTCTTTAAAACTTTCTAACCTCAAGATTCTTCGGTCTCGTTATACTCGTGTCTCCGTCTGAATGGTTTGAAAAATCTAAACCTTCTCACCCGTTGCCAAGTCACTAATTGTAGACTGTACCTCGTTTTTCATTAGTCTTCCAAGTTTTTCCCTTTTCTCGTCAATTCCGTTCCGTATGGAATACTTCGTGATTGTCCTTCTTACGTCCTTACGGTAACATCCTTTTTCGTCGCTCGACGAGCTTCAGACATTCTTCTTCTACCAGACAATTGAAATTGCTTGATGAGTTTTCCGGCACCACACTGTACACAATATGTATATAAGAACCGAGTGGAAGGAAGCGAACCGGCTAGATCGCCGCCACGGACTGCACTACGCGAGTTAGACTTCTCAACTCGACTTAACTCGAGCCACTATATCTATTAATATGAATGTCACCTTACCAACCACAATGTTCAGTTCTTATCAATTATTGCCTATCATGGGCCGTGGACTCGTGTTCAACCCGAACTCGCACAATTTTGAGGTTACGTAATAATGTTTTTTTTATCTAATTAGATTATTAGTATTATCATACGTTTTATGGGGTTATCGGAACACGGTCCTGGTACGTTGATAACAATTAGATGCTTCCTCCACTTTTCTTATCTATACAAGAGTCAGTCTCCCTCTCTATATATATATGTATTGCGGTGTTTTATTAACTGAATCCTTATAATTTCCTGTCATTTTAGTAACGACAATGTTTCCTATTATTCTTTATCAATAAGTCGTCTATTCGTTTAGCCTCGACGAACGTCAATGATTTAATCGAAATCCATTCTTCAAGAAAATAACGAAATTAATTGACACGTGTACGTACGTACAACAATGTATAGCGATAATCGCAAAGATAGGATAAATGTGCATTGCACCGTTAACAAGAAGCGTCGGTCAATCGGTGCAATAATTATCGTGAATCAATCAGGCGCGTGCCGTGTAGTCAGTGTACAGCCGGGATGTAAAGGAGTCTCAAGGTGAAAGAAACCAACGGTCGGCCGGGTACACCTGGGTCCTTGGTATAGTCAACCCTCAGGGACGTCGAGTGGCTTGAGACCCATTTTTTTCGTGCCTCTTTTTTCCTTATCCAGCTTAAATACTCGCAACATTAGAGTCTGCGCATTTGTATCAGTTGGAAAATACGTTAGAGACTTGTTCCTATTTTTTCTTTTACGTCCCTTTGCAATAATTTGACTCTGTCTCTTCGATCCCCTTCCTTTAGCTTTCTGTCCTTCGTACGTAGGTATATATAAACCTGTTTGAACACGTAACACGTTGTTATATAGTTTGTTTATTTTCCTGCTTCTCACTGCTACGTATTTTTAATGTTAACTAATTGCTCGAACGTAACCTTATTAATTCTGAGGTCTCTCATGGAACTGTTTTAAGCTTAATAAATTCGAAAGCTACTGTTGTTTGTATATGAATACGTTTGAGTTGCATATGCACGGGGACCATCGATAAACTAGAAACTCGTAACATTGGCGTTAACAAGAAATTTCGTAACATTGGCATTAATTTACTGTCGGGCTATTAAAACTAATATGTGTGAGTGGTCCAGGAGACGTGGGACACTACGTGTACCCACTGCGAACGTAAGAGATGTAGTGGTATTGATCGGTGCGGCCATTTCTCCCGCAATGCCATACAGCTCGTACCCTGCTAGGATTTTACCTGCATGGACAACGATGCACTTGATGATTAATGACGACGAATTTACCTGGCAAAATTTTTTATTTTAATGGGGAATGCATAGTAGGTAACTATTTTAGGAAGTGTACGCAGTACGTGACGTGGGATTAATAAAGTAAACGATCCGTTTACTTGTTCGCATGACGAACAAAGGCAAACGTGTTCTGGTTCTGTTTTGTTACGGTCTTATCTGGCAATTAGTTTAATTAGTGGATGGATTTAATTGTACAGTACCACCTCGACCCTCGTTCCTGGTGAGTAATGCCCTTTGACACATTTAAATATGGAATTTTTTTCGTTTTATATCTTTTACTCGTAGATAGGTAAATTGTGCCTGGGGACGAATGTTGGGCACATTTGAAGATGTTATCGAATAAATTTGCTCCGTCTTTTTTTTTAGATCCTTGCTTATGTTGATTGACGTCATCGGAAGTATGATCGATTTACTGGTGGAAACGCGTCAAACGCATTTAACGATTGATTGATTCAGGCTAATGTCAATGCCGGGAAAGAAGATGTACTGAGTCAATTCTTCGGGTCTGAGGATACTTGTTCATTGTTAGAATCGAGTTTAATATATTGCTTATAATGCTAATCATCATCAATTTATATCTTTTAGGGGAATTCGTTTTATGTTTTGTAGATGGTTTGAGTCTATAGCTTCACGCGAAAGAAATAATTTCTAGTCGTCTTGTGGGACCAGTAACATTATCTAGTGTAAGGTCGGTAAGGGCTGAAGGCTTCTTTACCGACTGCCGGCTATTTACCTAGGAAAGGTTAAAGGCAGTTCAGAGATGTCGCCATAATCGTCAGTCAGCCGGCCGATTGAATCGTAAGAGAAAGGGAAAAGGTCGGATCACCTCCCGACGGAGTCGAGGGACCTTTGCTTCTGTAAAATGAGCTTCAAGTGAAATGTCTCTCTGTTGTTATGATCCTTTGGCCTATTTTTTTTACGGGTACATACTATTCTCGGAGTTATCCAAGCAGATAACATTATTAGATCGGGACATGCATTTTGTAAGTTTTATACGTCTGTTTAAAGTATTCAAGGTTAAGAAGATTCCTAACGGTTCGGAGTGCCATTTTCATTTTCAATTTTGTGAATTCACGCCAAGTGGTTATTCTCTATCTTATTCGATACCCAGGGCCATCTTTGTGTTGCTTCGTAGTGGGCCGACAGCCAGACTTGGTCTAATACAAGATTCCTTTGTGCAGGATAAACGTATTTCGTTTACCCAGCCGCTTACGCGTAAATATAACGTTTCTGCCGTGGCTATCTTGAACAACACAGAGACAGTTTATGAAAAAAATAATCTGCAGGTACCAGCAGCCAATTTCCAACGTTTCTCTTAACTGACAAAAATTGCCGTATGTCGCAGATAACGGACGCGTGCAGTTTAAATCGATGAGTCGAGCATCTTTATCCAAGTCTCCATTGTCTTTCAAGCTCTAACGCTTATACCGCATCGTTATGAAACTGCAAATTTTTCAATTTTATACGTTTCAATCGTGACAGTGTGAGACGCTTCACTATTCGTTAATTATCCGTGTACATTAATAATAAATAATTATCCCACGGTTATACTCTAGCACTCACGTTACAGTAATGTCATTCTAGTCAGAAGTATCTTTCATCTCGTATTTCTAATCTACGCTCACTCCCTTATTTTAACGTTCTCCATTACACTCATATTCATACCTTAAGACGAATTCACATGAAATAGTTGAAAACCTATGAATTCGTATCTCGCAAAGAAAGGAAGCACATGACTCAGATTCATGACTCTATTTTAAGCTCATCCGTATACCTGTCCACTATAAGTTTCAATGGTGACCCTAGCGGAGGGTGTAAATAATTAAGTATAGTCCAGAGGGCAAACGGCGTAAGAGGTTATTTCCAGCGGTTTCATTGGCGGAGACTGTTATTACTAGGGTGGAAGACGAAGCTGATTGGCTGAACAACCGGCTGAAACAGAAGGATCGATTTTTTCTTTGAAGAAAACTTTCCAAGTATTTTCTCATTTATCAAACGCCATTTTTTGTCACTGCCCATCAATCTACTCTACACTCCGTATGAAAACTTGTCTATTTTAAGTAATTCTCGACGGTCCGATACAGTTGATGATCACGGACAATTATTGACGCACTAATTGCTCCACTACGTCGTACACTGAAATTCAGCTGGCAAGCTGTGACAAGTGGCACGTATGGAATATGCGGTTATTGTCCGGCCAGGGCCGTAACTATAGAACACAGAGGGTTGCCATGTGATTGCGTGGGCGCCAGAGAGTCTATTGTCTTCTTTGTATCCAAACCCTCCATGGGATATATATGTGTATATATCCCTCCACTATTCAGTGGGTATCGTGTTTACCCATGCAGGAAAGGGTAAGGCTGCGTTTCTTTGGCCAGTGGACTAACTGTAAGCCAAGATATCAGAACCCCTATGCAATTAACATTGTAAATTGTTTTAAGGTCGTGAGAAAAAAAATAAATCATTACGAAATGCGACGGTTGGTCAGAATCCAAGAAACAGGAACAAAAAGTCTGTTACACTAATCGCAACCAGGTGCTAGGGAAACACATTCTGGCAGAGATTTGCTTTGCAAGATATTTACTCCTTTGTGTATTCTAAGAGCTTTTGCTTTCCCGGACTACGATTGGGACCAGAAGTCTCGTTTATTCTTTTACATACTGCTACCTACTTGTGCTAAACGTGCACTTGAAATTTTTGCTTAGGAAACACAGAATTCTTGGCACGAGATTTATGGTACCTTTATAAAGTAGCGTTGTATCAATTCATGGGATCGCAACGCTATTTTTCGCCATGAGTAGAATTCACCCATTTATTGTATCGTTCGTCACTTCAGCAAGGATTTATGCTTGTTATACTAATTAAAGTTATTAATAAGATCCTTGATAAATCATATCAACGTGCGTCTTCGGGAACCTGGAACTGTATCGGGTGTTCAGAAAGACATTCCGAGGATATGTTATGAATTGATTCGAAATCCTACATGGTGTATCAAATATCATTATTGTTACGAAATGGATATTACAACATAATATTTTTTTAGATATTAATATAATTGATCCACGTAGTATATAACAAAAATACAAGAAACCTTTAGATCATTGGTACTGGGTTATCGCACTTTTTTTTTACTTTTGATAAGCCTATTCTTTCTTATTATAAAAAATAATTTTAATTAACGGAAGCATACCCTGGTATCTTATCTGTAGTCGGATTGGCATATTGCACGTAAGACTGAAATACTTTGAGCACCGCTTGGCAGTCCAAGTGAACTTGGCAGTCGTCGGAAGATGCTTTTGACAGTTGTCTCTGGTCACAAAGACGATATCCACTTGTATCTATGTTCAGGGATGAATTCCAAGGCTGGCTGTGTGCAGACTCACTAGAATGCATTATTTCATTTGGAGCGTCTTCGAATTTACATGGGATGCATATAATAGGATATGATTGGTAAAAGAGTCAGCATGACATGCATATAGGCGTTGTCCTGTTACGCAATGAGCGTTATCAAGCATTTCGGCGTGTCATGTGCTATGACTAGTTAAGAATAAAAGTAGCTTTGTTACACCACCTGCCATAAGATTGAATTGTTGTCGACGTCTCATATTTCGCAGACACACGTTTGATCGGAGGTCGTTAGCGACGAAGCCATAAACTACTTCCATATGAGAACTCCCCTTCATCCGCTTAACGGAATTCGGCAGCAATGATGATCGCAGGTTCGAAGTAGGATACATTATCGCGAATAAGCAATACGAATGTACTTTAGACCGATGTCGGCTAGTATTGACTGACCTGAGGAAGAATAAATATAGGCGGTTTCATTGAATGAGAGTAAAGTGTCGAAATTATCGGTTCAATCACGATAAATTTGAGTCAGATATTTAGTTTTGATTGGGAGAACTTGACTGTCGTTATCACCATAAATTTTCTTATCTGCTGACTCATTCAATCTGACATTTAACTATATTTTCATCATACACGATTAAAGTGTGATTTTAATCAATCACTTGCAACGTTTGAGGAGAATATTTCGTGTAAACGCGAATATTCTTCTCAAACGTTGCACATGATTGGTTAATCTTACTTAAGTACTTCACGATGGAAACGTAATTATTGTATATCGTGGTTAAGCGCACTTGAAAAGTTTGCATAAAAATTTTTATCATACTTCTCGTTGAGGTTAATGCGTCCTGCTCGTAGAGAGCGTAGTTGATGGTTGCCGTCGCGGCCGTCGAGCTGCGATGTCGCTGCAGTAGTTCGTAGCTGGGGACGAGGCTGGGAAAGATGGCGGTGAATGTTCGCGTTGGTGCTCGTCGGCGGGAGGTTAGGAGGGAACAGAGGAGGGCAGGAGAGCAAGAGGGAGTACAAACCCTCTTGCGGGTCGATAACAGTCCTCTCAGTCCTCTTTTTGACGTGCACGAGTCACGTTATACTCGTATATCGGGCGTATTACGGGCACGAATTACACCCTAACACGCGTAGAAAGACTGGTGCTGGTGTAATAGATTACGAACGTCCATAGGGCATTACGGAGTCCGGGAGGTCGCAGTTGGTTGTCTAGCTCGTGCAGGCGAATCACGGTGCGAACTAGTCGGGAACAATAGTAGCAACGAGCGATTGTGCGTCGCCGCGTACAGTGCAAAAAGTTTTCTCCCCTTGTAGCAAGGGGTGTCGACTCCAGTGAAACATACAGTCATCAGGAGACGAGTCAGTGGTTTTATAGAGCACCATGGAACCGGAAGTGGCACCAGCGTGTAAATTGCCCAGGGTCGAGCAAATTGAGGGGCAGGGTGCAGATCTAGTATGCAAGAGGCCATCCGAACCTTCGGCCGAGGGTTGTCCCTGCTTCTGGAACATTCTTGATCCTCGTAAGAATATTTCTTGACAAATGACACATCCGATTTATGTACCGGATAATACCGTGGGATCATCGCTATACATTAATCACACATACAACCAACATCTATTAGTATGTCCATAGAATTTTTCCAATCTACTAAGTAGGATTTAGTATAAAATATATTTTTTAGTTTTTTTTTCCCCCCATAGAAATTAAATATTCGTCATCGACGTTCCGAAGTCCAGGCACGATAAATCCTCTTTAGTTTATCAGGATGAAAAAAGAAAACCAGCCTGCGCACTAGTACCTAAGGAAATTTTTTCTATTTGCAGTACAAGGTACGGGCTCGATTAGTTTTACTTTATTTTTAGCCTATAGAATCGAGCTCTCGGCTATAAGCTATGATACTTCTAACAAAAAGGTCGACGACTTTATCGATATTAGGCCATGACTACAGTACAATATTATGAAAGAGAAAATGCAGTTTCTGGAGTCTGACAACTTCAAGGTGTAGAGACGAGTGAAACGCCTAGCTAACCTTACGAGTAAGGTATTAATACGTCAAAGTTGCATTGATTTGTATGTAGTGTCTATTTTTGAACTTTTTAAATGTACTTTCAAATATTTATTTTCAACGCGTTGATGACTGTGGCTTTATTGACCTGGAGTAATTAGCTTCGCTCGTTGGGTGAGTCTATACAATTGCCTAGTGGCCAAGGACTCGTTACGTGGAGTTGACTTCGGCATGAAAAAAACTCTAGTTAAATTGTAATTTTATATATATTGTCGACACTGTGATATTTCATTATTCATACAGTACGCCAATAATTACGTCTCTGTATTTCGTGGTTCGCGGAGAGTTTAGCATAGTGATCAATCGCCGGGTCCAGCCTGGTCATTTTACAGCTCAGGAATGACTCCCGACTTTATATGTATTAATTCCGCGCAAATGCGTTATACGCTAACGTCATCGTAGACTAGCTCTTTTTTTTTCGTGTCCTTGTATCGCGTAACTGTGGATGACGTAGCACCAGTGATTATCTCCTTCGTATCACCTTTATTAAGTACGCACTAAGTCGCTGTTTCGACTACTGGGATTTTTCAGTCTGTCATATATATGTACGTGCGTCGTCATAGTCAGAGATGTTGCGTATCGAACAAGAGAATCCAAGATGGAGACCCGCAATGCACGTATTAATCGGTGACTAGAGTAAGCGTATGATAAATTCGAATCTCGCAATTACCTTGATAAAAGGTCCAAGCGATTTTTATTAAAAACAATTAGGTTAGGTTAGAAGTGGTAGAAGTAAAAATAATATCTCTCGCGCAGAGGACTTTGATAAATAAAGGAAAAACAATTCGCAATAATAATAACAGTGATCGGGGTGATACGGAGCATAAAAAATAATTTATCGTAAAAAGCATGCAAATAAATGTTACGTGCGCGGAGATACCTTTTATTAATAGATTATGACGAGCGTGCGTGATTTATCATTAATTATTGAAACATCTATTCTCCAATGTTTAACGTAAAAATTTCAAATCAACTATGTGACACGATGGCTAATATCTATGTTGTTATTATATATCGAATTGTCTTATAACGTCTCAGTTACATAAGAACGTGCATTTGTGATTCGCAAGGAAAGTCGTAACTTGTCTTTAAAAAAATTTACATTTTTGCATTCAAATTTCGTGGAACGTAGGAAAACAGTTGTAAATGTATTTTATCGTTTTGTTAAATTTTAAAACTTTGCTACTCCATTAATAACGATACGCTGCACACATTGGCACGTGCATTTCAATATAACGTGGGTATTTAAAACGTGCTCTTTTAATGTACTCCAACGTACTTGACATAGTGAGCTTCTGCATTGTCCATGAAGAAGCAACGAGGGGGACGTTTTGAATGGTACTTTTTTTTTTTCTTTATTTCCTTCCTTCCCTGCCGCCATAACACTCGACATCCACTCCCCCCCGTGACATTCCTACTTCAAGCACTTTTAATAATCTCGTTGCGCCAGCGTCTCTGGATATTTTGTTGCAGAACATAATATTCGTCATCGTATTGACTAACGTATCAGACTTCTATTTTTATGCACAGACACTACTTCTATACGCGTGATATTTATCGATACAGACTTTCACGGAGATTCACAGATCAGTTCCACAAGCGACTGATCGATAATGTAAAAATGGACGAATTTTAATTTTGGAACTCTGACGATATGTGGAACTCGTATTTAAAACGTAAATATAAATTTGAAACTGATGTCTGGAATTGCTGCTACCTTGACTTATCTTACAGTCTAGTAGTTATCTGCACGTTATCATTTAGGTCTTTATCGTGGTAATAATGGCGCGAGATAACTGGTTGGTTCAAAGTGCAACGGACCGTTTTATTGCTGGTCAGGATACGTGAGTCATTTTCCTGATTTAATTTACTGAAATACCGTTATTTTATTACGTGCTATCTAGTTCGAATTTGAGGTACGTGTGTAGTAGAGGGTATTGTGCGGGGACGTGTCTGCCAGCTGCTGAGACCTTATTATGGGTCGATGCTAATTATCCGAGCTAAGTTTAAAGTCCCGATGCCTTGTGGCGGCCAACGCATTCCGAGGAATGAAGAATACGCAAAGCTCGATGGTATTCTGTAGCCGCTTTGAAAACCGTCCAAGGAGGACTTGTCAATCGAATTAGAACGGGCTTGACTCTAGTAGACATCGCTTTGTGGCTGTAGACATTTTGCTTTCATCTGGTCGTCATTTTACAGGCGAAAACTGCTCTTATTCTTTTGACAGATTCTCATCGGCCGGTTATTAATAATATTTAATATGCTAATGATAATACGTAAGGTACTTATGATTATTAATTTGCATCGATTCGAATTGCATGAACTGATAATAATACTTGGATACCAGGTGCTAGGTCAATCTTTCTTTCTATCTCTAAATATTCTGCATTAAACTCGACATGGAGGTAAAGAAAATGACAGGATGTGAAAATAAATCTGTCAGGAAGATGCGCTTTTCATTGTACATTTTACGGAATTCCTATTTTTCTTTGAGAACTTTGCCTTAGGTTAAAGTGTCTTGCGATATCGTCCCGGAAATTAATTGCAAAAGCAGTCACGGTTGTATTTAAATAGATTGGAGCTGTCAGTTCCGGAAGTCGTATATACGACTTGCATGTAAATTCGTTAATTTTATAACGATATTAAATGATCTTACGAAATGTGCACGTAGTATTATTAGCCGAGTAACGAAGGAGAGCAAGTTATTTTCTTTCGAAAAAAATTAATATTTCATTCTAACATATTAACATCGCCTTTTTTTCGCTCAGTACTCTCGCACACTCTTTACAAACAAACAAAAATTTCACTCCACTGTATATCTATGAGCACACTTGATTCTATGGTGATGGAATGTAGCATTAACATATTTGGTTATGTTGTTTACAGACGCATGGTTTAACCCCGAAAGACTGAACCCAAAAGGTAAGAAAATCGAGAAGAATGTTTTTCGATGATGTTTTTCCGGTGTTGGTGATTAGAATAGAACATTCTGTGGCTTACTCAAATTTTCTTTTAGTACCTAGGAATAGTATTGTTATTGTTTTGTGTCTTTTATTTGTATTCTCGTAGCCGGTGAAAGATCGTAAAATACAAATGACGTTCTTACCGATAGACTCCTTGAAAATTCTACCACGAGTAACCGAATGCGTTTAATTTTAAACTTGCTTCAACGAAGTACACACCCTATTCCACATATATTTTTAATACGTAAATTGCTATATTTATTTCAGCCCTAAATAATATGATTTAAAGTCGCCTCCCTGTCGAGGAAAATTAGGATTTCACGAAGAAAAAAGTTTTCGATTCACTTTCGCTGTCTGGCATCCCTACGGATATTGCCAATCAAGATTTAATTAAGAATACTGTTCGATTGGCGACCAATGCTCTCTCGTTCTCAATCAGTTTCGCATTTATCAGTCTGCCCTCGAATCAAGCGAAAATTGAAAGCGTCCCAGAGATATGACTAATTGATAATGGTGTTTCTTGAGCTGTCTCAGGTAATACAATTCGAACTTTAAACATCCGTTAATTCGATGACAGAGGACAGGCATAAAAGTGGTTTGTGACTCAGTCGATAAGGAAGATCAGCCCAGTCGATAAATTCGCAGCGTCATCTTACGTTTAGTGAGCGTGACTCTTGCTCGATCAGCGCCAGAAAATTCTGTTTTTCGTAGGCAGTGCCTTAACCATCCTTATAAGCTAGAGCTATTTGTCTCCTCGAAAATCCAGTGTAAACAGGCCCTAAGGGACGAAGGTCTTCGTCAGTCTCTCGACTACCTGAACGATCCCTTTGTACGCTTAAGGCGTCCATTTTTAATGCTTCTCCGAGTTTCTTGTCGAGAATCGCGACAGTAAGCAGCCTGTTCTCGTGGAGACTGGTTTTCTCCGTGTACACAAAACCCAGTGCAATCAACCGAACTCTCCGTGTTTTCATCAGTGTCGAAAGTCGCGCCAAAACGACGCCAAACGTAGCTTATATCCCACTGATTGCCGTGTGACGCCACGCAACGATTTCTTCCCGATAAAGAGAGACAGAGGAAAAGGGGGAACATTAAGAGGGACGCATCTTCGTCCATTCGTCGTCCGGCTGTGCGTCCCGTGGCTCGGATAACTAAATATAACGTCCAGCCAGGATCGTTGGTCGGCTGCCAACGTCTCTCGGGCTTTTGCTTCGGCGGCAAGTTCCTTCGCGGTGAAGTGCTCCGAGTGTCCGGTCGGCCCTGATTTCTTCTTCTTCTTCTTATACCGCACGCCCTTAGACATTTGTTCGACTTCCCTTGCGTATCTACAAGTAACTCTCGACGTTTAGCAACTATTTGGATTATTTTCACGCACGAGGACAGAATACTCGTGGGAAGGTGTGCTATTACGAATCTTTCGGCATTGCTGGCACGTCAGAAATGGCTATCACCAGGGAAGAACGTGAGTACTACCGGCATTTTTAAAAATATAATGAATTACGAATGGATCAAGAATTTTAAACTAGGTTGGGGAAGGATTCGTGGAGACTTTTTTCAAAATGGGCTATGTGATCTTCTTTTTTGGAATTTTACTAACGTTAACTATTTTTTTTGGAATTTGTTCAAGATTTCATACTGTGTCGAGATGAGATACTGTTTTTTGTCTGATATCTCAAGATGGAAGCTTTTATTAATGATAATCGAATTACTCATTTGAGGTGGTTTTATCCTTGAGCAATCATATAATTGTCAGAATTGAGCTTACAGCGGAATTTCTTATGAGCTCAACACTTTTTTTTCTGGATTTGAATAAAAATGTGAAAATTCAATTTAGAGGTTACGAGCGTCATGTATTTTGAATGCGTACAGTTTCATTTTAAAATGGAGATTAATGAGATTAAAAATTCTAATTAAATATCTTTCTTGTTGATAGCCAATCTCAAGTGTTTTTTAAGCTATCTCTTTCCTAATTCATTTATAATGATTTTCAACCGTGAATTTTTGCTTTCACCACAGTCAATAAAACACGTTTCATACACCAGTCTAGAATTCATTTCTACTCTATTTTATGCATTCAGTCTTTGGATGATTATTATTCCCAAGAAACGCAAATGAGAGAAGTAAGCCATCATGGGAAATTTTGTTGTTTCACTTTTTGAGAGTCACATGTGTCATTAAACTTTCCGCAGCCGTTTAATCCTGGATTCTCGTAATGAATCGAAGAGGAAGTGTGAAAGATATTTCACGCGAAATATTTTTAGCCGACTCGTGCCTCCCGTTTCGTCGACTGTCCAGACGCCATGAGGATGATCCATGTTTCCACGACGCGTCACGGCGATCCATCGAACGCTCTCAAGGCTGTCTCTCAAGCTTCACGTAATTCTCTATAAAAATCGTGCAATGCAAACGAACTGCAGACGGTGACTTGGTTTCGTTAAACTTTTTGAACTTTGCTCCGTTTATTTTGGGTATGTCGAGAGAGGCTTACGGGTTACGTAAGAAGGGACCGATCTGGTGCCGTCTCTTTGGCCCAGGATTCACGTGCGAATTATTTGAGTCATTAAAAAATTATTCGAATTTGAAAAAAAAACATTCTCTTACTTTACATTCCACGGAAACCATGTTTTCTTATTTTTCGTTTTTCTTCTTTTGAAGTTAATTCACTGGTTTCTGTAAGAATCCTACTCACAATCAGTGTATTATGCAATCGATAAAATTTGGTTAAATATTTTCAAAAAAAAAAAAAATTTTCATTATGATTCGAATATCATTGATTGCTTTAACGTGCAGTGCGTCATGCAGAGTTAGTGCCAAGTGACAATTAGTAATTAGTACCTACATATGCGATTAATGCATATGTCGAGTTAGAACCTTGAAAGTGATCCAATAATAACGATCGACTCATTGTGGCAGCTCGTCGATATTTACTTCCTACGTTCTAATGTAATACAGTTCATACATTGATTAGCATATATACCGTGAACCGTAAATTTGCGTTTGATTGGAAATCATTATGACTCCCGTTATGAAAATTTGTAACGGAATTGCAAATTTGTCTTCTTTTTTTCCGAAATTTCGTATAAATACTTCATGTTCTCTTTACGATCTAAATCTACAAATGGATGCGTTAAGAATTGAAAATTAGGCGATTTACTCTCATTTTGAACATGTGCCAACCATGTAGTACTTAAACTCACAGAATACGTCTGGTAGAGGGCTCTGCTCTAATTGAGTTTATTATTAGTATCGGTGACACCAGTGGCGGATGAGTGATTGTCACAGAAGGTGATTAAAGTTCGATCTGAAAATGGCCGTAGGAAACGCAAAGAAAATCCAAGAGTACATTAGTAACAGCACTCGACGTTGATTTATCAGTTTCAAGTTTCATTATTACTCTATGCTACCGCATTCCTTTGTTTGTTAGTTTCTGCAGCAGTTGTCTTTTGTTCTATCCCTGTCGCTACTGAATCTCCGTATATTTTTCTTGGTTAGGGCTTTACAGGTAGGTATATTGCGTAAGGTAGGGACTCGCCCCTGCCTCGGACGAAATCAATAACTGACGCCATTAATGCGTCGTAGGGACTACAGAGAGACGTGGAAGAGAAAATGTGAAGAGTCTATACTGTGTTATTATCAGATAGATTACATTATACGTAGCTTCTCTCTTAATTCTCTCCAGAGGGTCAAGTGTCCACTTAAAGGTACATTCTGCGACACTTGAGACTAAACCTGCAGACTTGGCAAGAACCTGAAAAATAATCCGAAATAAGGCTTCGAATATCGAAATGCCGCAATGCGGCAAGAGGAGCACGGGGGCAGCGTCTATTCACAAAGTCAATATATATATATATATATATATATTTGTTTTTTGATTCGAGGACCATCATTATAGACCACTCTATATCAACTTTGATAAGGTTCAAAAAATTCCCAAATAGAACAATCATAAAGTACGCAAATCCTATGTATGATATTAAATTAAAATATTTGATTAAAAAAAAGAATTTCGAACCAAAATTTCTTCATTCTCAGCAAGATAATTTCGCTCCATACATTGTTTAGATTTCACACTGGCACAAGTCGTCACTGACTACACAAAGCCTAGACAAAAATGTCTAACCAACTGTCTGCCATCGTGTTGCGCACTGTTATCAAATCAATAGTGGCGCCATCGCTCGGAGATCGTGATTTAAAAAAAGTCATCGCGTCACGTGACCGAACGCGTTGGCGCGCGTGGCGCCAACTTGCCGGTTTCACGTAGCTCCCCGAGACAACTCACAGGTTCTACGTATTCTCGTGCACGAGGACGCCTGCTTGGTTATCCTAATCTAAAAATTACGTGGATCTCGATAGTGACTCTTGACGCGATCCTTACACTCGGATGCTGTTGGCAATTCCGGAAATCGTCTTGCTGCCCTGTTGAACATACGTTACATTCCGCCATTACACTCGCAGCGGCATCTACCTTCCACACACTTTCCCGACATGACGTACATATTTACAATAAACTTTCTACCGCACTACTCAGTCTCGTGCGGTCCTCCTTGCTCTTTTCTCTTGCACTTTCGGATCATTCTTTTTACGCTTTTTTCTCTGCGGCTCTCGATCCTGACTGGCCAACTCGCACTCTCGCTCGGTCGTACACCTTTTCTATACGTCCGTAAGCCTCACGGTTAGCTGCGTCAGTCGCGTGTGCCGCTTTGCTGTGGCACGTAGCAGCTTCGTTGAATTCCGTTCTTCCTCTAACCAGCAGACAACAATAACTTTATATTTGACAAAATGGTGAGAAAGAACGAACGTAGACAACGGGTTGAGGATCTTCCCGAAAGAGGAGCTGGTGAGTTTTTTCTTTCTTTCATATCCTCGTTTATTAGAAGCCTGAAGGAACATATGGTTAATGAGAGATGCACGTGGTAACGGGGGTATCGCACAATTCTCTGGCTTAGTAAATTGGCTCAGCCAGCCTTAGGGACGTTTGAAAAATTATTAGAGGGAAATTCGGATTTGTCCAGTATATATATATATATATTTTTCGAGTTTAATAACGATGAGTTAGCTGACGTATACAATTTCGGCGCTCGACATATTTAGGTTGTACCAATGAAATTCTTTTCGGAAATCTTAACCGTCCAAGGTGCCTACGGTGGCTATGGCTATTTTCAGAGCCGATAACATATATGTTTAGCATATTCATGATATTTCTATCGCTCGTGGCTATAGCTGTTCCTTTTTTATACACGTGGAAGTGAATTACCAGAGGGTTTCTTGATAATCATATTTTTTTTGGTTATTTCTTATTCGACACAATGATTGTTAGGAAAGGTTGTTTGATGTAATGATATGCTGACAATTCGATTAGATAAAAGTAACGTCACAATACTGTTTTTCTCGTTTCGTCTGGTCACTCTCTTATCGCTTGGCAAACACATCTGCATTTTTGTATGTTTTTGGAGGTAATTCAAATCGTCACGTGGCAAGCGAATGTAAGCTGCTTTAGTATACATACGGAAGTATTGATTGACACAAGCGTACAGATATGTAGGTTTTTTTTTTTAAATAATATGCCCACTTATGCACGAGTATGTTCATTTTTATAAAAAAATCTCACTGGCGTACTCTTATTCGTAAATTCTCATAATACTCAAATGCGAGTCCTGAGAATCGAAAAAATAAACTTTGCTCGTAATCCGATGCGGCATAGTTTTCTTGAAAAATGGCCGAACGTCCTTGACTCAACATTTTTTTTATTACTATTTTTGCTACCACCTCGGTTCGTCTCCTCCTCGATTTACACATTTATAAGGGTCAACTGGTTGGAAATGGCAAATTCACACTTCGTGCCTGAAAGTTCTCGCTGCTTTTCTATTCTAGAAGAAAACTGACACGTTGTCGGTAAAGAAGAACGTGGCAAGGTTTAGGATATCCAAAGAATCTTCAAAGAGCACATTTAACCCAGTTATTATTAGATTGTCTCGTTTGACGCTCTCTATTCATTTCTCGACGTCAAACGACACTTAATAATGAAACTATTCGAGGTGGAATTTGATGTTGAAAATTTTTTCAAAAATTCTTCCATTCGGATGATCCAATGGAATATTGTATAGCGTCACTTGGCTGTTATCAGAAATGTGATAAACATGTGTAAGCAAGTTCGATTGGACTATGGTTGGATCATTGTTCCTCTGATAAGGTGTAACGAAGGTCGAATTATCGATTCACTAAGTTCCAACAGTATCCGGGAGTGTTTAGTGATGGAATCTTGAAAATTCATCCCCACTCTGGTACCACAATTAATAAGAACGAATAGGTCGGCGAATATAAATTTTCGTCACGTCTTCGAAATTGAAACGGTTTCTCAGTGAAACCCACCTCGGCACCGGAAGTTCCGAAGAATCGTATTACCCGAGTAGTTCGTCATAATTCCGCTCACGAATATTCGTCGCTTGGGGATTGGATTGACAGAGTGACGTCACTTCTGGAATTACGTGGCCTTTAGTGTCATTCTCGTCATTGACGTCGTCCTAACAGGTTCCTAGCGGTTTTTCATGATTTCATAAATGATCGTCATACTGGGACTAAACGAACATCGGGCAAGATTTTGCGAATGATTTGTCTTGCTGTTTACTTCACACTGTAGATCTTTGGCTATTCGATCATTCGTAACGACCATGATCGATGTACAGTCCAGGGATCATTCATGTTTATGAATTGTACGACGCCATTTTGTCCTCCTTTTTATCATCGTATTGCACTTTTAAACTCGATGATTAATGGCAGCTTTTCGATAACGCCAGGGAGAATTCTCGACGAAGTTTCTTTTCGGATCGAATTCACTCAGCGTTTATTTATAGACTTTTATTTTCAACGTTCCATCGCGAACGTTACTCTGGACTTTCGAGACTCCAATCTGTTTCCGTAGCCGAGTGCACGAGACATTGACGAGAAAAGGAAGAGATTCCTTACTATTTCGAGGAGCGACGGCACACTTTGCTATTATTGCTCGAAAACCTGCGAGAATTGAAGTTTTGCATCGAAATTTTGCTTAGAAATAAGGTGTGTGCATCGTTGCTACTGTTAGTCCTTATATTCCAGGTCGTACCTACTGGACCTTATTGTTTGTAAAAAAAAAAATACACGAATACTCGATGGTTTCAGAACGAGGCATTAGAAAATAATGAGAGAAAATTATCAAGTTTATTAACATTATCGAGGTCCCTTTGTGCAACTGGACAAGTTGTTTATGGACAATGAATATGTAATAGTAGCGACGTACAAGAGCTTCATTGAATGAGGACGAGTGTTGCACAGTTTTTAATACGAAGCGGTCACGGGTGTGTGACGCCAGCATTAATTTGAAACTTTGTCCCTGTTCACAGTGGCGGCTCTGATCTATTGGCGCGACCCCAAGAAGTCGGGGATCGTCTTTGGTGCAATTCTTGGTGTACTACTCTCGCTGGCCTACTTCAGTCTGATCAGCGTGCTTGCTTACCTCTCGCTACTCACTCTTACTGGCACCGTAGCCTTCCGTATCTACAAAACCGTCCTGCAGGCCGTTCAGAAGACGTCCGATGGACATCCATTCAAGTGAGTTCATTCGTACACCTTGCTAAGAGCTATCTTTTCGCTTGGAACGAGAGTTAAGTACGGAGTGACCGATAAAGTTGCCTTTTTTTGCGCTTTCCAGGGATATTCTCGATGTGGATCTTACTTTGCCGGCTGAAAAGGTGCACGAATTCGCTGACGTAGCTGTGGCGCACGCGAATGCCGCCGTTGCTGAACTTCGCAGGCTCTTCCTGGTCGAGGACTTTGTGGACTCTCTTAAGTTTGGTATTCTTCTTTGGTGCCTGACTTATCTAGGTTCATGGTTCAACGGCATGACCCTCATTATTATTGGTGAGTACACAAGTGGTGATGTTCTGGGACACTGGCTACGAGTCGTCCCTGCTGCTCTTTTGTGGGTCTTGGAAACCTGAGAATATCTCTTGTTTATCCGGTTACAGGTGTGGTCGCACTGTTCACATTGCCGAAAGTCTACGAGACGAACAAGACGCAGATCGACCAGAATTTAGCCTTGGTGCGCGGAAAGGTCAACGAGATTACCGCCAAGTGAGTATTTAATGTTTTTTCTCTTTTTTTTTTAACGAATTTCCTTCTTGTGCTTTCTTTTTCTTCAGTTCAATTGCCATGAAGCAATTTAAAAGATTCTGCCTCTCCTTTCTGGAAGGGTGTCGAAGAAATTTCTGCATCAAGCAATCGTCTCGAAATTACAAAATTACCCAACGCCATTCCCATCCTAAGTCCAATTTTTGATTCGAAGATTTGGGCTAGCTCAGTGATTTTTGGGTCGATCCACCGAGACTGCACAAGATACGTCCGAACCTTCTTCTCAATATTTATTTGAAGTCCTTAATATTACTTCAGTTCATTTTGTAGATTCACTAATTGAGGATTAATAATTTAGAAAATACCTAATGATTTTAATATTTATTTTATGAAATTTAATAGCACTACTTATACCCGATCATTGGATCTTGTTATACGCTTTCACTCATAAAAAGAAAACTTTTCAAACTTGTCACGACAACTTCGTTTCTTTTTTATCTCATGAAAACTTTGCTTTTTATAATTAAACCGTAACCTCGAGTTAATCTCTTAGTACGGTATTTCTAGCATGCTTTTAAATCAAGTTAACAATCTACGATAAATCGCTGTTTGACAACGAGCCAAATCCACTTGTCCTATCGGAAATGCGAATATCGGAGACTTATCGATGATAACTCTTTGTATCGTATATTTATCGCATTTCTTAATTCATAAAAAATATCAACATATCCGATTCATTGCCATTTAGAGAATTTCGATTAGAATAAAAAAGCTTCCAGCAGATAATCATTAGTTTGATAATAGGACTAACAGTTGCTTCATGACAATAGAGAACTTTTCAATTAGTCCCGGAGAAAGTGAAAATGATCACCGGAGCATTAGGTATCATATATAGATTGATGGTATCACAAGATGTGTCGATAATACAAATAATTTTTTAAGACACAAAGAAATGGACATTTTCACAACTGACTTTCGTAATTTATAATTTCAGAGTGAAGGCGGCCATTCCTCTTGGCAAGAAGGCCGAACCCACAAAGGAGGATTAAGAAGATGAACGTCGTGATAATTAACGAGAGCGCGCGAACAGTCGAGAACAGTTTTCGGGGTTTACATGAGAATTGGACGAGAAGGGGTAAGAAGTGAAGGAAACAAAGGGAATCGGAAATGAACAATGTTCAAACTAGCCGAGAAGTAACAGTGCGAAATAATTCTTGACGTCATAAGGTACACGGAGCAATGGAGGACGAAGGTATAAAAGGAAAAGGGGAAGGAAGCAAAAATAGTAGATCGAACACGCGCGCGCGCATCAATATTCTAATAATGAATATCTTTAATAAGAAGTAAGATAACATTAGCGATTAATTAATTGTTCGTTATTACAATAAAGATGGTGGAATATTATAGTGAGCTGTAACAGTGCAATGAGGACGTCGTCTTCATTTACGTCGTAACTTAAGAGAAGAAGAAAAAAAAAAGAAAAGAAATCACTCTGCGACTATTGCGATCATGTTCTCTCGACTCTTTTTCAATTCGATCCTTTCTCCATTCTTTCACTCTTTCATCTTCTCTCGCTCAGATTTCGCTTTCTTCGTGTACTCCGACCAAGGTACGAACGTCAGTGTTAGGATTGCGATAACGCCCGCTTCTAATGATGGTTATATTCGATAAGATAAGCTTACTCCGTTTGATGAATTTTTTTAATGAGACATTGCGATTTTCGTTGATTCGAGATCTCTTGGCAATGAAACAAAAAGGTAACACAAAAGTTGCATTGTGGTAGGGATCAATTAATCGTGCATGCTATGGGGAAAAAAAGGAGTTCGCGTGAGGGGAGAGAGGTAGAAGGAAAGAGAGAATTGGAGAAATTGAGCAAAGACATGTGATAATGGAGTAAAGAAACAATGGAGTGGGACACCCTGAGCGTTATGTGCTTTACAAAATTGTTTCTTTTTTTTTATCGTTAGAACTTAAGATAATTATTGTCTATTGTGCTGCGTCCCCCGAAATTCAGTTGTTAATGCGATTGGACGAAGATGAGAGGAAATAAAGCGAATATACAAAACGTATCTGTCTCTTGAATGACGTTGAGGATTGCGAAATATTATTACCATTACAATTATATTATTACAATTACACAGCTAATATATTATAATACAGCGAACGATGAATTACACGGTCGCAGTGGGTTCAGCGACCGACGATGAAAAAAAAAACAAATGAAAGGAAAAACCTATTTAAGTGGTAAACGATGAAGATGCAACTTTATATTATATTATACCTATCTATAACTATGGAACCACGTGTTTTTATTGAGACTATCGCAAGTGTTAAGAATGTGAATTGTAATACGCGTACCGCTTCTTGACGTTTTCATTATTGCATCTGCATCCGCACGATTAATTTATAAATAAATGATATTAATAAGACTCACGACGATTACATTCATTCAGCATGGCACCAATCATCCAATCATTCCCATATTCCATAAAATTTCTCAGGCAACAAATTCGATTTGATATCTCCGATCTCTCTTTATAAAATATTTACAAAGCCAATTATATTTTCCATTAAATAAATCAACAATTACGATATCCATCCGTATCCTGGTATCAAATGATAAAAGTAACGCTAATACCCATATGACGAGATGATATCCTTTTTGAATCTCCCGCCATTAAGATGGCGCTCAACGTTGCTCGGACTGTCCGTTAGGGCGCGCATGCGTGACCTTGTGACAAGGTGACCGCCTCTATGTCACATAAGAAACATCATTCGCACTTAGCCAGTCGTTTGAGCATCATCGTACCGTTCCCAGTTCGCGAAGTCTAGTAAACGTTCGACAGAAGGTACACCCGGCGACCCGGTTTCAAAGATGTCCGTGTCGGACGTGGATCACGAGAAGAGGAAGCAGATTTCGGTGCGTGGCATCGTTGACGTTGAGAATGTCAGCAACTTCAAGAAGACCTTTAACAGGCATCTCCATTACACCCTGGTCAAGGATCGTAATGTTGCGACTACCCGAGATTATTATTTTGCATTAGCCCACAGCGTCAAGGACAATCTTGTCTCGAGATGGATTAGAACTCAGCAACATTACTACGAGAAGGATCCCAAGGTACGATGACTCTGATATTTTCCCTAACATCCTTTGACATTATTTTCGAAAGATACAGCTTTTCATCGTACCGCCTTTCGTGTCCTTTACAGGATCCCATGACCTTGTCCCGAATACTATAAACATTGTAATGTCTATTTATTCACTCAAGTTTGAAATATACAAATTTATTTTAACTCATTACACTTGTCATTTTTATAACTCCAAATGCTATTGGACAGATCGATCATTTTGATTTAAATTTCTCTTCTGCATGCGATGTGCTTTTATAAACGATTGAGGTATAATTTTTAAATATCATTATCGAAAAAAGATCTGTTAGAAATAAAAGAAATAAAGCAATCGTAGAGTCATTAAATATTGTTCTAATTTATTCACGGTTCACGTGTAAATCATTTCTTGAGGTAAAGGTCGAATCTCAATGAAAGGTCAAGCGTAGGATTCAAATTTGAACGGGTTTTCAAAATGATTAAACGAATTCGCTGGGAGTTAGATCGTTCGTGCTTATCAATATTCGGTGAGCGTATCAATTTACTTTTCTTTATCGTCTTAAATGTTTAAACTTTATCAGTAATTTAAAGTCCGAATATGAAGACTTGTTCTATTTTAAGGTCACATCTCCTCGTTCTAGCCACCGTTGCCCTCTACAATTGAGCTTGACGAACTTACATCATTTACGATTTGGAACTAGCAGTGCAGTGCCTTCGGCGTTCGAATATTTTCGACTCTCTCTTTCACTGCTAGCGTACTTGCTGCATTTTAAATTGAGCACAGACTTCGTTTGGCTATATTGCCTTGGCCAGGTTACTCGTCTTGCAGACTATCCTTATATTCCACTTGTCATCGTTCACAATACTAATTTGGAACTTCGCTCGCTAGGTGGATTCAGCCTTATTCATACTTTGAATTATTATATACATTTTATTCTATGTTACAAACTTTTATATAGCTGTGATCCATTCATAGGACTGAACAATATTTACATTATGAAACATTCGCAGCATATCGTTGCAGTGACAATATGCCTATTAATTGACGTTTTCAAACTGTCATCTTGTACTTGCCAACTTTTGCATATAAATAGAAACGCATCTTACTGTCAAGCGAAGTCGGCCTCTTTGCAACTTAAAGTCCTCGCACACTGCATACTTCATCGGCCGATAGTTCGATCAATATTGGTCTGCGATAGTTTTTGTTAATTTCCTCGGCAGATCTTTAATCGTTACGTCTGCACACTCTGACATAACCTTATACCATATTTATCAAACCGATGAAATTATCGCCCGATTAAGAGTCTGCAGTGTCCGAGAACTCTTAATGATGCATTAAAAATGATATTTTCTCGCAAAGCTTTACGGAATAAGAATAATCATTTTCGCAACGCTATTATCATCCTTTCGTACGTATTATATACGTTTCTATCATAAATATGGGAGCTTATCTTTTATATAATATTGTATAACACTATGCTATCGGAAGAAACATAAGTGCAAAGTAGAGACATAATTTTAATTACTCGATTAATAATATATATACATATATAAATTCGTAAGAATATTTAAAAATAGAATTTCCAATATGAAAATCAGAAGAAGATTACGTGTCATGCGCTAAGCATTAATGCAATTGATTATTAATATTAGAAAATGATTTTTGCTCTGATTAATTGTTTACGTAGCAAGCGTATATAAAGTTCAGGATTATTTTCACTAAACTCTATGCAGCTTACTGTTTAATCAGTATTATTTCAGGACGGTTCGCTTAATTTTTGTACTCCTTATTTCACGTGGCCTCATTGCTAATCGTCACTCGGTTATCCGAAGATTATTATAATAAGTTTTGTTGCTCTTGATATCACCATGTGTCTGCACGATGATTCTACACGAGACAACTGATGGATCATTCAATGATATCCCCACGATTATCCATGGCAGCGAGGATAGACCGGTGAAGTCAGAAGCAGTATATTTTAGATTTGAAAAAAAAGATGTATATACATATATAAATGTACATAATCCCCTCCAGAACTTCTGTGCTAATTTCAGCATTATTTTTGTACTCATTGTTTCCAACAACTCTTATTGTCAGACACAAAGTCCAATAGGGCAAATAATTCTTTGCTGGCATCTCCTCGATGCCCTTGTATACGATTATTTGTCTAGTGACATTTTTCCTTGTGCATTACGCAAACGGATTCTATTTTGCTTATTATTTTGTCTAGAAATTTTATTTTCGTCTTAAACACTTGAAAGTATCGTAATTATAATTAAAAATTTAGCGTTAAAATAATTTTTAATCTTCACCAGCTTCTCAGCGAATATTGCAAGGCGATGGCGAAAGTGTTTCTGGGTAACTTTGATTTATTATGCGCGCCCCGTACGACGTACGGACAGACTAAAAGAGAAAATCTGGCGCGTCGTGATATTTTATTTGGTTAATAAAATCGTGAAGAGCTCCGATCTATTTTTATCTTCGGCATAGGAATTACTCCGAGAAACGTACGTTTCGGTGTCAACCGTTTGACTAACGAATTTATTTTTCGTTTTAATACTTCGAGTGTGTCGGTAAAGAAGATTTTGGGTGTGTTTCTGTGCTGTTCTCTTGATTATAAGAAATTTTGTACGGGTTCTGAGTCAATAGGAACATTCAAATATTCTGATTATATATAATACCCAAATAATAGAGATATTAGGCAATAGAGATGATATAAAAATTGTATAGTAATCATTATTACTCGCTCATCCTGGACCAGTTTCGTGATCTTGTCGCAGCATCCGGTCGAAGACCTCTATAATGAAACAAAATACTCATTCGGTTTTATTGGCATAATTGCCACTTTAAAAAATTGTATTTCTTTTTGCAGAGGATATACTATCTGTCATTAGAGTACTACATGGGCAGATCTTTGCAGAACACTATGATTAATCTTGGGATTCAAGGAGCTTGCGACGAAGCCATGTATCAGGTAATATACATATAGAGAATAATAAAATTAAAATTATTGCAATGCTACGTTACTGGTCTTTTCTCGTAGATGGGTCTGAACATTGAGGAGCTTGAAGAACTCGAAGATGATGCTGGTCTCGGTAATGGAGGATTGGGAAGATTAGCTGCATGTTTCCTAGACAGTATGGCTACTGTAGGACTGGCAGCTTATGGCTATGGTATAAGATACGAGTATGGTATCTTTGCTCAGAAAATTAAGAATGGCGAACAAGTCGAGGAGCCTGATGATTGGCTTCGTTATGGAAATCCGTGGGAAAAGGCACGTCCGGAATTTATGCTTCCGGTGAACTTTTATGGACACGTAATTGATACTCCTGAGGGCAAGAAGTGGGTGAACACGCAGGTTTGCAAGAAGATGAATAAAGTTTATGCTTGCGACTTTGACAATTACCAACCAATTACGTATTTTCTTTTAATCATCAGGTCGTATTCGCTATGCCCTACGATAATCCTATCCCTGGATACAAGAACAATGTTGTTAACACGTTGAGACTGTGGTCCGCCAAGTCACCGATTGAGTTCAATCTCAAATTCTGTAAGTGTCAATACCTTTGTAATACTGCTTTATGAGTAGTTGTATATAATTACTTTGTGTATTTTCAGTTAACGATGGCGACTACATACAGGCTGTTATCGATCGTAACCTCGCCGAGAATATTTCCCGAGTTCTTTACCCCAATGACAACTTCTTTGAGGGTAAAGAACTTCGTCTGAAGCAGGAGTACTTCATGGTTGCAGCTACTTTGCAAGATATCATCCGGCGTTACAAATCTAGTAAATTTGGATCACGAGAGCATCACAGGACAGACTTTGATTCCTTCCCTGACAAGGTTGCTATTCAATTGAACGACACGCATCCCTCATTGGCGATTCCCGAACTCATGAGGATCTTCCTTGACGTCGAGGGTCTTCCGTGGGAGAAGGTACAATATATCATTAATTTCTGTTTGTAAAGAATTAATTAATAATGCTCTTGACATTGTTTCAGGCTTGGGATATCACTACACGTACTTGTGCATATACAAATCACACCGTACTTCCAGAGGCTTTGGAACGCTGGCCAACCAGTATGCTCGAGAGCATCCTGCCTAGACATTTGCAGATTATCTATCATATAAATTTCCTTCATCTTCAGGAAGTCTCCGCTAAATATCCTGGTGACTTAGACCGTTTACGTCGTATGTCACTGGTTGAAGAGGACGGTGAGAAGAGAATCAACATGGCTCATCTGTCGATTGTTGGAAGTCATGCGATCAACGGTGTCGCTTGGATTCACTCTGAAATTCTTAAGAAGAGCGTGTAAGTTAAAATAATTACTGATTATAATGTTTTGATGAATTTTCTAAAATTTAATTTTCAAACTGATACGTTATTTATATATAAAGACATTAAAAATAAATGTCCTTGTTACAGCTTCCGTGACTTCTACGAAATGACGCCAGAGAAGTTCCAGAATAAGACAAATGGTATCACTCCAAGAAGATGGCTGTTGCTCTGCAATCCTAATCTGTCTGACATAATTGAAGAGGTGAATGCACGTGCCATAAATACTTGTTAAGTTTATATGAATTAATAACACTGGCAATATCGTTATTCTAGAAAATTGGTAGCGATTGGACGGTGCATTTGGAGCAGCTTCAGCAGCTGAAACAATGGGCCAAAGATCCTTCCTTCCAGCGAGACATCATTAAAGTCAAACAAGAGAATAAACTCCGTTTGGCTCAACTCTTGCAGAAAGATTATGGGATTAAGGTCAATACTGCGTCCATCTTTGATATTCAGGTAATGTCAAAATTAATAGTCAAAGGATCCAAAATATGTGTACTGCTACTTAGGATTATTGAGAATTCATTCGTTTATCAATACAGGTCAAACGTATTCACGAGTACAAACGTCAATTGTTGAACTGTCTACACATCATTACGCTGTACAATCGTATCAAGAGGGATCCATCTGCTCCATTTGTGCCAAGGACGATAATGATCGGGGGTAAAGCTGCACCAGGTTATCACTTGGCCAAGAAGATCATTAAGTTGATCTGCAGTGTTGGTAATGTGGTAAACAATGACCCGATAGTTGGAGATAAACTGAAGGTCATCTTCTTGGAGAATTATAGAGTGACGTTGGCTGAAAAAATAATTCCGGCAGCCGATTTGAGCGAGCAGATCTCGACTGCAGGTACTGAGGCTTCGGGAACTGGAAACATGAAATTCATGGTACGTCCTGTAACCGAACTAGTGTTGCTCCATTAAGAGACACTAGTTATATTTATTACCGTGATGTTTATACAGCTGAACGGTGCTCTGACCATCGGAACACTGGATGGTGCGAATGTAGAGATGGCTGAGGAAATGGGACGCGAAAATATCTTTATCTTCGGTATGACTGTAGACGAGGTCCAAGAGTTACAGAAGAAAGGATACAACGCGTACGATTATTATAACAAATTACCAGAGGCGAAACAGTGTATTGATCAAATCCAAGGAGGATTCTTCAGTCCAAGCAATCCTGATGAATTCAAGGATATTGCTGATGTTCTCCTTAAATGGGATAGGTTCTATCTCCTTGCTGATTATGAGAGTTACATTAAGACTCAAGATGAAGTCAGTCAAGTTTACCAGGTAGGCTTAATTTTTATTTAACCAACATGGAGCGAATTTCATTGTCTTCTTAATTATCTAATTGTTTTTTATTTCCCGTTTTTAGGATGAAACCAAATGGGTAGAGATGGCGATTCACAATATCGCGTCCTCAGGCAAATTCTCATCGGACAGGACGATCGCCGATTATGCCCGTGAAATATGGGGAGTGGAACCAACTTGGCAACGACTTCCGGCGCCTCACGAGCCCCGTGATATTTAAGTAATAGATATTACATGAAATATACTCGTCAGATATCATTGAGAACGCGTATTGCGTCCATAACATGCGGCAATTGAGACGGACGGATTTTCATGTGGCGTAAAATGCGATTCCATTTCTTTTCCTTGTCGTGATAATTCCTCGAGGAAAACTGGATATTAATCTCAACGAATAATCCAAGAGAACTCTGTGACTGGCGAATTGGGATTATGGCCAGGAGACATACTGGATCAAAATCACATGGATATTGTATATTTCATACGAGAAAAAAAAGAGCAACAATATTAAGCGACTAAGAGATCTCAGCGAAATTTTGCTGTACTTTACTGCCTCCTAAAATATAATAAAAGGTTTAATCTGTCAAACCGCGATGACAGTATTAAGATAGCATGATACATACAAATAAAACTCGCGAAATCGTATATTATAATACAAAGAACTGTATTCACAACGATAACAGCAAATATCTTGTTTCAACTCACGGTAGAGTACAAAATTGTTCTAGATATTCGTACAGCTGCTTGGCGAGAATAAAATTTTAAACATTTTTTTTGTTTAGAGAGAGATTATAAACTATCCCATTTTATCACGGAGATATGTATTACTAGTAAAGCACAGCTGTAAACGTGTATCGTGTTATGCGCTTTTCAAAAAGTTCTTATCAGTTACAATACCAGTGAATTGCCGTTATCGCTATGGAAAGGGCTTTTGATCAAAATAATTTCATTTTAACAAAATATGGTTTGGCGCGCAACGTATATTTTAAAGCATTCTTCTTTTTTTAATATTTACATGGCCGAGGCATTAACGGTGCTAAGAATATGTCCATCTTAATTAATACGTATAGTGAAATGGATAATCGCACAGTGTTAAATTACTTGATCTGTTTAAAAATCAATCGATCGTTTGTTATATAAATATGATACCATGTAATTTCGTTTGGATTCTCAATGATGGAAACTGTTCGTATAATAAGCACGATTCTGTTATCTAATTGATATACCGTTATTGACAGAAATGACGGTATCGTCTCTAATTCATTATTATGCAATTCTGCACAATTGATGTATCGTGAATGTGAATGAAATAAAATAGTATCAATAAATACATTGTTATCTAAAAGATAAGCCTTATCAATTATCAAAGGACTTGATAAATAAATACTGTAATGATTGAAGCTATAAAAGAATTTAAAATCGTGTCAGCGTAAACGTGGATTCATTTGACGGCTTCCTACTTGTGACCTTAAGGTTACTTTTTCTCTTACTACTAGTACATACAATCGTTTCTCTCAGTAGTGGTCATCGTCCGTATGTTTTATGTCCTACAACGATAAGTCAAATACACGTATAACACTGAGTCATTGTCGTCAAGTCACACCACACAGCATACTAGTTGTAATAGGAAAAGCATTGAATTAAATTATTACTGTAGTTTCAATTCTTCACTCGGCGTGTCACGTCTATAGTATCGAGAATGTCGTGCGACTCGACAGAAGACTTTGGGAAGCTTGTTCGAGAAGAGGCACTTCGAAACTTCGCATTTCACGATCCAGATACATTGCCGTTGGTGAGATAATGAAATATTACTTAAATGAATCACTTAGGATATCATGTTTCCTATTGAAGTTTTAAGATTAATAAACACGTCGTTCTTGACGACTCGATATGGATTATCCGTTCAGGCCATTTGCACATCGATTCGGGAAACTTCGGAAACGTTCGGAAATTCAGGTATCGCATGAAAATGGCGCGATCTTATAAATAGGCTTACGTACGATTATTTTATCAATGTTATTTATACGTGGTTGCAGCATTTATTACGGAACAATGACTCACTTGTTTTCTTGTTTAAATTTTTATTAGATCCAGGATCATTTGATGGAAATATCACATGCTGTTTCTCTGTAATTATCACTGTTAAAGCAGTGCAGTCGTATACAGGCTTTCAAGATGGCCTGTCCTGTTGCCTTCTCGAGAACAAAACACACGCGACTTCGCGTGTTGTCGGACGGTATGTCAATGGCGCGTGTAAAATTATCCGTTCTTGCATCCTGGAAATTATCGAAATCCAACTAATATGTAAAGCAGCCTTGCGGGGCAGTCAAAACGTTAATCGTTACTGGGTAAATTAACTCTTTGCGAGTTTCAGACAGTTTCACAAGCAGTTTGACGTTGTATACGTGATATTTCATATCAGTTTTCAAGCTACGATAACCGTCCCTTCCGCTTATACGATTTCTAATGCCGAAACTTACAATTAGAATAATGACTACGTGCTTTCTGATGAAATTCAATATGGCCGTGTCTTTATTGAAGTTGATTTCTATAAATTGCCTTCGAAGAATTTTTTAATTCTCTGCAACATCAAAATTTCCGGAACGACTGATATGACTGATAAAAGGAATTAGTCAGGGATATAATACAAATTTGTAACGAGGATAAAACGTTTTTCGTGGTTTGAATTATTGAGACAGGAAATGAAACCGGCTAGGCAAAGGAAATATTAATAGACCTGGATATGTGTTCGTAGGATTTCTATTCTTTGTGCATGGATTGATTAAAAGCAAATATTAATTTTATATAGTGAATATATTTTAATTACCTGTTACAGAATGTATCCGAAGCTTTATTAGTGAATGCATTACGACCGACATCCGCCATTATTGTTACTGGATTTCTTCCATTTTATTCTATCAGGTATTACAAATTTGATACAGTGATATTTATATAAAATTCGCTTCAGAATCCTTAAACAGATAACATTTTTCTATCGTTGTATACGCTTCGTTGTATAGTATATTACATTTGTTTTGATTTTGCCGTACAGTGGCGTCATCTTTCTTTTCTAACGCGAAACATTGTCTGTCCACTGTTGTGACTCTTTCCTTCTATTGCGATTCAGTGTTACTACAAGCATCGAGTAAAAACAAAAACATGACAGCACTCATTGACAAATGCAATAACGCAACCGAACAAATGAATGGGGTAACAAATGGTTACCAAATTTTAATAAGAAAATGGATGCACATAAATGT
This sequence comes from Calameuta pygmaea, assembly GCA_031762395.1. Classification (NCBI taxonomy): domain Eukaryota; kingdom Metazoa; phylum Arthropoda; class Insecta; order Hymenoptera; family Cephidae; genus Calameuta; species Calameuta pygmaea. Next base: position 137,178 of record JASANN010000531.1, on the reverse strand, counting down.
CCTGGACTCTCGTTTCAATGTTTGAGACAAAATATGTATAATTCTGTTGTAGATTCTCGATAAATCTTCTGTGCCAAAGCTCGGGAAATATTGCGCTACATTTTAACCCACGCATAGACAGGGGTTACGTTGTTCGAAATTCAAAACTGCGGGGTCACTGGGACGATGAAGAAACTTGTTCTCCGGCTGGACCGAAGGGCACGGTGTTTCGTCGCAATGCCTATTTTCACGTGATGATTTTTTGTACCGAGACTGAGTTTCAGGTGAGTTAGAGTGACAAAGTGATATGAGGAACTTTTGAAAATATACAGAGTATAATTCTTGCAGATATCAATAAACGAGGAACATTTCTGCGAGTTTGCTTATAGAGTTGCTTTGAGGGAAATTAATGGAATAGAGGTGAACGGAGATGTCGAAAATGTGAGATTTCGGCAAACGTCTTTTCAAATATATCCTAAACCAAAATTGACGCCGTATCTTCAACTTAATGATAAACAATCCCTTGAAGAAAATTTAGTAAGTTTTATGGATTTTTAGATGGCAGTCGATGGATTGTCAGTGCCCTGTTATTTCAGAAGGTACCAGTGACTGTTGATATCACGTCTGGCGTTAGTCATGGCGTTCACTTTGTCATCAAGGGACGGTTGAAGCTCCTACCTCATTCGTAAGTCGAAAATTGAGCAAATTACTAAATACTTTGTTATCACGTTAATTAATGCTTTATCACTTTTTTTTTTTTAGGTTTTACGTCAATCTACAGAAGGGAAAAGCAATTTATCCTCATCCAGAAATCGCCCTGCATGTTAATCCAAGATTCTTATACGGTACCAGTCCTCCATGCATGGTCATGAATTGCTGGACCAATGGGGCGTGGAGTAACGAGGAACGTCATCAAGGCAACTTATTTTGGCTACCAGGACGCGATTTTTGTTTCGTGTGAGAATACGAAAATTTTTCTTAAATTCTATTTTTATTCTCTGAATATACTTACTTTAGTAATAATAATAGTTTTTTTATAAAAATCTTAATCACTGTCTATACAGAATACGGTGCGAATACCAGGCTTTCACAATATGGCTGAACAGCAAGATGATCGGCGAATTCAAACACAGACTTGATCCATCGATCATTGATACTTTACGAATTTATGGCGACGTTCATCTTTATCAACTTGCTATCGGCACTTCATAATTTCAATATATCGAAACGCAGCCTTCATCAAATTGCGTAAACGGCTGGTTTATCAAGTGACGAACGAAAATTTATGGAAGGATCATCAATTTTATGAGTCGTGTGAAGACTTATCGCTTTAAGTTTATTTCTTGAGGAAAAGCTTTGTGAGCCTTATCTAATTACGCTATACGAGGGTAGATACATGTAGCTTCGATGCTTTTAGACGTGATATTTTTTAAGATACCTCTAGAAGTTAGTAGGTTACTCAAATACCCAAAGAGGATTCCAACGTTACAAAGGAGTAAAGAATGCTGGTCACTGATTACATTTTTAAAGATAGGAAAAAAGGCAAGGGAGCCAATAGTCAAAAATTTTTTATTCGTGAAACCGATTAAGATTATTCCAAGAGCTGATTTCATTTCTCTCAAGTCAAGTTATGTCAAGTCACTAGTCTCCACGATTAGGTGGAGTATTTTTTTTTATGTATATTTTTTTCTTCTGTGCTCGAGGAATGAATCTTGGCGGACATGTCTTTCGACTTTCTTTGGCTTTTGGTTTTCGTAAATTAGGAAGATATTTCGTATTCTTTTTTTTTTCCATTAAATTCATTACAATCTACTGGAACTCAGCGACCTCACTCGGTAACTAGCTTTAAAGATTCTCATTCATCAATCAGATTATACTCCATTTTGTCTAGATGGAATTTTTATACACGTCCTTGTCTTTATGAGTGTTATATTATTTATACGGACAATCTTGTCGATATTTGCCATATATTATATGCTGTATGTTATTTTCCAAAAATAAACATTCATTAGATCAAGTGATTATTCACTATTATCGCAACGTTAATTATTGCTGCATTTAAAAATTAGTTAATGACTTGTTGATCCTGAGGTAAATATTGTCATTATATCGTAACGAAACTACTTTATATCAAAAGCAAACAAATCATTTACAGAGTCATTATGGACACAAGGATATAACATCGGTTATGGCTATTCATATTTACAGATTACTGAAGAAGTTTGTTAAGTTTTACAATATTCCTTACTTTTACATTTTTTTTCCTTTAACATGATACAAGAAATATTTTCAAGTTCAATTAATGAATATTTTCATTTAGTAATAAATACTTAGATGTCAGAGTTAATTTGAGAGAACGAACTGTACTTTTACTTTTGTTCAAATTTTAATACGCCTTATTACATAAGTAATATATTACGTAAATAAAAATAAATAATCTTGAAATGACATTTTCTTACGAAGATTTTAGAAGAGGACAATTTTTTATTTAAAAATCTCTTTACTTACTGAGTCGTTAATTTAATCCACAAGTTTAGAATTTGAAATTTGTAAATAAAAAATAATTCCTAAATCGGTCGTAAGCTGTCAAGTTGGCGTGCGTGTAGCCCGCGCAGTGGGCCTCTAGTACCTTTTGAAATTTGAGTTGCGTTCAATCTGAAAAACTTGTGAAAACAGTAATTTTTGAATGATTATTTTTGAAATAGCAAAATACACGTTATGTATTCAACAATTTTGCAAGATATGTTAATTTACGCACTAGAATTGCCATAAGGAGACTCCAGTGAAACCAAAATTCAGATACAAAAAATTCTTCTGCATCTCAGTATACTAAGATTCTTTTGTTTTATTTAATTGGACTATCCGATAAATTAAAAGATGAAGTCAGCTCGCTACCAACTTCACTATTATAAATGCAGAATTAATTTTTTGCAGTTAGGAGCATAACCTAAAATCCTACATATCCATATAAAATTCAAAATATCATTATTCAAAATGGGAGATGCGGAAAAGAAGCAGAAGCAGCATCACCATCACCATCGCCACCATAATCATCCGCGACGTCGTGAACAGGGAGAAAAAGAAGGGGAGCACACAGGTTGGTTTTACATGACGGCAGTTATCACTCAAATACACATTAACGTATGTTTACTTAAAAATCTATGAGAATCAATCAAATTTATTCATAACGTTAGCAACGCAGTCGCATACCGTAGCCGAGTCACCAGTCACAACAACCCCAGTCGATCCGGATACGCCTGAGCGCGTTCGAAAATTCGTCACGAAGGTACTAATGCTAATAATAATAATAATGATCCACCGCACAGTGCCTCTTACCAAAGTAAAACGAAGAAAATAATTATAAATCAATGGAATTTTTAGGAAGTAAAAATATCGCGAGATAAAAAAGAAAGGAAAGCAACAGTTGTAATTCGTCAGCCGAATTACCTTACCGACCGTAGGATATCTCAGGCGGAGATGCAGAGACGCCACACTTGGCTTCAAAAGACAAGACTGAGTGTCGCCATGACTAGAAATCGTTGTCGTATAACACACGAAGTTCGATTTCCAGAAACATTTAATGGTCTATACTGTTCACGTTTTTCTCCAGACGGTGAACTCATTGCCACGAGTTTTGGTACCGGCTGTATACAGGTACAAAAATAGATACGTTAATCAAAATGGATTCCTTTTGGCGGCCACTGAAGGTGATACGTGTACGTTGCACTAATAAGGTAAGAAATGGCGAGACTGGCGAAATGCGAAATACTATGAGAAGTGGACTGGACACTTCCTTTCCCGTGATGTGCTGCCGCTTCAATCCAATTCGCACTGACGTTTTTTATGCGTCTAGCGCCTGTGGAAATATTTTTGCCTGCACCACCAGCACGAATGAATTTTCACGCTTCATCGAAGGTCATCGAAATCTCACAATTCTCTAAAACTAATTTAATTATGAAATTCAAAGAAATATTTTCTTGCAGAACCAAAAAACGAAGTGAACACCATCGACGTGAGTGTAACTGGCGAATTTATAGTTTCCGGCGGAAAGGATGCGGCTGTCAGATTATACGATGCTGAAACTGGTCAGGTATTCGTGACTAAGACTGTCATAGCAATGATACTAATAGTTGGTAATTTTTAATTAATAAATCACAGAATATAACAACCTATAAGAAACACAATGCTGAATTACTCGACGAAAAAATAAGCAAGTTTCACAGAATGAGAATATTTGCTACGAGATTTCATCATACTTATCCTGAATTAATTATCACTGGCGGATGGGATGATACTGTTAAGGTACTTTCGCATGCTTATTATTTATAACACAAGTGTACTCCTTTGGAATTATGATATTTTTACGTACCACAATTTTTCACCGATGAAGAAGTTTCTAATTGATCATTCGGAGTATCGCATTTTCCTTGCCAATCGTGCACGAGCAACTTCAGTCTGATTGCAGTAAATGGAATGAGATCTAACTCAATAAATGTCTACTTCATTCAGATCTGGGACACGCGAGTGGGAGACGGATCGATCAGATCGATAAAGGGGCCTCACATATGTGGTGACGCGATCGACGTTAGAGTACGTTGTATATACATATGTATGGGTAAAATTTCATTCCTGAACGTTCAAAGTCAATTTTGGTCTGCAGGAGACACATATCCTGACAGGATCTTGGGTCATAAGAGGAAGTCTTCAGATATGGGATATGATGAGTGGAAAATTAATCGAAACGATCAATCCACAAAACAGGCCTACTACACTCGATGGTGAATTTCTTTATGCCGTTCAGTATTTTGATGGAGATCCTTATGGAGAAACTGTCCTCGCCGGTGGATCAGGTACAGGTGCTGTTGAGGTGATAAGTTTGAAAGAAAAAAAGGTGAATATATCTATTTATTTTTTTTTAATACAAACATCCTTCATAAATTGTCACCGTGTTCCTCTTAGGTTACGGGCAGTTTTCATGTTAACAAAGCTGTCGTCGCTTTGGACAGTTGCAGAACGATTATTGTTTTTGGGGGTATGGAGACTGTCATTAGGATCGCTGATTATAGTTAGCTTGCCGAAGTAATTAATTTTTAATAATTAATATCCCTATCGATCAAATATCACTTATAGAATATAGAAATTTTAAACGTTCATTAGGAATGTAAATTCTAATAATCAATCTCAGTATATTAATGGGATATTATTGAAATTTCAAAGATTCTCAAAGTGTAATAATTTTAATTACAGTGATTATCTCATTAATCGAAGATGACAATAGCTCGAAGCAGACCTAACTCTTTTCCTCGGTAAAAAATTTCTTGCCGAATTTATCGATGAGCCATGAGCGCAGCGATCCACTCACCTCGGCATCGTCTCATCGAAGATAATAGCAGAAGCGTCGAGACGCCCGGCGTCTCTGGCTCCTGTGAGATGATGAAAGACGCGTGGCCAAGGGAGCTAGGGGGGGAAGAAGATGGTGGATACTCCAAGTCGAAAGTCGAGTGATGCCAAAGTTAAATATAAATGTGGCGGCAAGCGTCCCGACGCCCCTGCCTCGACGCTCATCCCCTGGACCAATCATCCAGAAGCCAGTCTCTTCGTGTTCTCGGCGTGGCCCGGTATATCGTTAAAGACGACGACGATCTCTCACGATCTTTCTACGATTTATCCATCGATCCATACCCATCCGTTGATCGTACGATCATTTATTTATATTGTCCCTATTAATTTTTTCATTAATAATATTTCTATTCGCATTGTTCCTATACTATTTTAATAATTCTATCCATTTTTACGAATCTTCGTCGAATTCTTAATACACGCGACTTTGGCTTGGTTTCGCGAAAAAAAAAACAACAACGCTCGGTTTACCCGAAACACATAAAAACGAACGTACCAGGATTATTGCAACGTGATTGGCTAAGGATTAATCGCATTATAATTACCAGTGCTAATTAATGAGGGTGAGTGTATGAAGAGACAGTGTTTGAAAATTTTCTTTATTGGAATTACCTTCAAGGTACTGGATTTTTACGCGATTTCTTGTATTTGTATAGGTCTGGTGAATTTCTTAATTCATAAAGTCCCTAGATCATTCAAATATTATATTAGAATTTTTTTAAGGATTCTACGTCTCTGTTATGCTTTTTTTTTCATTTTACCTAAATTGCTTCAATTTAAAAAATTTTTATTTAGTCACTCCAGTCTTATATGGATTGAGACATGGTCACGTACTTCCTCCAGGATATTACGTACTACTCGGTTGTAATAACAATTAATACTAGTACGACGTCTGTAACTATAAAGTGGCTTCCGGTACGTCGCTGACTATTCCTTCCCTTCGAATTGGTAGTGCTTTTATTTTTGGACGGAGCATACGAGATCCAGGATCCAGCGGACACTCGACTGTCCACACGTTATCCGTTGCGGATAGTCTAGGAGAGGAGGAGATTTTTTTTCGAGCAGTACAAGAAATTCTGGCTTCAAAGAAATCGTATCTCTGACAAAGGCTCACGCTTAGACACACTGAAACATGAAGAAATTCCAAATTTTTCTTTGATTCTCGAAGCCCGATTTATTTCGTCGTTAAAACGAAATTCGGATCGGATTTTCGAAATTTTTTATAGCCAGGCAATAATCATTTTTTTTGTCGTCAAAGATTCGAATAAACTGTGCGTGATGTCTCGTTATTTAGAATTTGAAAAAATTTCTCGAAACTTTATATATAACTTAAACCGATTTCTCATAATTTATAAAAATATTTTGAAAGGATCTTATAATAGCTTTCCTAATAATTTTCTCCCGTGTGTACGTTTCTGATATATACATATATACTCGGCATATAAATTAAAGTGAAAATCGAATTAGCTTTATCAACGTCAGGATAACGTAAATGTCTTTATTTCGCGGTATTCACGATTACAACAGGGTAACGATCAACACTCAACCTTGAATTAATTTTTCCCGTATTACATTTTCTGCGCCAAAAGCAAATACATGCGCGAATCGATTTTAAGAAATCCGATAGGACGACAGTTTAATTAAATTACCTTCCAAGAAGTAAAAGACGATATCGAAATAATTAATTGATAATCAAGCTCAACAAAGGACAAGACTTTCCGTAGAACGAGGTTAAGGGTTCCTCGAAATAATTGACGAAACAAACTTTTAGGCTATAAAAATTGTTAAAAAAGAAAAAACAAAGTCAAAAAACACTTAAAAACAAACTTGTATAAAATTCGATAAATTTGTCGTTTTGATCTCATGTAACGTGACTACCCCTTCCCCCCTTCTCCCCATCTTTCTGTATCTCAAGTCAGCAACTGGCTTGTCTCATCTCACACATTCTACTAATGTGCATTCGCGCAATGGCGACAAGGGCGCAGACATATCCGACTATTTGTGTCACTTTCCGAAATATCCAAGATATAGAGACATCGCGAATATACCAATAGCCGGACAGTAAGTCCCTAGTGTGTAGCAGTACGTATAAAAATAGAAATAGATCTAAAGTTAGTCGGCCTACACTCGGTATCCGGCCCAAACGCTTAACAACTTGGGACTTGGCAATCGGACGTTGTGGCAAACTGTCTAATATCAGGAGGAAATGTCCAGTAAACATTGTCCTAGATTTACAAAGTTTAGTTTATTCCATAAATATCATCCAATAGCACAAAGGAAATGTTCCGTTGGAAAAAGAAAAGGCGTATACGCATATAGCCTTTACGAAAATCTCCGAAGGAGTATCCAATGCAAATCAATAGTTGGCACGGGTCCTCATTTCTTACTTTTCATTTTTACGTCTCTATTGGTCGCTAAGCGAATTTACATGGAGCAGCTAAAGCCACGTATCGGTATCCAACGTCCGCCTAACGTATTGAGAACGATATTTCTGAGCTTTACGATTAGCACTCGGGCGTTACTGAGAATCTTCCCTAATACGGAATAACGCGTGCAATGAATTTTGTATTGTATTTTGACATGAATGCATAATAAATAAAATGTCTGGAAATGCTTTTTATAAGTGTACAAAGCATCGAATTAGTCAATAGCATAGTCAATAATTATTCGAAAGATCAATACTGTCTGGTGTGAGCTCGGGGAATGAACTCTTTGCTCGTTTCTTGAAAGACATATAGCAACGATGGCAATGTGCGCCATCGTCCACAGTTAAACTGGCGTGTGCACATAGTAATTTTATCGGTTATAAACTACACGTATGTATACCTACTGATGTGTAACTACGTAACTACATAGGTACGTCGGGACGGTGTAGGCACCTATTTCGAGAGACTTTTGGCCGAGAGCCATCCGAACTGCTTACTCACTGCCATAATGCGACCCAGAGCTTGCTCGGTTGGCTTTGGCTGTGGACTTTCATTATCGTGAAATTGCGAGCTTGGTGTCTGTCAAATATTTTTTTATTTTTCGTTTCGGCACTTACACTTAACTCCAAAAGGACAATGTTCACGAATTAGGTTATGATCGAGCGACTGAAATAACTATCTGGGCCACACGCACTGCCTTCACGTCACTAGTCCTTATGACAGTTGTGGCTTCTTATAACCTCAAAAGTTATTGGATCTTATTGGAGTCTAGTCTTACGCAGGAAGTTCTGTGAATTGATTTCACTGGGAAGTGAAGTTGCACGTGTATCGCGTCAGATTGAAGAATCGATTAAAACCGTCATGTCGCTCGTTATGTGGCTGTTCGGATTTTGGTCGTTGCAGAGGCACGTAGTTCCGCGTTTCAATGAGAAGCACGCGAGCAGCGTTCACTGTACTGTACATACTATAGGCAAGCTATGGGCTTGATACCAGACTCGAGTCTAGTATGGTCGTGTGCGAATGCTCTATTTCTGGATGAGAGTGTTACATCATCGACTATCGGTATTCGAAGGAGGACTAGCACGTGCCTAGGTTATACGTCGCGCGATGAACCTAACCTAAGGATCGTAGTAAAAAAAGCCGCCGATTTTTAAATCTTGCCAGAGACATGCTCATTTGGATTTACAATGGTCGAATAGAAATGGTGTCGCTAATACTACAGTACGTTAAAAATTTTTTATTCCTTGGCGTCTTTGTTGTCTACATTTATACGCTCAAGAGCAGTACTATTGTCTGGCTGTTTGTATGCATTAAGCAATCTAACCGACCCCCGTGATCAGTCTCGAAATCCATCTGTGTAAATATACTGCGGTGGATATGGAAAACTATTTGGTTTACTGCGTATTTATCGAGTAAGAAATTCACCATTAACGCAGGATGTTATAAAATGCGTTTTCTCCTTTTTCAAATTGATTACAATTCGGTATCTATGAAGTTATGCTGTAATATCGATTAGTGACTAACAATTGATTTTCATGGATTGCAGAAATGCTAACGGGTGCTCAGGGTGATAAGTGGAGCTGTGAAAAGTAGTGAAAATGTCTCAACACCCTTCAAGGCCACCCGGTGGACCGGGTGGCTGGGGTGGGAGGCCCAGTGCCCCAAGCCCCTTTAGACCAGCCTCACCCTATAGTCCTACCTCATCGCCGAATCCTCACAATCGTTCTCGAGGACCACCTACGCCTGTTCATCATCCTCATCCAATGTCACCGTTGACCTATCCGCATATGATGCATCCCATGAGTCCAGTTCCCATGGGAATGCCCATTTCGCCGGGGATGTCGCCAGTTTTTGGATGTCCACCACCAGGATATATACAGTGTCCCAGACCACGTTGGCCGTCGCCAATTCAACCAGGAACATCGGCACCCAGGCCTTTTATACCAGCTCAAGTTCAGGTGCGTTTTCTGAAAGGGACCAAAACTTTTTCAGGAAAAATTTCACGACTCCGTTTTTTTTTAACTCAGAGTCCTATTGGGAGTGGATCGTCTTCACCAGTTCCATGTGGTCCACCGGAGTACCTGATTGCTCCGTATAGAGCAGGAGAGTACGAGTACGTCGGAGTACCCTTGGATCCTGCTCAGGGAGACGAGGAAGCTACGGGACCCAGCACCGCAGAAATTATTGCCAGTCAAAGTCAGGATTACGTTGATGAGAAATTAGCTGAGTACCAGGCCACCATCCAGCAGCTTCAAGGTGAGTACAAAACTTGTTAAAGTTTATGTTGAGTTTGTCTTTTTTCAATACATAATGCAATCAGGTAAAGCATGATATAAAAATTTGACTATGAAAACGAGATTACGGTTACTGTGGTTTTAATACTTAAAAGTTGGCTCCTCCAGAAAATATTATCGTAAAATATTATATCAGCCACATTTAAAAGCAAATTTAAATAACAAAAGCTTCGAATTCTTAACCGAGAAACGAAACTACGTAAACTGTACAATTTTCGTAAACTTTCCTGAAATCCCGTTCGCGAACAGACGTAGCGGACATGACGAATGGAGTTCATCAATTTCATTCAGAAAAGAAAAACAAAAAATGGAACCCACTCGTACAGTTATCGGTTGACCACGTGGTAATACCAAGTGATTTAAACCGTTGAAACAAGCACGTGGCATCTATTGTCAAGAAGATAGGCTAACGATCCAAGCATCTGAAGTCAAGCGATATTTTCGTCAAACGGAAATGCAGTTGTCGTTTTCTTTCCGAATTATCGTTTCGGATCGTCTGTTTATTTTTTCTTCTTCACCACCCGTTGCGCGAGGTGCGCGAGGGTCCAGTTTTGAAAACTAGGCGAGTTTATTTTTCTAGCATGATTTAGTCGCCACGTTGTCGTGCCAAATCGGTAAAGATCAATCATTACCCATTCCCAATGTGTAACTGAAGATGATCGAACAAGAACCAATCCTGACAGCGTTTTATCATTTCACCTATATGTATTTCCATGAAAATTGGAATAAAAATATTTCCAAAAAAATTTCAATAAGTCATAAACAAATCCATTCCATTGAATCGTTAAATTTAATTATTCCAATACCACATTATTTTTCCATGACGATTTATTAAGAGCCATAACTTTTTTTTTTTTTAATAAACCTCGACCCTATTTCCACGTCGATAAAAAACTAGTTAGGCATTTGATGCATCCAAGATAGAATGACCCGGATGATGCGTTTGGCCACAGTATGAAGTTGACCGTTGCCGGAGATAATGATGATCTTGGCATGAGTGATCTCAATGGGAGATGACTTGGCGAGCTTTTCTGCTGGTTGATAGAAGTACTATGACCACGGACGTAGGTAAGGTAGATACCTGCGCAAGGTATGAGATAAGTAATACCCAAAGGATACAGATTTTGATACCGATTAGAAGAAGAAAAAATAACACGCAGATGTCGGTGGACGAACAACTTCTCAGCCTTATGATTCTCGGTGTGTTCCTAAAGCTCGACAATTTTTAACCTCTAGACGTATCTAGCTAAGGATGTACATGAGACCCATAAATATTCTTTGCAAAACCCCACAATATTCGCATGCACATTCGCGTTGACTGTGCAGGGAAATAGAATAGAATCGACGAGACGGTAGCCCATGTGTTTATAAATAGGAATGACGAGCACCTGCCTCAGCCATTCACATTCACGTTCACATTCTCACTCGCACTCGCATTCACACTCGTTTCCTATTCCTCGTAGAGAAACGATGAAATTGTGAAACCCGCACGAATATGTTTCCTTCGTCTGTTTATTTTTTAATATTTATTTATACACCGTAAATTTTACACGTCCACTTGCTATTGAGTCTGCACGTGACGGTGGGAGAATGAAAAAAAAATTTCGTGCTTATCAAATGTTCAATCGAATATATACATATATATATCAAACGACCTCTTTTATTTCCCGTGGACCTGTCAGACTGGTCGGTAATATTGAGGACGATCAATTACGCCGTTTCGCGTTATGTAAGGTTAACCAAAATATTGAAAAAAATAAATAAATAAAAAACGCGGAGACTGCAGAACATCATTTCATATTTCTATCGAATAAACAGAGCGAATCCTCGTGCATATTTCTACACGTAAATAAATTCCAGTGTAAGGCTGACATTTGAATTTCCGTCGTCTGGCGACTGTCGATATAGAAACGCGCTAATAAACTCGGGCAGAACTGAACAAGCGTATCGTTCTTTTTAACTCGCAATTCTTTTTCTTCGTATCTTACGCTGGAATTCACATAACTTCGAGTCTGCAGTCGCGCACGTATGTGCATGCGTCTTTCGCATACGAGAGACTTCGTCGCGTTGCAGAAATTGATCGTTGCCTGAATCATGGCTCTGCCTGTAGCGTGTAAAATGGCTTCGTAGAAGTCTCGAGATATATTCTTGCTGGGAGCACGTACCTGCTTAGACTCCATTTTGAACTCTAATACTGCGAAGCGCGGTACTATTTAAAATTCGTATTTCTATAGAAATATATATATATATATATATACGTGTACTTAAGTCGACTCTACAGTCAATTCTTATACTTGATATAGATTTGATATTTTTTTTTAATATTTACTATTATTATTTTTTCTCTTCTTCGGTTTAGACATTTTTTGGGAATATCGTATCGCAGAATGTTTATATCATTTTGCACATACGCGAAATTTTCCCGGTCACCGAAGCGTATATCTCTAGATATATGCTTAGTTGATATCCGGATGTAACAAAAAAAAGATGTTGGTGATAAGAGCTTTTTTTTCATTTTTCCGGGTGATGAAAATGGATTAATATCATTTTACATTTGAGTCTCGATGGAATGTATGATATACTTGAAAAAAAATTCGTAAACTGCTTGCTTTGCTCCAGCACGCGTACGCATACAGTCTGAGTGTATGGAATGTGTGTTCTTCGTGGTGACTTTCGTATCGAAGAAAGAATCTTACTGGCAGTTGCATTTCAGGTACTAACCATTAATGGGAAATGGGGGCGATTGCAAGAAAAACCCTGTGGGTCATTTTCCTTTGACAGTAATGAGTTTTACTTGTCTCCTTGATATCATTGATTCTTATCTTTAAATGTATGTGCGTTAATTCTTGGATATGTCGGAACTGATACGTTCCAGTTAATTCTCTACTTATCGATGAACTTCTAAAGATATTCTTGGATGCGACAGAGAAACGTCGTTTCAACTCAACTCGAATTTAGTCAGGCTAGAGATACGCTGTATTTATTTGTTAGGTATTTACATAAAATGTGTACTTTTATTAAATAAAATAATAAATTAAATACAAGGCACGTTTGACAATTAAACTAAATAGCATATATTACATTTTCATAGCTGTCTGAGAGAGATCAAAAGATTTTAGTTTTTCTTAAAAAAAATTTTTTTCGTCGTTTCTATTGTGGGAATTGAATTGGTTTACAATGGTAACATAATATTTTTTGAAAACGAGTCTTTACTCGCTATTCGAGTCTCACCGCAGACTAAACCTCAGTAGGCACTGGTTAAAATCAGACGCCATGAAATCACAACTGTATGTTATTTAATATAAAGATGCCTAATTTATCATAGGTTTTTTAAAATGAATATTTATGAAATATGGAAAATTACGTACTAATTAATATCATGCGTTTCATTAATAAATCCTGTATAAGTTCGTCAATTCCATGAAATACACGTCTCGCGATTATTTAGAGCTGCGTCGAACATCGAAAAAACCTTGTTTATTCCGATAGGACTGTAAATAAGGCGTAACGTGGATGAATTGATTAGTTTTATTAAAAAATCGCGATAAAATGTAGCAGACGGAAATACAATGGCTCGTCGAACGATCAGGTATGTATTGTGTATCAATAAAATGTAATTGTAGAATCGGTGGATCGACTTACGAGAGAAATCCGGTCTGAATAAAAAAAAAAAGAATTCGATTCCACTGATTGATTGATTCCTAAAGTATTCCACGTGAAGTAATGGTTTTACGAATATTTTCTATTCATAAATTTCACACGAATCTATTAACCTGTCAATAAAAACATCAATTTCAGTGATACGCACAGAAATGATGCCTTACATTAATTAAGCGTCTTAAACAGAAAATAAAATACCCGTATTACCTGTATTTAGTTATCAACGGCATAGTAAAAAGTCTTGAAAAACATCCTAGTGACAGTTTAATGATAGACACAGTCTGCTTCGATAATGTCCATATGACCAGACAGGGAATCTACGCGTATTCTAACCTCAAAACAGTGTCTACACTTTTACACTCTATTTTACGCTACAAGACGCTATTAAGAGTCACTTTCAAAAGTATCTGCCGTTCTTAAAATACCAAACCGGTCTCACTTCCTACGCGAAGAAGAGACGTTCGCGTCCCGTAGCACGCGTCGTTAACGGTCAGAAGTTTTCAACGTTGGCTTCAAAATTCGTAACGGAGAACCCGAGGACGTACTGGATTAGATCCTTGCGATAAGAGAGAGGGAAAGAAAGAGAGAGTAAAAAATGGAAACACGCAACCAGCAATGACTACGAGTCACTGGCACATAGCGGCGATCTCGATTTAGAGTCGAACGACCGACTAGCGTATCGCTTTGAAGAAGTCAGCAGTCCGTTCGACCGCAAATTTAAATTTCTAATAGCGGGTTGTCTCTAATATCAGTATCGTGCACCTCACGCACGTCGCATTGTGTTTCTTGAGAATGCACGGTATTCTAGCCTCCTTTGTTTGAGCATTTGTAGACGCCAAGCATGTATGTAGATACAGAACCAACGTGTGTATAGATGCATTGTTATACTTACCGTATAATGCGTATAATTTTATGAATGAATAAGCATTTCTAAGGTAATATAATAGTATTGATCAATGAGATTGAGATTGTTCATAGACAGAAGAATGGTACCATTTATGATGTTTATTGAAACACGCAGTAGAAGGTATATATGGCCGTCCGGCCAATCGGCTCTCAGGATCGATGTAACGGGTGGGCCAGTAATCGATAAAAAATAGGTTACGAAGAAACGTAGTTGCGTGAGCTAGTAATACTTGGGTGGAAGTAGCCATCGAATCTGCTGGTATCGTAGAAATTATGAGACGTATACGAACGACACGACTTATGATGACAACGACGACAGTCAACGAACGTTTCTCCATTTTAGTTTTTTATCCCGCCTCGTCGAGGAGTCTTGGCGAGTATTGTTATGACTGTCCAGAGGATTTGTAGGTTACGAAATTGTCAGTTCGTTCTACAAGTCGGTACTCTTGACTCTGACCATGAATAGTCTGATATCTTTAGGATCAATCCTGTCTGTAACACCGGATCAGTTTATACGTGATAAAGCGAAGGAGCAATACAATTTCTAGCAGACGTTTGAATACATACATGAAAACGTAAAATATTTTCTTATCAGTTTACGCTATAATTTTACTGCAAAATCGAACACGTGCACGATATAAGCACAGAGCAGTAAATTCAAGCAAACGGAGAAGTACCTGGATAGAATTAATAAACAATGCAAATTAATTACTTTAGTAAATAATTATTAAGATTAATCCGACCAGATTATTCAATTTTGAAGCATTATACGATACTATAAAAATCCCATGATTGCAATACGTAAATAAGTGTCAATGAAAATTATTGAGAAAGTAAAAGTTCATTAATGCCAACGTAAGGGCAGTCGAAAAAAATAATCGTGGAAAAAATATCTACTTAAGTAGTTCAGTAGTGACTCTCGCTACCTGGCAATAACCAGTCTTGCCAGTTCTATAATCATTCCTTTATGCGAACCCAGCCGAAAATACCGTAGAGGCTTGATTGCGTAGACGATACCAGTAACAGTGCAGTATATAGGTGTACACGTCTAGACGTAGGAACTACGTTACGCAATGGAGTTTGGTCGTACACGAGAAAGTGTCCATCCGAATATACATACATATGTACGGGTCGATATGTAGAGACGCCTGTATTATCAGTGCTCTTGCCTAAACTCGTAACAATAACAAGCGACATTGCGATTTCGCCTTTACTCTTATCGGTAAAGGCAACTGCAAATTTTGCAGCGCCTTATAGATTAGATAAGATCCTTTCTAGGCTTGATCTGAAATCCAGGTGTAAGAGTCTGATACGGTTGACAGGGACATTTGTTGCAGTGTGAATAAATTCGCGATTCGAAATGCCATATCGTTATCGATGTTTGTCCGTGATCAAGAGAATAGGAGGGAGATAGAAAAGGATGGGAGACTCGGAGAGTCGCCGAGGAATTGAATTATTTCGTGAAGCGTCGAGGAACTTGGATGTTAAACTGTACGAAATAGGGAGCAGTTGGCTTAACCGAGGAAGCAATTACCATAAGCGCCGATGCGCAACACTGCCTATAGACAGGTTTCTCTAGTGGGGCACAGTAGGTACTCCAGGCCGTCCAGCCGAAATCGGGACCGTCGATATTATTTGATAGTTTGCGCTGTCAATATTCACTGGGTATTCGGTAAACTTGCTGGCAGCTAAAAGGTATTTTGATGTGTGCTTTCGATGATGACACTTCACGGATATACCATTAATACGGTACGGTAATTTTGTTGGATGCAATTAACACGTAGATTGGTCCCTTGATTATTACTATATATGTTATTATATGTGATATCATATATGGATTCCGAGTAATTATTTATGTATGACCAGTCGAGTGATCGAAGAATTATACAGTCTTCGTAAAGGATCAAAGAAATCTTAACGATTGCAGCGTAGTGCACCGCATTTTTCCGCAGTGAGGTTGGATCGTTAAATCCTTATAGCATATAGGGAGACTTTCGTTCTAGAATGTTTTTTTGCCGTCCTCTTAGGAAAATTCCAGGATGATTCTTCTCGATATCACACTACTGAAACAGCAAGTGTTTTTTTTCTTCTTAAGGTGTACTACATGCTCGTAAAGAAGGATCGATCCTGGAGAGCATATCTTGAAAGGTTCTAGAGGGTGGTCCTTTCAGACATATTTCAGAGGTTCTGGAGATAGTGGCGCATTATAGTTCGCGGCAGGCTGCCGAGTACAGGACGAGACAGGATAAAAGGATTGATCGAGCGAGTGGGTCTTGGTGGCGGCGGAGTTGGCAGAGGCCGTGGTAACGACCAAGATGAGGATAGGGTTGGAGGTCCGATCTACCGTCGGGGTTGAAAATGGGGGGGTGGGAACAGGAACAGGAATGGGAAATGGGGGCTGGTGGGGCTGCGTCGTAGCGGAGGCAACGGTAGAACCAAGAGCGACTGCTACGTCGCCCCACCAGTATCGAACCGGCGCCTGACCAGGCTGCATGTACATTCCGTATAAGGCATTCCACTTTTCTAACGCGTTTTCGATATAGCGCCGCGATAGCATTTACATTGTGTTTTGGAAAAGAGTGTTAACTGTCAGTATAGCCAGAATAAATTGCGCGACAGGACTGTGTCATTGGTAGGGAAGGTACCAGGTGGCCAGACATGGATTACGTGGTCTGGCCTGACAGTTCTAACTAGAAACAGTGAATTCTTGCTCAAATAAAATCCAGGGTGAGGTCAAGTGAGATTAACGATGAACTGGTGTATTATTGGGCCCGAGAAGAAAAGGAAGTAGTAGAGTATTGAAGATTTGCGATAATGTCGCAGACAACCCCACCCGGGGGTGGCAGTCCTGGCAGTAATCCAGGGGGCAGTCCTAGGACACCACGTGGAGGTCGTCTCAGGGACAAAGTTAATTTTTTCGAACAAGTATGGACGTCTGGTCGTACACCCAGTACCGAGGACCTTCTGGATGAGATCGATGGAAACAGAAGGAGTTTCGTCTCGCCGACGATGCCCAGGCCACCCTCCAGGGCCAGTGACTCTTCCTTTGAGGAAAGTTTCGAGAGGCTCGTGGAGGAAGGCGAACTCAACGGTGCGAAGGTTGTGAAATTTGAAAAGATCACGGTTCGTAAGAGCGTTCGGGAAGTTACAACGACGAGCTCAGGCAACACAAGCAGTACCAGCACTGTTCGCGGTACCGGGATTCTCACAGAATCTAGCAGGACTCCAAGTGAGGAACACGCCCTGGAGGATTCAGCTTATCAGAGCCATAGTCATGGCGTTCACAGTCATGGCAGCAAGTCCAGCTCGGTCACGTCCTTCGCAAGATTTCCATCGGAGGAGAGTCTCTCACAGAGGAGAGGCAGCAGTCCCCAGAATCCCAGTTCCTCGGACGAGCGAACACCAGCTGAGTGGTACGCAGAGTATCGCAACCAGAGCTTCCAAAATGTCACAGCAAGAATGGAGTATAATCGCAGCCGTAGCGAATACGATGCGCACATCGCCCAGATCAGAGGTATTGATGTTACTCAATGACAATGATAATGCACGCAGAGCAATCAATTACTGCAGTTACCATCACTCTTTTAATTTAAACAGCTGTTCGTCGTGATTACATTTCACACAGAAATATTTGACAGTGTACCTACTGATATTCTGACCTCGTGACATTTCATATCTTTTAGTAAACATATGACCGAAAATTCTATCAATTATTATAGCATACATTGTACCACGAGGTGTCACGAAGTAACTTTATAGAAATAATTTTACCTCTCATATTCTTAGTAAAAATCCATACAAACGCCAACCATCTAACAACTCGCATCTCGATTATCAGTGACAGTTTGACCTTATCGAACGAAGTATTGCGCAAACCCATTTCAGTAATGTCGTCAGAGATATAGTCACAAGAAAATAAAAATGCATAAGAGAAATGGCTGTAGTAAGTTATAGATATATAGAAAATTTTAAAAAGATACAATAAAAGCATCTGCTATAGTCTAAGCGCTAACGCCCACTGTAGTAAATGCCGGCCGGCCGGCCGGCTTCTGCCACGACGTGTATCTAAGCATAGTAGGTATACGAGCCAATAGTTAACGATGACGTTATACCGAGGGCCGGTTCAAGGCTTTCCCCTCTTTCGCTATCTCGCACGCTCTTTCTCTGATTCTTTCACTCCCTCGCTCTTCCATATCCACTCGTTAATTGTCACATCTCGCCTGTGCATACGCTTCTTGTTTCCTTCACCAAACTGGCACCGTCCTTCTCACTCTAGCGGATTCGCCAAAGTACATTACGTACGTACATAACAAGCATAATGCTTCGCATATAACATATGTACCGAACATTAGACACCGAGCATTACTACCCACGTAGACCGGCGGTGCATAAATATGTATATAAACTATCTGCAGGAAGATCATAGCCAGAGACAGGAAGAAGGGAAAGCTTTAATATCCTTCTTATGTTTCTCCTTTCATTTTGTAAATTCTGTTTTTTTTAACTCCTATTAGTATCGTTGTATCGCCGTATGGCGTTGGTGAGTCTGAAGGATAACCCAAGGTGCATCTTGGAGGACACTTTCCAAATAACATACAGTCAATGCTAACCCACCGCGTCTGCGTGCCCAACGACAAAGTGAGTACGACGAATTCTTTTTCGATTGTGTAAACCACACGGTATCATCGGTTCAAACGAGCTTGTTAATTCAGGCAGGCCTAACGATTATATGGTGTAGGTCGATAGATTCCTGCCACAGAAAGAGACACAAGGGTTCGCATATGCATATGTAAACACGTGATCGTAGGACTCTGCACGCTATTCGCAGTCGCGGCCTGCCGGGTATCCACGTGCTCTCGTATAACATGCGATCTTACCTCATCGCATATGAAACACCAATTACGAAGTAATTATGAAACAATTTCGCGTACAAATAACCACGGAATCGGACTAATGGAGAGTGATGGGATAGATGCGAAACTATTGGTACTAGCTACGTCACATGAAATGTCTCTCTTTAGTCCCGGCTTGTCACTGTAGCAATTTCAAGGCCACGGTAACCCTTATCGCAATTCGTTCAATCAAAAAACGTGACGTTCAATCTTATTTCATAGAATTCAACGGTCGTTGACTGCATTCATAGAATTTGGAGAAATAAGTCTTTTTTTACCTTCGATCTATCTCGTTTATTTTCCTTTTTTTCCCTTTGTTCGTTTGTTCCGCACACCCAGGCAAACCGTTAAGCCATTCGCCGCGCAGTTTCCTTCGTTAACTCGATCCGACCTAATTACAGCTCTCTCTTTCATCGAGCACATAATGTTTTTAGTTCGCTTTTGGTCTGGAACCCCTGCGCATGACACCTCGACTTCCATTACCTCAGAGTGCGTATTTCACAAAACTACTGAAGTTCTGTTATCAAGTATAGCGGTCAGTATCGATCCCAGTGTACGTACACACAATAGAAAACGAAATCTATTCGTACAGCATTTTTCATTGTGCGTGGACGCCTTTATTGTAGCCATGGCCGAGAGCACGCACGCTGCTCGTTTAATTGCGTAGGCGAATGCGTACCGGAATCTTTAACGAGCGGCGTCTTCGTGCATTGGGCTAAGAGCGACCGGGGAGACGAGAGGCTTGAGAATTATTAAGAGATGCAATTCTATACACTGGTATACGCTACAGAGTGGTCTAGTAAATAAATACCAATAGGAAATTGTTACCTTACGAGACTACGTGGAAATATTAGATCCGTCACGGATATCATTTACCCGTTTAAATTCAATATACATCCAGACGTTATTAAAGCTTAATAAAAATATAAAATGCAACGTGCCGTTTCGATCGACTTTGTTATATTACTCGGGTGTACTCGCGTGTATCTACACGAATCTGACCTACTTTCGTACCTATGACAAATTCAGACTTTCGATAGCTCTATTTATATATGTTCTACACGCATGCTTCGACTCGCTATACTTATATATTTATGTTTTCAGATATATATGGAATTAAAAAAATTACCTGATACCTGGTGAAAAAAATTGTTTAACAAAATTTAAATTAATCTTCAGACCCGCACTCTTGCTTACAGCCATTACTCTGATTTCTGGAACCGATCCTGATATTAGTATATAACCCGGTATATAGTTGAGAGTCGCAGCGAGAGTGCGGGAGACCGTCTAGCCTCGAAAGACCGTGTCTGACCTCATCCTCAAGAACTTGTCCCACTTACGCGATCCTCTCCTACTCCTTGGCTCTCATGCTCGACAGTCTCTCTTGGTTCTCCGACACTCTCCTTTCTCTCTAGCGTTCTTTCTCACTCGTTGACTTCCGGTCGGGTGGAAGTTCGCAACTTTAAAAATATGAAGTTGATAGATGAGACGAGATACCAAATGCCTTGTCCGTCCTACGTAATGAGCAGTTGAAAAATAATTATGAAATAGGTAACACGTGTTATAGATATCCCAAGTATTTGGTATTATCGTGCACCGGGTATGTTTTATCAGTCAAGAGGAAGGTTGACACTCGACGGATTAGAAATTGCTAGGTTTTTTCTGTATCAGTGAGGATATCGGCCACGCGCTTAGAATTCATCAAAATATTACCCAAAATCCTAATATTTATCCGTTACCATGTATAAGTCGATACTCGCTATTGTGCTACATGTAAAAATTTTCAATTACCTTTACACTCCTCACAGGGGAAAATAACACAGTTGTTGCCCTTTGACGTTAATGGCTGTACAGGGGACTGTAGTTTGGTTCCTTTAATGGATACAAAACACACGCGATCGTCTTTATGCTTTTAATGCGCAAGCAGTCATTTAAAGTTTTCATACTTTCGTTTCGTAATTTTAACGTCACGACATCTTGGCCATTCGGCATATCACACGGCAAAGGCTATTATTAGACAAGACTCCACAGTTTGAACGTGGCGGTTCGACATTGTCATACTTAAAATCTAAATTTCACTCGTTCAATCATCTTTCCCGTGGAACAGACTTTTGACACTTTCTACAAACATGGCGGATCGTCTAGACTCACCAGCGAATACACCCACTGACTCACCCACTCGACGATTATAATCCAGGGTCAACGCTTAGCAGGTCCTGAAAAGTTGATGCGTTAACCTTGCCCCAGCCATGGGTTCAATAGGAGGCGCGACAGGATGCAATATATGGCGTCTGGTCTCCATCATTCATTTACTCCAAGATGAAATAAGACTGCTCGCTGCTCCACGCCCTTAATAATTATATATAAGCGTGACGCGCAGATGCACCGATATAGAAAAATTCTACGGATAACAAAGATTAATTCCATATGGAATATCACTGTCGAGATGATCGCCCGTCATCTAATCTGGATGCTCTTATCTTTGGAATGGAGGTTAGGTATGCACCGCTGCGACCATACTGAAAATGCGCAACGGCTGCTTTAATGGGAACTTGCAATACCGGCAAGTGCCACGTTATTACGTGCGCCAGAACGCGCTCTCTCTCTCTCACCTCTGCCTTACTCCCTCTCTCCGTCTCTCTCTTACTCATTTACGATGTCGCACGAAAATAATTTATTCCACAGACTATTGATCATTCAGCGAAAAGTTAATCCACTTGTGATACACTTTATCGGTCATCGTTAATCCACGTTCTGTTATATGATAAATGTAATCGACAAGGGTCGAGCCTTAATATCAATATCGATTATGCATTAAAGGACCACGTCTGCTCTGAAAGATTAAACGGCCGCGAAAATTTTGTATCCAATCACCTGAATTGTTGTGTTGTAATATTGGTAGCGTTTTAAAATCTACTCGTTTGCTCACGATGATTTTTTTGTGCATTTTTGTGGATCATATCCGTGACCCCCCTCCGAGGAGGTCACTTCGATTGGAACACAATGATTTTACTTTTGACGCGACTCCTTCTCGTGTATACGGAAATATTTATTATCGTACTGGAAGGGATGTTTGAGTCGCACATGGTTTTGATATAGACTTTACGATCTGTCGATTTGAATTGTTTGTCTTGATTCAGAAAAATTTGTCGATCCTTAGCCATACGTTGTTACGGGGTACGTAGGATTAAATTTGTCTCTTTTTTGACTTATCGTTAAGTCCCACGCAGTGTTGTCTTATATAGCATGATATATGGTTGCCATTGTGCTCGAGAGACGTTCTATCCTTATTCAGGCTTCCCACGCCCTCATTAGGCTTCTTCGAGGAGACACTGTACCTATCTCGAGGAGATACTGTGTATATGCATTTCTTTTTTTTTTTTCGTTAGTCGAACGTCACGAAACTTGAATCACGAGACTCGCTACTAGAGCTTATATTAACATTATGCAATGGCCCGTTTTGTACGTTGACGATAGTTCACGATTGGAATGTATAGATAATATTTTTAAAGAGCTGCCGGCGGTGCCATGGCAGTGCCAGGCCACTTCGGCAACCGGGCATTACACGAGGTTGAAATGCCTGAGGTACGGGAAGAAGAGACGCACGCGATCGCAAATCCTTGCAGGTGTCTGTCACCTGCAGGAAATATCGAAGGATCGATCGGTACATTAAAATAACGACGTTTCTTCCGGATTCCGGTTTCATCGAACCTTTTGATTTAATTCTCTACGCTATTACGGTGTTTGGCCTCTACCGGCAAGCTGTACGGCTGGTAACAATAAGAAGACGACAAAGGGTAACGATTTTGACCGAGCTAAATTATGTAGTGATGATTACGCGAATTTTAAGAATAACGCATAACAATGATGCAGCTGTTTTAATATGGAGTGGATGGGGACAAAGAAAATTTATGAAAATGTGAAACGGTGCATCTTTGATTCGTCATTCCGCATGCGATTTTACGACCGGATTAAAATATAGCGTGTCCAAGGTGGAACGGACGCGAAAAGGGAAGCGCACCAGGAGTCATGTTAAAAATACGATTTGCAGGGGATTAGCATGGCTCTTGTGGACGTCACGCAAGCTAAAGGATTTCAGTGAAATTGGAGAGCTGTAGAAACGAAAATAATTGCAAGGCGCTGGGTACACTTCGTGGAAAAAGTGCAACTGTGTAACAAGGATGACAATTTTATTCGGCCTATTATTTCTGATCGTGAGTCAGGAGCTGAGACTTTGTAGGTTGAACAAACTAAAGTTTCATACTGATTGATTCCAGTCGAATTGGAATGACCAAGACACAAATACTTTTAATCTAGTGACTAGAAGTATTATTTCTATCCGATTATAGCATAATAACGAATACATATATGTATTCATATAAAAATGTCAACATATGAGACTCCTTGATCTCTTGTAACCGTAAAGATTTATGGCGTACATGTGAGAATTAAGTTAGATCAGGTTAGGAAAATCAAAATGGTACACGCTAGATTCTTATTTGATCACCGTGACATAATCAGTGTGTACGAGGTCGTCTAGAATCTCAAAGTTATCCTTACGTGTGGCCAGTCCTTCGCTCGTTGTAAAACTGCCATAAAAGTATTTTATTATAGAGCCGAGCGGCCATCTTTTAATTCTGTATTTCATTTCCAAGGCTTTGAAGATTCGAGGAACAAGATAACACGTACGTGCACGTTAGGCTGTATAAAACTATACCTCTATTCTTATTACTGTTTACAATGTTATTGCGGACGCGCCCACTTATTTACCTTGCTACCTGGAAATTCGGGAATGACAGACCGAGCTTAATTTTATTAGTGACCGCATTGCGCGCACAGACATCACAAACGTATCTTATTAACCGTCGCAGACGCTTTCCCCGTCAGTGTTTTATAAATATGCAGCGTACTGGCTCAAGGCCCGTTGTGTTGCTAACCTAGAAAGTGTACCTGAACGTTCTTATTTCTCAGTGTCAAGTTTGATTAAGATGCGTACGAGATACGTCACTTCTCAACGTAGGATTAGGTGCATTTATTAATGTGAGTAAATTCTCAATATTACCGTTCAGAAAAAAGGCTTAATTAATGACAACGACCGTGGCCTCTTTTACGATCGAAGAGGTTATGTATCGCATCTAACGCGTAATGCACTCACCGATATGCATGCTTAATCAAACGAAGTCACCCGGTTAGGGTAAATTAAGCCGGCCATTAAAACAGCGCAGAGTTCGTAATTACGTTCTGTGCGCGACACTGTGACACAAGATGGACGCTGTACAAATATTATCCTCATCAATCTCTCCTGGCGCGTGGCATCAAACGAATTTTTATTTTGGGACCGTTGATGATGTTTTAATACACGACAGACGCGTCTCTCCTTCACCCTATTTTGCATTTGCTATTAATTAAGAGAATATGTCGAAACAAATTTTTATTCTTCGGTACTACTTCGTGGTCATTCATTTTTTTTGCATTTATTCATTATGATTGCTATTTATATAAACCTATCTATCCTCTGTTTTTCGTGCTATCGCAATTCGCCATCTTAGTTTTAATTGCACTATCGAATTGTTGAAAGAGTCATTAGTGATTTTCATGGTCAAAGCTGTCGAAGCATTCCGATCAATGACACGCGATTTATTAATGTGTTTATTAATGGCTATAGGAATTCTGGCTAAAACTGATATATATGTTCATCAGTGATCGAAGGATCTACATTATGCAGGCAGGATCTTTATGTCATCGAGTTGCTATTTGTGGATGTAAAAAATAAAGGATTTTTTTTTCTACGTTCCGTTGCGGAATCCGATGTGATTTCTAGATTGTGTAGGATTTGTGAGAAATATGTAAATTCTGTGTAACCAAGCAGCGACTAGGGTCTGATGACACGTTTATAAATAAAATAGTTGACTCGGCGTATACAACTAATTACTCGCGTCATGACTATTTCAATGGAATTCTAACGAAGTCATTTATATTCGATTATCACGGAGTTTGAATTTCATAAATAATCTTAATACCAATGAATTTTCTGTTTCAGATGAACAGGAGCGCGTGCAGAAAAAGACTTTTGTGAATTGGATCAATTCTTATCTTTTGAAGGTGAATACAGAATATGATAATAAATAAAGAGAGAAGATATTTTTAAACGATTAATAAGACTGTAGATCAGCAGCAAAATAATATAGTTCATCAGGGAACGAACTTTTTTCATCTCTCAGAGTTAACTGATGTCAAATTCTAATTATATGATAAAGTGATAACTGACAGTATACATTTTATTCTATTGGCTAATAAGTTTCATTGGCTCACTGTGCATTAATTAACGTAATTCAAACGAGTCTGACAGTCGTCGTCAGACTTTTAACAATTATCGATGCGATTATCGATGGGTAATTAAAAAGATAGGAATATAAGGATTAAAAAGTCAATAATATACTTAACGTCAGATTTCATCTGCAATCATAATTATACTGCCAAGCTCGTTTAATTACTCGGAAATAATTTTTGCCGAAAGTTTTTGCCAGGCACACCACTCTGGCACTGACTGGTTGCCAAGTTTTGCATATTAGCACGTAACGCTGCAATATGAGTTACGATAGGTTACGATACGATGGGATGTCTTGTAATACCAGAACAGCCAATTACTTGCAACTAGTTGGTTATAGTCCGTACCTGGTTCATCATTTTCTAGTTTCCGGACCTTTCGAAACTACGTTCGTCTAACTTAGCAGCCTTAAATCAGTTTGAACGGCATGACAGTTCGTGTTCATTAATTGCTGAGATAATTAGGCAGGAAGATAGACGCGCTCACGCAGCAGCAATCTATATGAAAAATTATTAGGCGATTATTTATTTGATTAAAATTACATTAACTTTTGTATTTTTAATCTTCAGAGAGTTCCACCTCTTCGAATTGAAGATCTGATTGAAGATTTGAAGGATGGCACGCGTCTTCTTGCACTCTTGGAAGTGCTGTCAGGCGAGAAACTGGTAACGTTCAATTACGCGTTGCTAATCACAATTAACATACTGCGGTAGTACGTAGACCTATGGAGAAGCTGCTTTATTCCATGAAATTAAATTACCTTCGTGTCTATGTAACTTGTCGTTATATGCTGATATATGTTATTACGATGCTTATAGTTTTTATGTTTTTGATCACTTTAAAAAAATTACAGCCGGTGGAGAGAGGCCGTAACTTGAAGAGACCACACTTCCTCAGCAATGCCAATACCGCACTACAATTTTTACAGAGCAAAAAAGTAAGTTAGCTCAGGCAATTTTAATTTCTGTAAAAAGGATTGGTTGGTTATAATTAAAAAATAATTTGTTTTTATATTACAGATCAAATTAGTAAACATAAACTCGTCCGATTTAGTTGACGGACGACCGCCAGTAGTATTGGGCCTTATATGGACCATCATTCTATACTTCCAGGTAATAAATAAATCATCCATTAATAGCGACCTATGAGGTATCTATGCTGAGCACATTATACTTAGTACGCGATAGCTGCTTACGTATAGCGCCCGACACATAATATGTAACCTATTCGCAGCAGCACAATAACCATTAATTAATTGAACGTGGGTTAATTTGTAAATCGTATTTACCGTCAATTGTAAGTAGATTGATTAGTCTCGTCGAAGGTATTGATCAGGTGAATCGTTAATCAAGTTGTCCTTGACAATATTAATTAGCTATTGGGATTGGTCCCAGTAGTCCAATACCATTCTATTTACACCAGTAATTTAGTTGTCAAAGAAATAAATACTGTACCGTTTATATATATATTTTTCCAATAATTTAATACAATTTAATGATCTTAATCAGATTAAGAGCTTTGCTCGTACTGTCGACGCATGATTAAAAGTGCTGCTGGGAAATTATTCGCAAATTAATTCTCACATTAGAACCATTTATATTTCCACTCTGCTAACCGTATGTATTCTAATAAACAAGCTACGATCGAAGGATCGAAGAAGGGTGAGTAGCTCTGATCGACGAATTAAGGTTACGAACGGAGCCATGATCCGGTCCGTGCACTGCATGTCTATGCGCATCACGTTAGAACGCACGCTAGACTTACTTCAGGGTGAAACTTCAGCCATTGATCACGTGGGTACTTGTTTTCTAGATCGAGGAGAACACCAGAGCCCTTGAGTACCTGGGACAGACCTGGGGCAGCCAAAGTAGCCTTGAAAGCCTTGGTACTCAGGGTTCAGCTGCCAGTGAACGTAGACGGCAGAGCAGCGAGAAATGGAAGCAGGGAGCTCGCAAAACTTTACTACAATGGGTGACCAATGCCCTGCCAAAGTTTGTATTTCTCGACTTTTACTTGTGGTAATCGATTGAGATGACTTCATGGACTCGTTTCTGGCAGGGATGCTGGAATCCATGTGCGCGATTTCGGTGAAAGCTGGAGGGACGGCAATGCCTTCCTGGCCATCATCGATGCCATCAAAGCCAACCTGGTGAACATTGCCGCTATGCGTGAAGCATCCAATAAGGCTCGCCTTGAGACCGCGTTCCAGGTCGCTGAAACGGAATTAGGCATTGCTCGTCTACTTGATCCTGAAGATGTCGACGTGCCTCAACCTGACGAGAAATCTATAATGACTTATGTTGCTCAGTTTCTTCATAAATATCCTGAACCTAGATCTGCTGGTCCTGATACTTTTGCTGCTGTTCAACGAGAATACGACACTCTTCTTGAATGGCTCAATGACAGAGTCAGACACTTGGATCAGCTGAACAGAACGAACGCCTTCCCGCCAAGTTATCCAGTATGTTTTATATAAATTTAATTATAAGGTATACAACTAGTTTGTGTTTCTTAATTAACTTAATGTCTTTCAGGAATATATGTTGTTCAAAACTGAAACCGACGATAAGGGAGTGATATACAACAAAATGCAAGGTCTGGTGGACACTCCAAGTATGATCAGCATCACTCGAGATTCTTGGAAGCAAATAGAGACTTTGTGGAAAAAAATGGAGTTTCTCGTAAGCCTATATTTTTTGTATATCTTCAAAATTGAGTACTAGTTTCTTTTGTATCATTCTCATATTTTTTTTTACATGATTAATATACGAATAATGCTTACAGATGTTACGTTGGCTTTGGTCTTTGGATTCTACTTTACCGGGAGAATTTGGCGAAGTGGGCAGGTGGTTGGCCCAAGCCGAATCTTTGTTGATGTCAGATAGCAATATACCGGAAGAGATGACAGAGGAAACAGCGAGCATAATCTCTAACAAGCTTGAAGATCATAAGAAGTTCTTCCTGGATCTTCCCGCTATGACGGAGCTCTTACAGCGTGCAAAGAATTCACCCCTGGCACAAAAAATACCCCCGGAACAATTACAGAACATGACATCAAGACTGGAAAGCTTACCATCACGCGCAGCTAAGCGTAGGATCCGTTTGAAGTTCCTGGAGCACAAGTGTTGCCTGATCGCGTTCCTTTTCCTCGTCGAGACCAAACTGAAGGGGTGGAGTGTCAAATATGGCACCGAGGAGAAGGTCCATCAGATGCTGGAACAGTACAGAAATTTCGTATCTAGAAACCGGATATTTCAGGAATTCCAAAAAGCCTATATGGACATGCAGCAAGTAGTGGACGAGTACAAGCGCGAGGGTGAAGTCGGTGAGTAAAACATAAGTTAAATTATAAAATATAAGAAATAAAAGATTTTTAATTAAATTATTTTTAATTTTCTTTTCAGATCGCGAGGAAAACATTAACATCGATCGATTTATGCGCCAGACTGGCGAGAAATGGAAAAACGTCTCGATGGATCTACGTTGCGTTCAGAGCATGCTTGAGGAAGTGGTAGCCTACTGGAGACGCTGGACAACTGTCTCCGATGAATTTGAATCTTGGCTTCAGCGTGCTGAACCCGCCCTTGAACTTCCGGAAGAGGAAAAGATGGAATTCTTCCAAGATATTAGCGTTTGGAAAGACAAGCATCAACAGTTGTCAGATACAGTGAGCTTTTTGATAGCGACATCAGATGACCAGGTCGCTCTTCAATTGAAGAATCGTTATACCAGCTTGAGCGCAAGATGGGAGAAGCTCTTCCCGGAAGCTAAACAGTATATGCACGCTGGTGACTTATTACGCAACAGAAAGGACTACAGAGCTGGTGTAGAGACACTTCAAAGTTGGTTAAGAAATGCTGAATCAATTCTCTCCACTACACAACTCTCATCCACGCAACAGATCAAGGCTTATGGGGAACGGTTGAAGGTTCTTCATAACGAAGTGGAAGGTATTGAAGACCTCTTCAAGAATATCAGCAAGAAGTTTCAGACTCTCATACAGGATCTATCACGCGATGAAGTTGATAAAATGATGAATACTCTGAAGAAAGAGAAAGAGGCTCTCGTTAGAGTTCGTGCATTGATACCTATGCAGCTGCATTTATATCATCAGCTATTGGTCCAGCAAGAATCTTTGGAAGCTGGACAGAAGGAAATATCCAATTGGCTAGATGACGCTGAACGCCTACTTGCCAGTATCAATCTTTCTGGAGGACGAGACTCAGCCCTGGCTCAACTTGATCGCCACAAAGCCTTTTTCTCTAGGACATTATATTACAAATCCATGCTGGAATCAAAGAACAAGGTCTTCTCCAGCATTGTGAAGTCCGTTGACAGCCATGCTAATGTAGACACAGCCGAAGGTGGTGCTGCACTTCGTGAATTAAACGAACGTTTCGCCCAGGTATCACAATCAGCTCAGCTAGCGGAACAACGTCTTCAGGAAGCTGTTCGTTGTTGGACCAAGTTCCGTGAATGCGAGAGACAGATATCCGAATGGCTCTCTGCAGCTGAGACCTTGATAAATGATAAGCACATTGACAATAGACAATCAGTCGAGTACCACAAGAATTTCTTTGGCAAGGTTAATGAAAAGTGGATTCAGGACTTGGTCAACACTGGTCAGGATCTAAGAAATGCTATTGAACAAGAAGAACCAATTGTCGAAGCTGTTGAATTCCTGCAAAAGCGTTGGAAAGAAGTTCTTACTTTTGCTCCACTTCATTTAATGAGACTCGAGTTTCGGCTCGACGAAGCTACCTTTCTACAGTATCTTAAAGAGATTGAAGTCGAGATCAATTCTGAACAACAAGCGCTCATTAAGAACGACGAGGTCGGCAGTATATTGCAGCGCAATAAGGATTTCTTTGTCAACCGTGGAATCGTACTCGAGGTCGAACGTTGTCTGCAGACCTTGAAGAAGATCAGCACTGCTTATACTCAACTGAAACCAAGTGACAGTAGCCTGAAAGAAGCTACTCAAAAGGCTGAACATCAGTGGGAAGATTCAGCCCAACGTATTGAACAACTACGGGAACAACTGCGTCAAGTGCCTGAACAATGGGCTGCCTACAGGGAAAAGTAAGTCCATCTTCTTCAAAGTTTATATAAAATGTTAGCATAAAATTAAACGATACCAAAAATTATGATGTGTTTTCAGGTTCGCTGAAATGGTACGATGGATGGATCACGTTGATACTACCCTGAGAACCATTTTACAGGAAGTTAATACCCTGGAGGAATTCGAACAGGAAAGAAGCATATTCCAGGTAGGTCGAAGTTTTGTGCTATCTAAATATAACATTGATATACGCCCTTCATTTTTCACCCATAATAATTTTTATTCTGCTGCTTGGATAGCTTCAGACGTCAACGGTAAATATTATTTGAATGTGTCGTATTTTTGAGTTTTACAAAAATGATAATTTCACGTCGTCTACGTTACGTTTAATGAAAAAATAAGATATCAAGTATTTACGGTTATGAAATTCTCCTTTTTTTTCTGTTTCCAAATAGAAAATTTGTCGCGAAGCTGATGGCAAACGTGAGGAGATGAAGTGGCTGGTACAGACTCTGGACAGCCTCACATCAAATCGTACAGATCATGCCGCCGTCACAGAACAGAATCAGCTTGAGCAATTAATAACGCGTTACAAAAATCTTATCCCGACTATAGAGATTACCATGACGAAGACTGACATCTATTCGAAGAGCTACACTTACAGAAAGGAAGTGCGCGAAGTCTGTACTCTATTGAAAAAAGTTCGCGATCAGTCATCTATTCAAGAAGCTTCTAAGAGTCCTGAAACTCTGACATCTGCTCTTACCCATCAAGAGACCCGCCTGTCTCAGCTCGAACAACAGCGAGCCAACATCGTTAGCATGCTTCAGCGCGGTAAAGATCTACTGAAGGATCAGCACGCTCCGACATTCGTCTCCACAGAAGTTCAGCAACTTGAAATCAGCTGGAATGACACGTATGGCCAGAGCATCGAGGCCTTGAAGGTTCTGAGGGGATCTCAAAAATTGTGGAATAGTTATCAACAGCAAAAGGATGAGATTCTAAAGTTGATCGAGCAAGCCGACAGGGAATTAAAAGATATTGATACGGGCTATCACGATTCTGCTCAGGTATCCGCTGATCTGCAAAGCAAGCAAGAGCTCAGTATATCCTTGAGAAAAGCTGCTGAAGAAATGCTGAAAAAGCTACGAGATATTCACGCTAATCTTAGTGAAGCTACTGTGCCACAAAAGAGACCTTTGTTGGAAAAAGAAGTAACTGATATTGAGAAGAAACTTCATGTCACATTAGAAACTGTTCAAGAGAGAGTTGTCTATCTTCAGCAATTTAATGCTAGATGGACCAAGTTCCAGACTAGACTTGGCGAACTACAGACCTGGACCCAACAAAGTGCACCACAATTGATTGCTAACATTCAAGAGACCTCGATTTCCCCCGAGGAGAGAGTACGTAAAACGGAGATTTTGCAGAAACAGATCCACGAGAAGATCGCTATCCTAAAGGTGCTTGAGGATGAATCTCGAAAGCTTGTAACAGGTAAGATTCCTCTATTCATTTTCGGTAGGTATTTTTTTTTTATTTTTAATGAAATTCAAAATTATTATTCTTATTTTAGATGATAGTGAAAACGTTGAGGCCAAGGCCCTTCGTTCTGAGATTAAGGATCTTCAAAATGTTGTACAATCACTGAACGCAAGTATAGTTACTCAACGTGAGATTGCCACCAAGAACCTGACTACTTGGAAGGAATATGAAGTGGGTATCCAGCAGCTGAAACCCTGGATCGAACAAGCGGAATCAAAGGCTGCATCAATCGGATCCAAACCCACTACTTTGGACCAAGCTGTAAAGATGCTAGAAACTGCCAAGGCTTTCGAGAAACAATGCGAGGAGCATCTGCCAAGGGTTCAGGAATTATCAGTGATAAGTCAGCAGATTTCTGGAAGAACTACAGCGCCAGATGAAGTGGATGCTGTTCACACTAGATGGAACGCTGTTCATGATGTAGCAATCCAGACCACAACAAAACTGGATAAGCTTGTCTCCTCCTGGAAAACCTTTGAGACAGAAGCCAAAGAATTCAACGTGTGGCTGCAAGACAGCGAGAAAACTGCATTGATCGAGCCAAATGTGCAGACTCCTGAAACTGGAAAACTTGAGAATGAATTGGCTCGTTTAAAGGAATTCAATAAAGCCATTTCTGATCGTCAAGCTCAGTTGATCTCTCTGACCCAGGTGTCAGATCATATTAGTCATGGTCTAGCCTTAGAAGGTGCTACTAATTTGAAGGGTCGTGTGTCTGAGCTGAAAACACGAGTAAACAAACTAGCTGACATCGTGAGACACCAGATAAACCGTGTATCTGATGCTCTGCTGGCTCGACAAGAGTTCCAAATGAAGATCACTGATTTCGAGAACTGGATGAGCAGACTGAGAAATAATATTGCTGAAATTAGCGAAGTGAATGTCGACAATGTAGACACGAATCTTCAATCAGTTCATGCATACCTTCAAGAACACTCAGAAAAACAGCCGTGCTTCGCTAGTATTTACGAGGAGGTGAAACATCTATCTGCTCAAGGGTCTCCCGAAGAAGCTAAAGCGTTAAACGAGATTTACACTTCATTGGCTAAGAAGTATAAAGCTCTGGAAGATGATCTTTGTCAAAAGAAGAAGGGTCTAGAGAAGTGGGCAGAGCTGCTCAGCTGGCACAACGAGACCAGTGCTCAGTTGAATCATAGTAAATACCAAGTTGAAGCTCATAAACCAACTATACCAGACCTTGAGAGACTTTCGTCGGAGCTTCAAAGTGTTCACACAAAGATCAGTTCCTGGAAGGAACAGATATCGATCATAGACAGCTCCATGGGTGTACGAGTGCGCGATAAACAAGAGAAGCCCTTGACAGCTTCCGCTTTAGTGAATGATCTAGAAGCCAAAGCAGTCACACTTCAAACAGAACTCACTGCAAAGCGGGATAAGCTAGAGAATCTTGGTGCACGATGGGATAACTTCAAGAAACTTCAGACTAAGCTTACCGAAGAGATTGTTCATACCCAAACTACTCTTCAAGAAATCACTTACAGTGTGGACAGTTGTGAAAAATTGGCACCAGCTGTTGAGAAGATCAGTGAACTTATTGAAGAGCACCAGCATCGCGAACCCGACAAGGATACTCTTCATCGAGAAGGCGAGACCTTGATGAAGGAGGATCAACGAGCAGTAACTAATATCCAGGTAGTCCTCTCTTCAGCAGATGCCAATTGGGAGAAAGTGAATGAGCTTCTTAGAGAGCAGAAGAGTAAGTACTCCGAAATGAATGCTGACTGGAAGCAATTCCTTGAAGCCAAAGAGAAGTTAAAGAAGTTTGTCAAAGAATCAAAAGCTTTGTGCCAATCCGTTAAAGAAGTGCCAAATGACATTACCCAGGCGAACATTGCTCTGGATAAACACAAAAAAGCCGCAGATATTCTTAAGAAAGGAAAGCAATTCCTTGAGAAAATGGATGCCAAGGCTCAGCAATTGATCAAAGAAGCTTCTCTAATGCCAAATTTCAAGTCGGAACTGATCGAGTCTGACCTTGCTGATGTTCGTAAAGAATACCAAGATGCCTATTCGAATATCGTCGAGAGAAGCCAGACTTACGAGACTCAAGTCATCATTTGGAAACAGATCGACGAAGCTAAATATGAGCTAACCAGATGGCTGAGTGATACAAATGATGCTCTTACTACTGCCTGTGAACATCTTCCTGATGCTGAAAATGGTCAGATTAAACTTGCCAAGTATCGTGAGGAGTTACCAGCGCACCAGGTACTACGTCAGGGTATTTCTACCAAGACAGAACAATTGATCAAACTGAACAACAACGCTGAGATACCTACATTGAATTCCTTGAATAGATTACTCGATGATCAGTTCAAGGTAGTCAAAGCATCGGCTGATAAATTAGAATCCCTAACATCTAGCTTCAACGAAAAGGAGAAATGTATTCGTCAAGAATTAAAGAAATTCAGTGATTTAATCTCGAAGATTCGTGAAGATATCATCAAATGCGATGATCTTACTGGTGAAAATACTAAGATCCTAGGCAGGATCAATAAGTGCCAAGAGCTCAAGAATGAACTCGAAAAATCCAGCTATACGTTATCTGACATTGAAGAAAAAGTCACTAGCATGTCCTCTGAGTATCCAGCAATTACAAAATCCAGTCTACCGAAAGAACTTCAAGCTCTGCAATTGCGAAGAGATGGAGTTGCCAGTCATGCCGATAAGGTTAGTGCTACTTTAGTAGCATTTCTGACAAAATTATATCATGAGAAGTTCAGTGCCCTGCAACGTATGGTAGCTACTCATAAAGAAAAGGCCGCCTGGTGTGAGCCGGAGCAGAGTAGCGATAGATATAATCTTGAAGTGAAGATGGCTTCACTGGTTGACGTGGAAACAGGAATTGCTGATTGTGAAGCTAGAAAAGCTGATACTGACAATTCCCTGAAGTTGTTACAGACTGTTGAGAGTAGTGAAACTATGGAGGGACTGAGAGCTGACCGTGATAAAGTGGCAGCTGATTTAGATGCCCTGAAGACCAGTTACGCTAAGATCAAGTCCGTCCTGGAACACAACATTGCGTTGTGGCAGAAATATGAACTCATGTCCGAGAACGTAGTCTCTTGGTTAAAGGAAACTGAAAATAAGATCAGGATCGAAAGTTCAGCTTTATTGGCGCTTCCTGATATCGAGAACAAGATCAATGAAATTGGCCAGCTTCAGAAGGCTGTATCGGACTACCGAAGAGAGCTGGATGACTTGAGTGCCTTAGGAGAAGATATAATAAAAGTCAGTCCCGAATCTCGAGTGGGTCAGTACATTGGTCATCTTAATACACGTTATCAAGCAGTCCTGAAGTTCCTTGCATCTCATCTGGACAGACTCGAGGAATTGAGTAAGAGTAGAGATCAGTATAAATCCAACGTAAAGGAACTTGAAGCATGGATCCAGAATGCTGAGAAGAAGCTGAATGTTTTCCGTGAAATTACCGGACCGAAACCTATCACCTTCTACCAATCTAGACTCAAGGAACTAAAGGCTTTTGCTGAAGAACGAGAGAAGGGCCAGTCTATCCTGAATCGCACGGCTGAAGCTGGTGAAGCTCTTTATGCCAGGATCACACCTGACAATCGTGAGGTCATCAGAGCGGAGCTTAGAAATCTTCGCAATCAAGTTGATGCACTTGCGGATCGTGCAAATGTTATCTATAAGCGTATTGAGAGTGACATGATGCACAGATCATCATTTGAAGACAAGTATTCTCAGGTGAAACAGTGGGTGGTCGATGCTCAGGCTAAACTGGGCGACAAACAGGACCTCTTGGCTACTCTTCAAGAGAAAAAGCTGGCTCTTCACTCGTATCGTACAATTGCTCAGGATGTGAACGTGCATAGAAATATTTTACAGCAACTTCAGGACAGATTGGGAACCATAAGCGACGATGAAGCTACGGAAATGCTTGGTATCGTGATTGAGGCTTATGATAAGCTATCTGGCGATGTTGAAGACAGGATCAATATTGCTGAGAAGCACGTAGCTAACCACGAAGCTTACTTGCAAACATTCGAGAAGACCAGAGATTGGATTAATACAATAGTCAATGAAGCTGCTCCAATAATAGAAGATCTAACGATAGAGCGTGATACAGCTAAGTCTAAGATTGCTCTAATTGAGAATATACTTCAACAAAAAGCAGAGGGTGATCGTATCCTTCAGGATTGTAATCAGCAACTTAATATCATTTTGGAGCAAACGTCCATTACGGGGCATCCTGCATTGCTTAAGGGTTATGAAGAGCAGAAGAGGATCTGGGACGACTTCTTGAAACGGTGCCTCGGCACACGCGACAGACTGAATCAATTGTTCGATCAATGGGCAGAATTTGAGAAGGTCGTTGAGCGTTTAGAGGCCTGGATCAAGCAAATGGAGTCCCAGGTGAAGGATCAAAGTCTGAAGAGTACCGAAGAGACAAAGAGGGCACATCTACAAAAACTGAAGACCCTTGAAGAAGAGATTGCTGCTAAGGGTGCGGAGTTTAATGTAGCCGTAGAAAAGAGCCAGACTATCGAAGGGGAATCTGAATTAGCTACTCAAGTATCACGCCAGGCTACCAAATACCAAGCGATTAGAAATCAAGCTAAGGAAGCTGTGGCTAGGTACGAGCAGTTCGTACGTGAGCACGGTGTCTTCAATGAGAAGTACAACCAGTTCCTGATGTGGATTAACAATGTCAGAGATGATCTTACAAAGCACAGTGAGATTGTAGGTGATCTTACGGTACTTCAAAGCAGGCAAAAGAGCATCCGTGATCTAGGAGACACTCGCACCAAGGAAAATGCACGTTTCGAATCTGTTATTGATCTTGGTGAGAAGTTGTACGCACACACGTCTCCAGATGGTCGTGAAATCATACGTCAGCAATTGAGAAACTTACGAACTGTTTGGGATGGTTTCTCGGAAGATCTTCAAAACGCTACGCAAAAATTAGATCAGTGTCTCATGCAATTTGCAGAATTTTCGCTTTCTCAGGAACAGTTGACTACTTGGCTACGTGATGTTGAACGAGCTATGCACCAACACACTCAGCTGAAATCTTCGCTCCAGGAGAAGAGAGCTCAACTTCAAAACCATAAGATAATGCACCAGGAAATTATGTCTCATCAGTCGCTCGTTGAGTCGGTTTGCGACAAAGCTCAACAACTTGTTGATCAAACCAAAGATACTTCGTTGAATGTGTATCTGCAATCCATCAAACAACTCTTCCACAACATTGTTGCCAAGTCACAGGATCTTCTGGAAAATCTGGAGGATTGTGTAGATAAGCACAATCAATTCAATGTGCAGTGCAAGAACTTCACCGATTGGCTAAACGGAGAACGTGAAAAGTTGTTGGATTGTAATGACATTGCTGGCGAACGCAGTGAAATTTCACGTAGGCTTGCTACTCTTGAAGCTTTAAGGGATGGACAAAAACAAGGTGTTGAAAAACTTGCAAAGTTGAGTCAACTTGGAACTGCAGTTGCGAAAAGCACTGCGTCAAAAGGACAGGAGGTTATAACAAAAGCCATCGCTGCCCTGGAATCAGATCTTCATCAACATCTCAATGAAATTGGTAAGACGTCTTCACCGTATACTAAAAATTGCAGTAATAAAGGCTATCGCTTTATGTTTTATAGAATCCGTTGAAGGCAAACAAAGAGGTGCACTTCAGAAGTGGCAAGAATTTGAGGATCAGCTAGAAACACACACGAAGTGGTTCCGTTCGATGGAAGCTGCTTTCAGAGACCAGCAACTTCAACCTACCTTGAAGGATAAAGAAGCACAGCTTAAAGCTTTCAAGGATAAACGTGAAGTCATTGTTAAGCAAGAACGTGACATCGATGAATTTGTGGATAAGTCACATGGTCTACTTCATTCCAGCGGCGTAGAGAGGATCAAACCTTTAATATCTCAAATTAGCAATCGGTAAGGAGTAATAAATTGACAATTAATCTGAACGTTATCACGATATCTAGAATCATGAATTCACTTCACATCCTTTCATTTTATAGATATCAGTTGCTGCATGTCCTCAGCAAAGAAGTCATCAATCGTTGTCAAAGTATTGTTGATGATCATCGCACTTACGAAGAGAAACTCAATACAATCGACGCATGGCTAACACCGTTAGAACAAAATTTAGCTGCAATAAAGAAAGAAGAAATTGGCGGCAACCTAGAAGCCAAAGGGTCACGCTTGCAAATGCTTCTGGCAGAAAGGGAACAGGCCGAGCACCGTCTAGCTGGATTAACATCAGCTGGTGAAAGAATTCTTCCTGATACTTCAGCACAAGGTCGCGAAGTGATTCGACATGAACTGAGGCATGCTCGTGAAAGATGGGACAGTCTTGCCGAAGGCATAATCGAGCAACAGAAGAAACAAGATGCACAATCTCTGCAGTGGTCCAGTTATCAGGAGACTTTGCAGCAGATCTTGGCTTGGCTCGATACCATGGAAAGATCCATTAAACAAGATTCGTCCACAGTATGGTCCTCGCTACAGGAGATCAGATCTAAATTACTCAAAAACAAGGTTTGTACCAGTACATTATTGCTATCCGATAATTGTTGTTTGCAATCTAATTTAAATGATCCTTTTCAGACTCTTCACCAAGAAATCGTTGCGCATAAGCGCATCATCGAGGGCATCACAGAGAAGGCTAATGCACTGATGCAAGCCGCCCAAGCACCAAAAGATATCCAAGAGAAGGCGAAGTCCATTTCTCAGCGATACGAAAGGCTCGTCGATGCCTCGCAGAAGGGAATCAGTAACCTTGAGGCACTTTTGGAAATCTTCCAACAATTCCACGATCTTCAGAAGGCTTATCAGGATTATCAGAAGCAACAATGGGTCAAGTTGACAAACTACAGTGATTATACTGGAAACAAGGCTGCCTTGCAAGCTAGACTCGCCAAAGTCATGGAAATTCACGATAGCCTGAGTGAAGGTGAACTTAAGTTGAACGTTCTTGCTGAACATGTTGCTCAAAGTGCTAGCAGCTTACCACCAAGGTCACAAGAATCAATGGAAAGAGATCTGACTAATCTGAAGTAAGTCCAATTAATAAACCAAACATAACATTAATGATTTACAATGCTTATATGAATCTTCTTTAGATTCGAGAACAAGAAATTCGCAACGGCCGTCAGCGATGTCGTTCGTTGTATCGAAGAGCGGATACAACAATGGAGCGAATATGAAAATTCTTTAGAACGTTTACTAGGCTGGCTCGCAGATGCAGAAGCATCGTTGAAGAATTACTGTCTGAGGAATACCATAGAAGAGAAACAGGAACAGCTAGAAAAATATCAGGTAAACAATCACAATGATTTTATAAGTCTCTCTAAAAGTGTTTGATCTGTTTGCGTTAACGGAAACTTTATCATTAGTTAAGATTCCGAAGATTAGCAGTCTTCGGAAAGCTTTGCATAAGTCAAACAATTATTTTCTCCTCGACAATGTGATACTCGTAGATACTTATCGTTAGTATTACTCAGGTCCGAAGATACAGTAAGTATGGTAATTAGTTTCTACAAAAAGAAGCTAGAGTTTAACGAGGTAATTTATTGATGTAAGACAATTGTCGTTGCTAATATCGAAGACGCTACGTGGATAAACAAGG
Source organism: Calameuta pygmaea (assembly GCA_031762395.1). Classification (NCBI taxonomy): domain Eukaryota; kingdom Metazoa; phylum Arthropoda; class Insecta; order Hymenoptera; family Cephidae; genus Calameuta; species Calameuta pygmaea. The sequence continues at coordinate 97,062 of JASANN010000531.1, read as the reverse complement.
AGCAGAGTTTAAGGCTAGTGAGAAAACTGTACATATGTATGTCATGAAATTTCCTAGGATCTACAAAAGATAACGGAATCCAGGAACACGGATGTGACGGAACTGGTGGCGCTTGGTGACCACCTCGAGCAAGTAAGAGAATCACTCTCTGACTCGATCCCTAGAGCTAAAGGCTTGGGATATATGGATATGGATATTGATTGAATTAGCCTGGATCGTTGCAAATACTCCTCTAATAATTTAAGGTGGCCCGATGCATTGCTTTTGGGCAACCATAGATTAAATTGCCTTTTCGTATAATTCATCCAGCTTTAAGCTTTTTATCATCGGAGGCAGCTCAAGGTGGCAAAGGCTTCGACATGTTATTCCTCTGTGCAATAGAATAAGCGTTTCCGGTACAGCCTGTCAAGTTGACACTTCATTTCTATCGGTTAATTTAAAATTTCTATTGGTTGCTTCTATCAATTGAACAGAGCCAAACCGGTATACGTTCCATTTTGCACGTTACGAAGATGGCAAGTAAATAATTGATATTTTTATGTACTTCAACTTCATGTACTTCACAATCTACCTAATACAAACGTGACCTTACCTGCCAACTTCGTAGCCGCTTATCGTAGAGCTTTCAGGCTTTAATATTGTATCGCCTTGTAGGAAGGAACGTGCTGACCATGAGATGTGCCTGGAGAATTTTCTCACTTTCTTTCTCTTACTGTCACTCTTCTTCATCTTCTCTTAACGCATCAATGATAATTAGTCTAACATCTAAGTTGGCAAGCTTACGTATGTATGTTACGTACGAAATGAGCTTATACTCACTTGGTGAAGGGAAAACAGAAAAAGAAAACAATGAGTCACGAAAGTTACAATCAACAATGTTAGTTTTTTTTTTTCGAATTCGATTCTTACTTTCAGCAATGTTGTCATGTCATGGTACTCGGAATAACTCGAACGAGAGATGTTCACAAAATTTCTCATGTCATTTGTTCGGACACATGGTGGCGTTCGCATGTTGATTTACTCTTAGGCATCTAATGTTTGTAAGGGGATTCACGGCTCTGTCCAGATCAGCTTCATCCGATTGAATCATATAATTTTTCAATTACTCATATAAACCATATTTGTCCCACAGAGCCTGATTGTAAACCTTCGACAGAACGAAGCTGAGTTTGACAAGATGAGCGACGATTCTTCAGAATTAATACAGATCAGCGGAGAGACAAGATTTTCAGCAAGTGTTCAGCAAGTTACATCTCGATTCCAATCAATCCAGACCACGGCAAAGGTGAGTGGTGTTTCAGGCTTTGTTTAACAATATCTTATAAAGTTGCTAGCTGTCACTTGGAAATTTTTTTTTTTTTTTTAATAGGAATTGGTTAAGAAGTGCGAACAAGCCACGGCTGACCATGCTGTGTACCTTGAACGATACAAACAGTGTTCAGAATGGTTGGCAGCGGCTCAAACGCGCTACCAATCTTCACGCGATGGCACTTCGGGTACTAGGCAAGAATTGGTATCTCACATTGACACACTGAAGGAATTGATCGCTCAGCAATCCTCGGCAACACACCTGGTGAACAGTACTGTTGAAGCTGGTGAACGATTGTATCCCACTACCGGAACCGAAGGTCGTGAAATAATTCGACAGCAATTGCTGGATCTTCAGCAAGCCTTGGAAGCATTGTACGATGGCGTCACTTCGACCGAACGTGAAATTCAGGCGAAGATTTCACGCTGGTCAGGATTCGATGAGAGCAGTGAAGCATTCAAAAAGTGGCTCGACGAAGCGGAGTCACAGCTAACTTCAGAAATCGAACTGAAGACCACTCTGGATGAGAAGCGGGCGCAACTGCAAGTTTATCGCACTTTCTTACACGATGCACAAAGTCATCAGCAGGATCTGTTCGATCTGCGCGATAAAGCTGATAATCTTCCCGATCGTAATGAGAAGATTGATCACGTTCTTGAAGAGTTGACGAAGAGGCATGCCGAAGTACTGAAACGTGCAGTGCGGTTTGTTGAAAGATACGAAGGTATAGTCAGTGATCATCAACAGTATAGTAAAGCAGTACTAGACACTCACGAATGGCTTGATGCAACTCATAATGCTGTTAGCTTATGGGGCGATGTGGAACTTGAACGTGTATCTCTTCACACGAATCTTGATCGGTTGCAAAATCTATATCAAAGTCTCCCGGAAGACGAGCCCCGTGTACAGCAGATCCGCGCACTTGGTGAGAAAGTTATACCTGGTACACTAGAATCGGGCCAGGTTAACATCCGCTCGCAGATCGATTCCTCGCAGCAAGAATGGGAAGGTCTTGTCTCAGCAGTGAAATCTACGATTGAAGCGCTCGAAAATAAACTTCAACAATGGACCGAGTTTGAATCTCTGAAGGAGCAGTGTCTTGCCTGGATCCGAGAGACTGATACCAAGTTACATGCAGTCGATTTAAAGTCTACTTTGCCCGAGAAGAAAGAGCAATTGGAAAAACTTCGTACACTTCAAGGTGAAGTACGTGCCAAGGAATTGGAGATAGATGCCGTTACTGAAAGAGCACAACAGCTGCATAAGAACATAACTTCACGCACTTCTCATATATCTGAACTTGGGATCAAGTATCAGCAGATTTCGAGTAAAGTCAAGGATCTGAACAATCGCTGGCATCAATATGTCACTAGTCATCAGGAGTTCGATAATCAGTTATCTGAATGCATGAGATGGTTGGAAGATATTCGAAACAAGTTAGCTTATTGTTCGGACCTCAGTGCGTCATCGCAGAAGGACCTGGAGAGCAAGATGGAAATCATTCAAGATTTGTTACTATATAAGGAAGATGGCTTCACCAAAGTTCAGGGCATTGTTGAATTGGCTCAAGCTGTCCTGGCCAATACTGCACCGGCAGGTCACAAGGCTATCAATGACGCATTAGCTAGGCTTCAGGAACAGTGGAGTGCACTAGCTTCGAAGATGCTTGAGACCAAAACCAATTTGGATGACTCTATTAACAAGTGGGCTGGTCTTCTTGAGCAAATACAGTCGATAAACAAAACTGTCGAATATATGCAAACGTCTGTCGATGAAATTTCACAATTTCAGACTACGATGTCTGAGAAGAGATCACAGCTGGAAAGAATAAAAGCTCTTGAGGAGAAGGTGCGCTGTGAGAATATCGAGGTGGATAGTTTAAAGGCTAAGGTCGCTGAAATGATAGCCAGTGGTCAGCAAGGATTGGCTGCTTCTCAGGCTCAAGATATTCTCAACAGATTTGATTCCTTATTTGAGAAGATCAAGTCCCTCTTGTCGGAACGCGAAGATCAGTACAAAGATCATCGTCTCTATAAGGAAGCTCATGATGATCTCATTGGTTGGCTTAGCCGTGCACGTGAAAAGATACCGTCGATGAAGCAACGGTCATTGAGTGATAAATTGGCAATTGAAAATGCTGTGGCACCGCTCGAGAGTCTCCTGAATAAGAAAGCTCAGGGTGAACTTCTGGTGGAACAGTTGCAGCATACTGGAAAAGTCGTATGCGCAAGTACGAGTCCTCAGGGTCAGGATGTCATTCAGAATGAAATTCGTGCGCTTACTGAGAGTTTCGAAGGATTATTCAAAGGTAAGGGAATTCATGGTTATGCTCATGTTTTTCGTGTTTTGGGATAAAATATGTAACAAGTATGTTTTTTTTTTGTAACTCCCTATAGATATTAAGCAACAAAAGGATCAACTAGAGGCTACAGTTTCACAGTGGCGAGATTACAAGGACGAGTACGAGAGACTCAGTGATTGGTTGCAGCAGTTTGATATTTTAGTCAAGGCCCAGAAAAATGCGCTGCTGCCAAACGTTACTGAGAAAGAGAAGCAGGTCTTGGAAGTAAAAGAGATTCTGAACAATTTGTTGAAGGGTCAGGAACAGATTGACAAATTCAACAAAACTGCCTCTGGACTTCTTTCATCTCATCTTGACACTTACGTCAATAATCAACTTCGACATTTGAATTCGCGTTATCAAGTTCAAGTTAATCTTGCCAAAGATGTGTTGAATAAAGTTGAAACAAATTTGGCTCAGCATAAGGAATACGAAGCAAATCTTAGCAAGGCTCATGCATGGATAGAAAATGCTAAACAGATCATACGCCAAGGAACCGAAGCAGCCTCCACAAGCAGCCGCGAAGAATTGCAGTCAAGACTCGATCAGATTCAGGAGCTTTTGAGAAAACGTGAGGAAGGTCAGAACCTTGTGCATCTTACTGTGAACTGCGGTGAGAAGGTGATGAGAAATACAAGATCCGACGGACGCGAGGATATAAATTTGCAATTAAAAGAAATCCAAAATGATTGGGAACGTTTGGTGAAGAAGATCTCAACGACAAAGGTTCATCTAGAAACTAGCCTTCTTCAATGGGCCGATTACAGTTCTTCCTATTCCCAACTTCAACAATGGATCAACGACAGAGAGGCGAAGCTACAACAAGTTTGTGAACAGAAAGTGTCTAAAGCAAGAAAAGGTCTCGCTGGTCTCAGTTCTCTTGCAATTGGAGAACGCAAGGCGAATCTTCGTCAGACGAACAGCATCGTTCAGGATATTGTTGCATTTGAACCAATGATCCAATCAGTGACTACTAAGGCAGAGGACCTTCAGCAAGCTACACCAGCGACAGAGATCTCAATAAAATATGAAACGCTTAGCAAGCAAGCACAGGAACTGTACGCTAAGCAAAAGGAAACTGTGGAGCAGCACCAGGCTTTCATAGATAGCGGAAATGAATTCATCCAATGGATCCGTGTGGCTAAAGAAAGTCTTGGCAAGTGCTCCGAGCCTACTGGTGATAAGGAATCTCTTGCCAGCAAGATAACTCAACTCAAGGTCTTAGAAAGTGAACTTCCTGAGGGTCAGAAGAAACTTGAAAAAGCTTTGGAACAAGGTAATGCTGCATGCCAGATGGCGGATGCCGAAGATAAGGAAATCATAGAGGAAGAGGTTGCTCTTCTTCAGGAGGAATATGACAATTATGTGTAAGTATTAGAACATACTGGTGTATCACTTGCAATTGTTAACAATAATTACTTAATAACCGGATATATATTTCTTTCAGGGATTCACTAAACAATACAAAGAGCTTACTGGAGATTGGCATTGTCAAGTGGACTGAATATGAGGATCAATTCTCTGAAGCTACCGATTGGCTCACGCAAACAGAACAATTGGTTCAACCGTTCAACAAACTGCAGGATAGTCTAGAGGAGAAGAAAAACGTTCTTGAACAGTTCCAAATTCATTTACAGACCTTGTTTGATTGGCAAAAAGAACTTGATCGATTGAACATGAAAGCTCAGATGCTTTTGGAAACTTGTGCGGATACAAGAATTTCCAATGCCATTACTCAGCTCACAACTAAATACAATGCTTTGCTGTCACTGGCCAAAGAAATTATGAGACGATTAGAACTGCATTATCAGGTAATAAGACACTTTATTTTCAATCTAACGAACTGATTGCGCAAACAATACAATATAAATATTATATTCAACACAGGAACACCAGCAGCATAATACCTTGTATCAAGAGTGTCAAGATTGGATAGAAAGGACCAGAGATAAGCTTGGCGAATGCCAGGAAATTCCAAATACATTGACTGAAGTAAATAACAAGCTTCATACTTGCAAAGCTATACGACAAACACTGGAACAAGGACAGAACAAGCTTCGATATGCCCTAGAATTGAAAGAGAAAGTGATCATGAACACTGAACAAAATGGAGCAGCAAAGATTCAAGAAGATACCGAGAATCTAAAGACAGAATTCGATAAGCTACTGGCAGACGTGGAGGAAGCTAGGCAAAAATTGTCAATCAGAGCTGGTGCTCTGGAAGAACTGAACAAGATGCATCGTTTGATAGCTGATTGGCTAGAAGAGATCGAAAACAAGGTTCAACCGGAAGAGGGATATCGGAACGATCTAAGTGAGAAACGAGCTCTTTTAGAAAAATATAGAATTGCTCAAAGAGATATTCATGGGCGTGGTGAGACCATAGATCGCCTTAAGGCTCGTTTATCTGAAGACTCCAGCATCCCGAAAGGTCCATACGAAACCACCATAGAGAAGTATGAAGAACTTAAGAAGCTTGTAGTGGAAAGGATCAGCGTAAGTATTTTACGCCCTTTAAAGTATCACAAAAGGTATTTTTATATGTGATCGGCAATCAATTATTTATATTTACAGAATTTGGAAGATCAGGTAAAGGAGCACGAGAAATTCCAGCAAGCGCATAACGATGCTGCTGAATGGGTGAGACGTACCAAGGTAGAGTTACAACAATATAGCGACACGCATGGCGAGAAAGAAACGGTAATGGATCGTGAGAATAAAGTCAATCAAATAATGTCCACAATGCAAAAGGGCGAATCTCTAATAGCTAAAGCGATTGAATTAAGCGACAATGTTATTTCCACTACTGGTCCTGAGGGACAGGATTCAATTAATCAGGATGTGAAGCAACTGCAGGCTGGTTGGAAATCTGTACAAAATCAATGCCAAGAATCGAAGCGAACTCTTGCTAATTGCATTGCTACGTGGTCACAATTCACCAGTGCATTTGACAGCATGAAGGGATGGATTGATCAATTCCAGAAGAAGATCAACAATGAACTAACTAAGGACAACAAGACTCCTGAAGATCTGGAACGTTGCAAGCGTCTTGTAGACGAAGCTGTTCGTCAGAAACCTGTTCTAGAAGATCTAAACGACAAATGCGAAGCTCTCCTTGAGATGAGTGCATGCAGTTGGGCCAGGGATAAAACAGTACAGTTGCAATCTACCTACACTGCATTGTTAACTGATGCGCAAGGATTGGTGTCGAAGGTGGAGAAAAATCTGTCGGATCACACGGAGTTCCTCAAGGCTAAAAAAGAAATGGAAGATTGGCTTCATACCGCACACGGTTCTGTGCAAGACTGTATTGGAGTTGGAGACGTGAACTGGGCTAAGGATAAATTAGAAACTACTCGAGTAAGTGAACAAAATATAATTATTTAAATAACAATTATAAAAAATAAGAATAATTCTCTACTTGCCCATTGGTTCATGTTTCAGGTTGTTGCTACGCGGATTACCGAAGGACAGCATCTTCTATCTACTCTTCAGGAAGCTTTTGGAAAAGCTATAAACACAGCACTTCCGGAACAGCAGAAACAACTTCGCACTGACATGGCAAGCTTGCGATCAAGCTGGGAACAGTTGAGTATCGATCTTACGTCTGTACAAGCTCAAGTGAAATCTATTCTGAGTCGCTGGGAAGATCATGCCGAAGCACATGATCGTTTTGCTAAATGGCTTACTGAGACAGAAAGCTCCATCAAGACTCTACCAAATACCAAAGGTGAATTTGGTGAAATGAAGACATTACTCGAGCGTTACAAGCACTTGCAGGAAGAAGTGAAGAACAAGAGATCAGATCTGGATCATCTGTTAGCCGAGTCTGCTGAACTGTCCAGCTGGGCAAAGAACAATGCTACTCAAGAACAAACAAAAATGTTACTCAAACGCTGGGAATCTCTAGGAAATCGTGTAGACGAACAAAAGCGTCTTGTTGAGGATGAAATGCAGGAATACAATGCTTACCATGCTGCTCTGCAGGAAACCGAGAAGTGGCTGCTGCAGATCTCCTTCCAATTGATGGCACATAATTCCTTGTATATCACCAACAAAGAACAAACAATAGAGCAAATCAAACAACACGAGACGCTTCTGGATGAGATACAAAAGTATCAGAGCGTCCTTGATGATTTGAAGTCTAAGGGATGTGGTCAAACCGAACGCTACGTCTCAGTTAGTCCTGCTATTAAATCCACTATAGAAACTCAACTTCAAAATGTCCAAGAGAGCTACAATTCTCTACTCAGTACTGCTGTGCAGATCAAGAATCGTCTGGCCGAATCTTTAGCTAAATTTCAGGAATACGAGAACACTCTGGAAAGCATCATGAAGAACTTGGATAGCTATGAGCCTGAAATAGCTCGCGAAATCGAGGCACCATTGGACACTCTAGAATCCGCAGAACAAAGTCTCGAAAGTGCTCGCACTCTTCACAACAAACTTCAGGCCGAAAAAGGTCGACTTGCACTTGCAGTTGAAGCCTGTGAAGCTGCAGCTGCTTGCGTTTCCAGACCTGGAAGTCCTCTGGATGCACCACCTGTTCAAATTCCAGCAAGAGAAGTTGAAGTTCGCACTAGGCTTGAAGACCTCATTGACCAGGTACGCAGCTTATCTGTTACAATTATTTTTTCAAAATATAATTGCACGTATTGTTTATTGTAGTGTCAACTAATTTTATGCACTTGTTTCTTTTTTTTTCCCCCTTATACACTTCCAATATCAAAGTTAATTGCATATGTTCACACGAAATTCCTTTTGTTTTTTGTTTTGCATGTTGATTTGATTGTTCTTGATTTTGTTGCTCCTGCCGTGCAGAAAGATAACGAGGATACTGGCGACCGGCTGAAAGCCTTGCTAGATAACATAGAGCGAAACGGCTTCTTAGCGAAACTTAATCAAATGTGTGATAAGGTTTGCATCCTTTTTTTCTTTGATTTTTCACAGTATTTACTAATCGTCAGGGAATTATCCTATGAATATCATTTCATGCATTCTTTCTGTAATGTAGATGCAAACACACTTGTCGAACGTGACCAAAGCTGTGGGTAGTCTAGAGGAACAGACGCGTCAGAAGAACGCCCTTAAATCGTGGGTCAATCAACAACGTGCACTTTGCGCAGAATGGAAGTCCCGCCCGGCGAAATTACGTCCAGAAGCTGCGCACGCGGAATTGCAAGCAATGAATGAATTGTTGTCCAATGTCGGAGAGCGTCGTTCACGAGCATTAACTGAACTATCTTTAGGTCCTGAAGATGAACTTGAAGAAGGTTTGAATAAATTGGAAGTCGAGTTGATCGAAGCTATTGCTGGAAAACAAGCGACTCAAGATCTGATTCAGAAATATCGATCTCATGTGCAAGATATACAGTCCTGGCTCGATGCGTTGTCGAAGAAGGTTGATGTTGTCGAAAGAGGCAGTGGTCTTACGATTGGTCAGAAAATCTCGACTGTCAAGGAAATCACCTCGGAATTCGAATCTCAGGGACCGGAAAGATTGGATGAAGTCAAAAAACTTGGTGATCAAGTTATGGACTCGGTCAGCAATCTTGATTCACAGCAAATTGAAGAACAAATCAAGTCTGTCGAGAGACGTTATGGAGACATCGGTAAGAAGTTGCAGAGAAAGTCTCAAGTCTTAGATATGACTGCGCAGGGCATTGAAGCTACCAGGAAAGAAATTGAAGAAAATCGTGAATGGATCAATGAGAAGAAACAGGCTGCAAGAGCTTCAGGCCCACTTGGATATGAGGCTAAACAGGCTGAAGAAAAATTACTGTCACTCAAGGTAAAGTGATCTTTTGTCCTGACATGGGTTTGTTATATTTGTCATTTATATATCTGCATGTATATTTATTATATTTTCCTTACAGTCTCTATTAAAGGAAGCTGAAGGGAAACACGTTCTTATCGACACCCTGGAGAAACGCGTTGGAAACATGCAGAATGAATTAGAATCCAGTGAACAACAACAATTGGAAGCTGACACGAGAGCTTTACGTAGTGAACAGGTCGAACTGTGTTCGATTCTGCGCGAAGAAATCTCAGCAGCAAGTGCAGCTGCAGATGCTCGCCGTAAACTGGAAAGCGATCTTAAAAAAGCTCGTGCTTGGATAAAATCGAAGAGTAATGATCTGAAAAAGCTCAGCGGTTATCTTCCCTTAAAAGCTACCAAAGTTGAGCAGGACATTGCTCAACATAATGGACTCGAAGCTGAGATCAAGTCTTTCAACCAAAGTGACCTGAACGACATTCTCAAGCAAGGCAACAACTTATTAAAAGAGTGTAACGAGGAAGATCGAGCACGGCTGCAAGCTCTATTGGATACTTTAAATGAAGAATACGATGCTTTGAAAAAGGAAGCTCAGGAAAAGCAGGCTTCATTGGCAGATCTTCTTCAAGGTCGTAAAGCTTTCGAGAATGAGATGGACAAGTGTCAGCGATGGATAAACGAAGCAGAGGTTGCTACGTCTACAGAAATTCGCACAACCAGTGTGGACGTTCTTCGCGAGCAACTGGCCAAGGTAAGATGTCCTATTCCTATATTAAACAATTGTGATGTGAAATAAGCTGGGTCCACCACATTTGATTTTTTCAACCGGAACACATTTTCCCACCCCTTAGGGGGTAAGTCCTAAAATCAAATATGGGGTCCAAAATTAGCCCTAAATTATGCAATAGTTCCGGGTGAAAAAATCAAATGTGATGGACCCAGCTTATTTCACATACAATTGTGACTTGAATATGTGCAATACATTTTTATTTTACAGTACGATCGATTGAAGAAAGAAGCAAAACAATATGCGGAGGATATTGAGAAGATAACTCAACAAGGAAAATCAATTCTACCAACTGTGAGTGATGCAGACAAGCTTGAGCTGAGTGAACAACTGAAAAACATGAAAGACGCTCACAACAGAGTAGCTGGAGTAATAAACGAAAGAGCCGCTGCATTGCAGACCAGCATAAATGAAGCTCAAGAAGCAGCTGCTCGAGTAGCTGAAGCTGTTCAATTCATGACAGACATTCAACGTGAACTTCATGAATTGAATAAACCAATTGGTTCACGCGTAGAAGACGTGGAAGGAATGCTAGCTGCCTACGAGAGAATTCTAGGGGATCTGAAAGCAAACAAAGCCAAACTATCTGATCTGCAATCCGTAAATGTGGGTGATCTTCATGGAGTAGTTGGACAACAAGATGATCTCATAAGAGCCTTAGAGGCACAGATTGCCAAATTACGCCAACTTCTTCTACTTCGTCAACAGTTTATCGCCCTGGTTACTGAGATCATGACCTTCATCACCAGGTATACCGAAGTGGTACGCGATATTGAGAAATCTGGACAAACCACCGAGGAGAAGATCAAACGATATGATGACGTCATCGTGAAGATCCAGGAATGTGAAGCTACCCTGGCTAGTGCTACTGACAAAGGTCAACAAATTGCAGTCGAAGGATCAGCTGTAGACAGGAATAGCGTTACGGAACAACTGCAATCCCTGAAACAACAGCTGCAAGCTTTAAGACGTGCCGTCGAGACACAAAGAGAGCAACATGAATTAGCAGCAGCTGAGCATAGACGATTAGCTAATGAGCTTGCAGATATCCTCGACTGGCTCCAAGGAAAAGAGAAGGATGTAAAGTCACGTCCTCTCCTGGAAAGAGACTCCCAGAGCGTCGAAGCTGAGTTGAAGAAGCATAAAGTGCTCTGTTCTGAGGTTAACGAATATCTAGACAGGATCAGGACCCTGAAGGACTCTGTACGACATGAAGAAGGAATGCCAGGATCTCTGAAAGAGATGTTGAGCGAAGCTGTCTCATTACTTTCGTCACTTCCCAGGGAAATGGAAGATCGTGGAACCTACCTGGAGAGTAACATGCAGATGAGGTTGGACTATGCTGCTCTTACTGAAAAACTGCACAACTGGGTCCGTGAAGCTGAGATTCGTCTACTAAGTGGCAAAGAGGGTCTTGATTTTGAAAATATACTTAGCGATCTGGAAGAACATAAGGTGCATATTGCATAACATTCACCTTTGGTAATACAACGTGACAGTCTTCTAATTTCCATTCTTAATTTGTTTTTTCATAGATTTACTTCAGCACAGAAACTTCTATTCGCGAGCTGGTATCACAACAGATCCAACAAGCAGCGGACAAGATCTGGCCATCTCTAAATAGTTCTGAACAGGAAGAATTAAGTGGCGAACAACAGCAACATACTCAGTTATTGAAGAACACTCTGAACACTGCGAAATCGCAGCGGGCACGATTGGAACAAGGTGCCGAAACTTGGCGGGATTATACCCAGACACTAGAACGGGTTAAAGCGGTTATCGCGAGAACAAGATTTACGGACGAGCCAGTATCAACATTGGCCGGACTTCAATTTAACATACAGAAGATTACGCACGCTTTGAATGATATTCAGGTAGGTCATTGCTCGCTTATTTAATATCTCCAATCGTCACTGGTAAAAGGAAACTAAGTAAATATGAGTTAAAAGGTCGATCATTTGTAAACAAGTACAATGACATAATTTCTTGATACTTAAATAGAGTTGACATCAGCCTAAACACGATACAATTCCATCACGCTAAACAAATAATCAAATGCTCCCATGACATCATCGACAAATAGTTAGACTTACCGATCAGGATTATTATTACCTGACGACATCAGGTTTGTCAAGATAGCCTTGCAATTGGTATTCTTTACTTACAGAATCAACAGTTCGAATTGGACCTGTTAAACGAGCGTGGTCAAGAAGTTCTTCGTTTGGCTGATGCAAACAATAAGAAGATAATCGAGGGTCAATTATCGGAGACAAGTTCTGAGTGGAGAGATCTGGTCTCTGGTTTGGAAGGGCGTCGCGACGCTCTCGAGGCTCTTTCTAGACACTGGGAAGAATTGGAATCGCGCTGGTCCACAACTGAAACTCGGCTGAACGCTACTGAGGAAAGAAGCAAACTTATCGACACTGTAGTACGATCGAAGCAACATCTGATCGATACCGCAAAGTCTTTAAACGTAAGTAAATCTTTAATTTCATTGAAATGCGATAATAGAAAATTTAGATTAATCCATTAAACTCTTTTTGAATAATTAAGAACCAACTTGGTCGTTACTGTTGAATAAATTTAAGGGTCGTTGATCACCAATTATATTGGGCCAGATGTTTGTTCAGAAAATACATTAGCGTGTGGTAGCCAGTCTCCTTTTTTAGGTCTACCCCTCTCGTGTTCACCAAGCCCTAATAGTTTTGCTGTGTCTCAGACTCGTACGAACCGGTACGACTGGTGCGTGACGTTCTGAACTTGTGAACTGCGACATGTAACTTTGCTCTAGTCAATTTTTATCATTTAATGTGAACACGCGGGGGGTCAGAGCCGTTTATCTATAGTCTCTTCATTGTTGACTTTTATGAAAACAGGAACTGCTGGAGGAGGCTGAGAAATATAAGCCAGCTGCTGAGGAAGTCAGAGCTCTTGCTGGTCCCGTCCTTGCTTACCTGGCTGCCTTCACCGAGACACCGGCTCGAGCCCTTGAAGAACGTCTGGACAAACTTCAGAAGGCTGCTGAATCGTGAGTGCAGAAACAAATTTATTTATCGCTGCTCGATCACGGGTTGGTCTGCCTGGGCCCGTTCCGACCTCTCTTGGGGTCCGTTTAGGATGTCGCAGGGTCTCCCTTATGATCGCGTTTGTTAAGTAGGATTTCTTAAATTGTAAATTAAATATCAACAATGAAAGCTTAATAGATACGTCATATCAGTATTGTTTAATTTTTCAATTGCATTTCATTCCCTTTCAATGTCGCATTAATGAATTTTATATCTAAAAATCAATCATGAGAATGTTCCTTCAATCAAGAATTTTCATTAGAAATAATCACGTTTTCGCAATGATTTTTTGTGTATGATTTTCAATTAGGCTTTTTAGCTTATTAATTGATTTACAGAAACCCGTCATTAGATCAGGTTTAGTTGGCTCACTGGCACGAAATATCCACCCACGAGCAGCTTAGCATGTGCATGTGTGATTGTGCAGTGAGCTTGCGCTTTTTCCTTCCTCCTTATCAATTACTTTCTTATTTCAGCAATTATTCCTAATCTATTTCTTGCAATCACATATCATCTTCAATTTTACAGGATCGATATTGTCAGGTCAATAAGAGCAATCTCTCTTATTCCTAGACACGAAAGATACTTGTAACTTAAATTATTGCAAATTGAATTCAACGTAAATACTTTAAAGTATCACATACATAGTTTTAATTAAAAATTTATGTATTCCATACCGATAAAATCGCCACGTTAGCTGCGCTATATTTAGACAATATCTTTATGCCTTTCCACAGGATAATTAATACGCTAAAACTTTAAACCGAGATAGCACCTCGTATTACGAATGCAGTCGGAAATGCGTGCAGCTGAAGTAAATAGTATAAAAATTTTTTGATATTGAAAAATATCCGAATTATCGTTTCATTCGTACCATCCCAAACAAGCAGCATGATGATAAAATCTTGAAAGTCACATTCTGTTTGTTGAAAGTTTTATAGATAACTGTACCGCAGCATCCTGCAAATTAGATATGAATATTTTATCACATGAGTTTACGTACAAAAGTAACTGCAAATACTACTGTCTACAAAATACAATAATGTTGTTCAGTTCTATTGTTTCTAGAAACATGAATGCGATATTCATACGATTGAGATATCAGTCATAGGTAGCGATCCAATCATATACAAATACAACACTATAGAGCAACACAATTTATTAGACAAAATCAAATAAAAATATTATTTAGAAACAAAGTCAAGGCCAATATCTCACCATGCAACGTGAGTCAAATGAAAAGTCAATGCTACTTCATTAACGTGCACTTCCGGTTTCAAAGTTAATTTTACCACACCATTTCCGCATTTTACACTGTGACAACAGCCTACACCTATTTACATGCGTGAAGGCACGTGAGTGCACAAACGCATTTTCACACTTGACAGACAATTCGGTATGTTAGGGACGCAGCGGGAGAAGAAAGAGGAGAAGTAAAAAAAAACGAATCAGGAACCATTTTTATGATCGTCACAACTATTTTAGTTCACTTTCCTCTTCTCCCTTTTGCATCAGAGTCTGTTGTCCTTAGTCGTCTCTTCGTCTTCCATTCAATTCTATTTTTATTTCTCTATAAGATCTCTACTGCGGTCACGTTGGTCGACTTGTGTATAACGCGGAAGCCACGGCCCGAGCGAGCTTCGAATAGAACAGAATAGAGTAGAATAAAAGAGATGGAAGACATTGTTGACTCTTTGTGCCAACGTTATTCCGCTACCAAATTGTTGACCAGCTGGGTCCGTCAATGTTCAATCTCTTCTCAGTTGACAGCATTGGGGCTTACGTATTAATCACTTGTCAAAAAGTCACTCGCCATTTTAGAGAATGGTCCTAACGTATTGTCGATTCAGATACATTATCTATCACAGTTTAACGTTGATCGATCCATGAACACTTTATGCATCCTGCAATTCTGTTGGCAGAAGATTTCTTCCCGAAAGCATTCGTAAGCGACGCGCACGTGAAATATTTCGTTGGATCACGCGAGCCTCAGCGCTACATTCAATTAGTAACGAGGTATATAATTTAACGAGGCATTTTCACAGTGCTGAATGCGAAATTGCGGACGGTCACTTATTAGTCATCTGATAATAAACGTGTCTCGAGACGCCGTTAATGTTTCGAGAACTTTCGAGTCGCAATCGAATTTCATTAGAACCTATGACAAAATCATGAATAACATAATAGTATATGATTCTACGTAAATTCAATATGAAACCGGTTCCAAGTAAATAAAAAAAAAAAAGTATACAATGTTCATTGTATATCAATAAAATTAAGATTGTCGTAAAAGTGAGAAAATATGATTGGAAGTTTGTAGTTTTTTTTTTATTTCACCGGGTCAAAAAATGGCGCGCAATTAAATTCAATGGGTTGAAGGTCAGAAGTCATAGATACCACGTACAGTAGAAACAATCGAGCATGGGTCAGACAAGTCTGGACTGTTGCCACTCGAATGACATTTTTCTGCACTTATCGACGATCTCGAGGAATCTCGTCTCAGTGACCTCGAGCGAGGTCGTAAGTAAATCCCCACCCGACTGTTGCATCGAATTTTTCTGATTGGTTGAAAAGCAGCGCACTCTACGCGGCGTAATCGTGAACGATAATTTATTAACGTCGTGACGCCTCTCGCTAACGCGGAGCTTGCATCATTTCTCGAGCTACGTCATAACCAAATCGGTAGTATGACACAAGATTGGTAAACACTTGGACGCGCGAGAAGGAAAAGTAGGTGGAAGAAAAGAAAGAGGTGGAGGACATGTTTTAATTCTTTGATGAAGGTTGTCGGATAACGTCAATGACATTAACTTGGTCCTGCCGATTTCTTTACTTTTATACTGGATGAAGGTGGGGATCTATTTCTCGTTCATCATTTCTCACCACATATTCTTACGATCCAGTCGTTTTTTGATAGACCTGTTGAGCACTCGTGCTGCAACGCGATTCGACGTCGCGAATTACCGCGACCACGTGCCAATTGCTAAACGTCATTGGATTAGCCGCATATTTACGTTTTAAAAAAGAATATTAAAACTGTACTGTAACAGTGAAACAGATAGGAGAAGGATATTGAAAGATTATATATTAATTTGGTGCAACATGAAAATAATTTGAATTGAGATCGAATTAAATATTTGATTTTCTATTGAATTTTGCGAGGGAAGATTTTAGTGGATACGTTTGGATTCTATAAGAATTTTTATGGTACTTCGTACCGACTGGAATGACTGTTTGCGATGAGTTTACGTTATCGCAGGCACGATGTCCTTGCCAGGTAAAATATAATTTGACGATTTGATAATATTCGAATTGATTGATTAATTCGCGTTCCTTTGTCTTTGTATTCTTCGCTTAGCATAACGTCGAATTTATATTTGGCCACGACTCATCGGGCGGTTATTTTAAATATTATACTTCGCTACGCGGTATAGAACCATTGGTATTGTTCGACCGATAGACCGATGTGTTATGATTGGCAAAAAGATTGAGTAGGAATAAAATAACAAAAATCTTTAATATACCCAAAAATTACTTTTGCACAAATTTCATATTGACGCCGACAACATTTAACAGTCAAATCGTATTGAGATTAAGAATGAAAAATCATACACAAGAAATTTTAGCTCCTACGAATAGTCTCAGCTCCGACCGTTAGCCATGAGATAACGAATATTCGTAACTCGCGAATATCACGCTGATTTAATATTCTAAATATAGTTTTGATCCCAGAAATAGTCGACGCTCTGCTCCGGAATCTCCGATGTCGTAATTTTGCACTCATTCAGTGACATCAACCTTAAATACCAAAAGGTATTCAATGCAAGTTTAGAAAAATGTGTTGTTTCTAAAGATTTTTTAAATTTCCATATTTAACATTTTCTCTCGTACGATCTTCAGCTGGTAATTTTATCAAGGACGAAGAATCCTCTCTAATCCACGTGCCGACGTCGGCTGTCTCGACATTCAGAAATGCCTTCTCCCTTTGCAAGTACTCTTGACACACCCCTAATGTTCTTGCCCAAGCTTCTATCGAGGAACGGATTCCGTCGAAAGCTCGCCTAGCAGTCGAGTATTATTCTTAGGATGATGCACGAAGCGCGTTTTATATCCGGCGACGTAGAAA
This sequence comes from Calameuta pygmaea, assembly GCA_031762395.1. NCBI lineage: Eukaryota > Metazoa > Arthropoda > Insecta > Hymenoptera > Cephidae > Calameuta > Calameuta pygmaea. Next base: position 79,658 of record JASANN010000531.1, on the reverse strand, counting down.
GGGAGCTCTTGGCAAAGAAGAAAACGTCGGCGTCGTCTGCCGTCGTCGACTACCCGGCGCATGCGCGGGGGCGCTTAGCCAGGAAAACCGAAGCGAGCGCGTCCACCTCAATACGTTACGAACCGCGACCGCTGCTGCTGCTGCTTAGCTTGTCCGTGCTGCGCCATACTGTTATCCCGCTCGTGCGAAGGTGCATTTCGTTAAAGAAAGAAAGAGAAAATACGGTTTCTTGCTCAATTCCTCGAACCAGAGGACAAAGAAATAAACGTTATATCGGTTCATCGAGGAAGAGTTATTCCAGGTTGTCACAAGCTCGCATCATAGGTACTTATTGAGATTGATATTGATAGATCTCGTCTCGTACCCTCACGCATACCTTATCTTCTCATAGCCTAAGATGATCTAGTGTGTGGGATCGTAAATTGGCATTGTCATGTGATTCTAGGTCAAAATATTGTATGTGGAGGAAACACACAATCGTTTATATGAATGTATTTGGTGATGTCATAACTAAGAAAGTTCGGGGTGTTCCTGACAGGGGGTAGTATAGTGCTTGAACGTCGTTAATGTACTGGATGATCGTTCGAGATGATCTATGGAATTATCCTTAGCAATATTGAGTTTTGTTACTGTGGCCGATGTCTACTACTAGCAGTGGCATATTTATTATCTGATATTACGTGTATATAGATTGTTGCTAGTCTCATGCACGACTGGAAAACTATATAGAAGCCGGCCGGCCGGTGACTACACGTTCGGCTCGCACGTAGCCGGCACCGAGTGATGTCATCGTTCAAAAAGAGACGGGTGCTACATTCGAAAGTTTGATTATATCTGTGGTATTCCTTATAAGAAATATGGCATCTATTATTATGAATCAACGAAAAGACGATCGATTTGATGAGTTTAATAATTTATTTGCGTCGTTGTGTCGTTCATTACTTGATACGTTCTCGTTGACGTTAAGGACTAGGGAGTCATGTAAAAGTTCGTACGAAAGAAGAGGATGAAAAGAGGTTAAGAAATAATGTCGGAAGTATGCGAGAAGGTAGCGAGGAAGCTTTGCGAGGACCGAAGGCAGCCGAGAGTATTTTACCGAGCCAAACGACGACGTACATACATCGTTCGTCTACTTTTAGCCAAGGCTGGCCGGTTCGGCTGGCTGGGCCTCTAGCCAGCCAGAGTAAGACAGTGGCGTACACGCATTTCCGACGCTAAATTCGTCCCGTTGATCTCTGCCAGTTTGATAAGTCGCTGTTGTCTCAGCCTTTTGTCTGAAACTGTCGTTTCGCGAGACGCTACTTTGGTAGTATCTGTCATCGACGATACTAGCGTTGTACCTAGCGAAGACACTTGCTCGATTTATTTTATTAGGATCTAGGAGAGATAAGGATTTATATAGCGCAGATACGTAGGTGAGCGATCAAACTTGAATAATCTGACATTGTATCCTTACGCATATTCAGGCTTGCCAGCTCGCTTCGAGACAAGTCCGAAAAGGCGAGCGAGGATCTCGAGATCCTCGAGAAGATCGAAAACGAGGTTAGAGGATTGAAGGAGCAGTTGGACGAGACGCACCATCAGACAGCCTCCTTCTACGTCTTCGGATCGAACCAGGAAGCGACCGAGATAGAGTTGGAGGCTCATCGTAAGCGCCTTGAGAATCTTGTCGAGGCTGCGAAGACACGATCGCGAAGCACTAAGGCGCAGTACCAAGCTAGTCAGCAGTTGGTGCCGACCGACCTGGCGCAGAAGTTGACATCCCTCGAGCTTGCCGCCGAGGGCGCGGCTCAGGTCATGGAGGAGAAGCAAAGAGAACAGAAGAGAGCGAAGACCACTCGCTCGGACTACGTCGCCGACGTCGACGAAGTTCAGACGTGGATACGCGAGGCTGGACTGAAGGTTCAGGATCGTTCTGTTGAGCCTGTCAAGCTCAAGGAATACCTGTCCCAAATTCAGGCTGAAGTCGCGCCCATCACCGACAAGCTCGAGCGGCTTACCAAGAACGGACAGGTTATCATCGACAATACGAAGGACGGTAACGAGAAGGAACTCATCAGGAACACGATAGCCAATTTGACGGAACAGCTTGCACAAGTACGTTCCTGGCTCGAAGAGAAGAAACAACAAGTCGGCGATACCCTTGATGCCTGGCAGAGATTCCTTTCTCTGTATGAGGCAGTCAAGGCTTGGACCGAAGAGAAACGTGTCTTCTTAGTAGAGCCTCTTCGATTGAGTAGCCTCATACAAGCTAGACAAAGGTTACATGATTACTCGGTAGGTCATCCATGAGAATTTGGATAATCATACGATTTTACATTTAGTTCCGTACACACATCATCGTCAATCGAGTCATTACTTCTAGACTGCTGTCAAGAGCTGCAAGCAGGTGAACAAGAACTTGAGCGACATGAGCAAAGAACTGGAGAGTATTGGTCAGTTAACCAATGTTGGGGATCTGCCTGAAAAGCTCACCGAGGCTGAGGACGCCAAAGTCGAGGTCGAAGGACAGCTCTTGGAAAGGGTGCGTGGTGCACAAGGATGTTTTCTATTCTGCAATTATTCCAAACGACGGGACTTCTTTCTCATTACTACTACTCATCGTAATCCTTTCAGAACGCACTTTTGCAAGAAACCAGCGAGGAGTGGGAGCAATGCGAGAAGAAGTTGAAGGACGTCAAAGGCTGGATCGAAAAAGCTCGTCAAACTTTAGACTCGCCGCAGAATAAGAAGAAGCCATTGCGCGATCAGCATGCAATCCGTGAAAAGATGCTAAGCGATATCACTATTCAAAAGACCAAGATCAGCATATCAGTTGAGAAACTTCAGGTTCACTTCCGTTCTGGAGTCGGTGGGGACAGCAAGATCAGCGAGGCTGCCACTGATCTTATACGCGAGCTCGATTCTCTCAATGATTCAGTCAAGGAACAGGCAACGTCACTGGAATCATGCCTGAGCCAGATCGATCAGTATCAACAGGTAGATCAAAAAGATCTGAGGATCAGCATCAGGATGCTTTTCTTCGTAAAAATCCACGCGTGTTGAACCGCTCATAATTCTTTCCCCTCTCGTTTTCTTTCTCATTTCAGGAAATCCAACAACTCCGACAACAAATAGTTCAAGTAGAACAGCAACTGAGGACGGTCCTTAGCCCAAATTATCTACCCAACGATAGGGACAAGGCTCTTCAGGAACAACAGGTAGGTTCGCTTCCTTTCCACTATCCTGCACCAATGCGCTGCGCAAAATATTAATTTGCATCCAGTATACCCGATACCAACTCAAGACCACCACCAAGAGTCGTATAATCGATTGACCCGCGTATACATCGATTGAGGGATAGAAATCAATCAAATTAATATTCTCAAGACATGATAACTCAAGTATAGATTCGATCGACAGGAATTCGATTGAGCCAGCGACACGTCCAAAAGCCGTTCGCGTCGACTTGAATGATCAACAGCAACCGATCTTCTCTATCAGCAAATCCTCAATTGATCCATACGATCGATGGATGAATTGCTGTACAGTAGATTCGATCGGTTTCTGATGTTTTTTTTTTTCTTCACTACGCGCAATAGCGATTTAGATTGATGAGACGAATGAGGTAAAATCTCATTGCTTTTTGATTTGTCATCAAGACTCTTCAATTGGGGTGCTTTGATTGTTTCATTATAAAACGTCTTTTGCTTAATTCTTACATTGGGTATACACGTAATCACGAAATTTTTACACGTTTTATATGTGACTTATTATTCACTTATTTGCATCCATTATACACGCACTCAATTCATATATCGCTAAAAGCCCACGTTCGATCATATGCACACGTGCCTACACACAGTTTCACAAACAATTATATCCCCGTTATTTCCGTTATCGTTACTCCTCTCGTAATTTATCAGTTTCTGATAGGTCGCAGGTAAAACCCGAAGAAACTGAAAAATTTCGCGAGGAATTTCTTTTTTTTATTGTCATTGGTGGTCATTATTTACAGGTTATTGGTTGGTATCTTGTTTTAATGTTGTTTCTTTTATTTTCAATGCCATTGTATTACTTTTGTTAATTTTAAGATTGTTTTGTGATATTACACTTATTACGAGGGGACACTTGATTTTGCTTGTTTGTGTTGACGTTTTCTCCTTTTATGTTAATCATTATGTTTATTTCGATCACATGCATTTATATATATGTATATATATATATATATACATACACACATTTATATTGTATATCAACAATGTGTGCTATGCACTTGTATACTATCACGCGGGTGCCGCTTATCATTCGAACAAAGCATTCATAAAGGACGCTACATGAGTGTCCTTTAAATATTCTCCCGTGATACAGAGAGCGTTCTAATCCTGACTTCATCATTTTCCCAATTGGGATCGGCGATAATGGCACACGTGCCAACAAAAGTATCGAAGCATCAGAGAATAATTTCTACGAGCATCAATCAAGTGACCTCCCATTGTTATTCTTCCTCAAGAAATCTCATATATGCGATATGTAAAAACTCAAAAGTACATATGAGCATATAACGTAGAATTTCTTTACCGATCATTAAAACTACACGTTACCTACAGGCAGATATTACTTATATATAATTTCACCTTCGGCTACTGGCATTTCATTTATGACTTTTGTTTGCTGCATTCCCATCCTTATCCACTTTGACCCGTTGTACTCCGTAATGCTCTCACGAAAAAAAAAAAAAAACCGTCATTCACGTCCTCACTGTTCATCGTCATGGTCATCGTCATCGCGTCTCTCGCGTCATCCTCCTCGCAATTATTATTCGGTTCGTTCGCTTGCTCTCTCTCTCTCTCACTCTCACTCTTTCTATCTCTCACTCTCTCGATCTCGTATACGCATAAACACGTCTCGTTTCACGGTACCTCATTCTCTCTCCATCTCTGTCGCGTTGCACAAAAATAATTCAAAAAAAAAAATTTCCTACTCGCCTGCGAATTTTCGATCGTCGATTTTAGAACTGTCGCGAGAGAATCAAAACGTTGCAGAGTAAAATTGCGGCGCGTACCGAACGCACGAAGCTTTTGGTGCAACGAGGATCGCCCGACATCGAGCCGCTGGATCCATAGAACGCGAACCGATGTTCCGTAGGGATCGACTATCGGGAAGTTTAATATTATAAGCTGTGTTTAGGAAAGGATAAACGTATGGTTTATCGTGATTAAAGTCTATCGCGAACGTGCTGGATGGTCGTGATTAGTTCGCGAGGACAGTTATTAGCGTTTAATGCGCATTAATCGCGAGAGTTGTGCGTGCTGAACGCGTTAATCTACTTAATGATAATTTTAATTGAGTTGTAAACGCGTAGTATCGAGTTCCTTTATCCCGTCGTATTTATAATCCGTATATGAATTTAGGAACGATGTGCCTTGGTAGTACGTATGTTTGGAAATTTTTCTTTTCTTTTTTTTTGTAATTATTTCTAACGACCGCTTGAGCAAACGAAAGAAAATTTATTATAGAGAATTTTGAGAAAGAGCATATACATATATATATATTTACAGACATATATATAGCATACAATAAAAGTTTTCAATGAAAAAAAAAAATTGGCTTTCCTATAGTCTTGTTACCTGTACACTCCTCTAATTCGCTTATGGTGAAGCGTCTTGAAAGTATAATTAAAAAAAAAATATAAATGCATAAAATGAAATAATAATCTGAGTTAAAGTTTCGTACGCAATCAATTGACGATACCATATTCTTTGGCTGTTACGATTGGTAACAGGCCTTGCAGACACAGATGGACGGTTGGAGGCAGCGCACGAGAATCCTGGTGGATCAGATTCATGCGGTGGACCCTTACTATATACTCACTGCCGAGCCGAGTGCCCGACTAGCCGGACTAATATCGTACGCGGATATAGCTGCGGGTCGAACAAGCCCGAATTCGAGGGGTGCTAGCCCCTACAGAAATCAGCGCGAGGAACCTCCTCCTCCGCATCCTCCCCAAGTACTCCGACCTGCCAGTGCTCGCCCGTTAGCGCAGCCCGTTGCACAAAAGAATATCGAGACCGTGAACGTGAGTGCTGCGCGAGTTCAGCATGATGAGAAGCAACAACAACAACAACAACAGCCGCAACAGCAACAGCAAAGATCACAGGAACAGTCAATACAGAATCCACTACCATCTGAGATACCAAAAGAGATTCCTCAGGATGCCAAGGTTATTGAAAGCTATATCGAAAGTTCGACTCAGCAAGCCAATGTGACGGTTCAGAACGCGCCGAGACGTGGACGTTCGCCAACTAGGAAGAACGTTGCCAAGAGTGCTAGAGAGTCCAAGAAAGAAGTGCCTGCCATACAGGTGGATACTAATGAACCGAGAGAAGTAGTCGGGATCCACGAGAGGGAGTCGCAGTCGCCGGCAACTCTAGCGCCTCAGGAAAATGTACGAGGTCGCTCTCCAAGTCCAATGTGGGGACCAGGTTCAACGTCGTATGCCGATATTCTTCGGGGAAAAATGCAGTCCTACTCTAGAGCCTCTTCTGAGCCTAGTAATCAGGGTAGTGAGATGGTTCAGCTGATTAAAGAGCCACGGTCTTCTACTCCACACGAAGAGCTAGCTCACGTACCTCAGGATCCTGAACCAGCTCAACAGCAACAGGTATCCATGGAAGAAATATTTACTCAGACCATTGAAAGCACTCCTGCTGAGGATCCTATGTCAAATGTCGAGCTATCTGAGAATTATCAGAATATGAGCCAAATGCCTTTGAAACCTGAAAGTATTCCTAGCAGTCATATTGAAGAATGCTCAGTTCATTTTACCAAGGAGACTGCTAACTGGTCTGATGAACCAATGGAGGAATATAATGTCCTCAGTGAGAAACATTATGAAAACGTTGCTACACAACCGGCGGAAATGTACGACTACATTCATCCAATGCCTGAGTTGGTGGGTTTCATAAATTCACAACTAGGTCCATACCCAGTGGGCTCTTACGTCTACACTCATGGTTCTCAACCAGTTCAGCAATTGGATCCCATGTCTCTGAACTCGTACGAGGGTCACATGGGATATACTACTGCTGAACATTACGTTACTCAGGCTGGATATCTGCCTGCAACCACTGACATCTATCAGCAAGCTCAACCAGTGCTAAATCAGCCCTGCCCACCTAGTGAACTCGTACATCAACCTTCTATTCTGACTCAGTCTATCGCGGACGTACCGGTTCAGAGTCAACAGATGCTACCTGTAACAATGCAAAATGTGCCAGTTTCGCCAGATAGAGCTACTGAAGAAATTAAGCAACCTGAACAAGTTGTAGAACATGTTTCCGTGCAGAGTTCTCATACGGTCGAGCTAGTGTCAATTGATCAGAAAGAATCGGTTTCTACAAGTGTTTCAGACGGTCGTGGACAATCCTTCTCTTACGCTCAGATACTTTCGCAAGGTCTGAGTCCTCGTGCGACACCGCCTTCTGCGACGAAGGCCTTCGTTGAACAATCTAGAGAACGGTCGCACTCGCCTCATGAGGTGTCTCCATCGCAGAATGTTATGCCTGTTAAGAAACAGGAGTTTGAAACGGAAAGATCCACAACTCCTAAGCACGCAAGAGATAATGAGTGGGACACCATGAAAAAGAAGGACGCCAAAAAGAAACAGCAACAACATGAGGACAAACCTAAACGCGACGAGGATAAGAAGGGTCGTAAGGTATCTGAGAAATCAGCACTGTCAAATCGACCTGAGAAACATGAAAAGTCTGAGAAAACGCAAAGAAATACACCACCCAAACAGACAATTGAGACGCCAATTGTACCTATGACTATTAAGCCTGCGGACGAAACTGTAAAGAAAGATGAAAAACAGGCTGAGAATCAGAGACGTGCTGCTGCTGAACGAGCGTCTGCTAATAATGCGGTACCTCAGGAGAAGAAACGAAAACAGAAAAAGAAGAAGTCTGAAAAGTCACAAGATGATGAGATAGACAAGGCTCTCAGGGAAATCGAGGATATGGATAAACAGAAGGCGAAAACGCAAAAGGATAAACCTAAAGAACAGGAAAAGTCAAAGGAACAACAAAAGCCAAAAGAGCAAGAAAAATCTAAAGAACAAGTGAAGCCTAAAGAGCAACAAAAGTCCAAGGAACAAGAAAAAACGAAAGAGCAAGAGAAACTTCTTAAAGAACAGGAAAAGCCTAAAGAACAAGGAAAACCAAAGGAACAAGGAAAACCTAAAGAACAAGATAAATCCAAAGGCCAAGTAAAACTTGAAGATCAGGCTAAGTACAAAGATAAAGAAAAACAGAAAGAGCAAGAAAAACCTAAGGTACAGGAAAAGCGTAAGGAACAGGATAAACTTAAAGAGCAGGTAAAACTTGAAAAGACTAAATCCAAAGAGCAGGAAAAATCCAATGAAAAGGAAAAGCCTAAAGAGCCAGAAAAGTCTAAGGTTCGAGAAAAGCCCAAGGAGCAGGAAATTGTTAGGGAGCAGGTGAAACCTAAAGGACAAGAAAAACGGAAGGAACTGGAAAAGCCCAAAGAACAAATAAAATTGCAAGAACAAGCGAAACCTAAGGAACAACAAAAACCTAAAGAACAAGAAAAGCCTAAAGAACAAGAAAAGCCTAAAGAGCAAGAAAAGCCCAAGGAGCAGGAAAAGGCCAAGATAAAGGAAAAACCTAAAGAAGAGGTAAAACTCGAGGAACAGATTAAGCCTAAAGAGAAAGAAGAATCTAAAGAGCAACAGAAATCTAAGGAGCAGGAAAAGCCCAAAGAACAAGAAATGCTCAAGGAAGAGGTAAAGTCCAAAAAGCAAATAAAACTTCAAGACCAAACCAAGCCTAAAGAGCAAGTAAGTTCCAATGAGCAAGAAAAGCCAAAAGAACAAGTAAAACTGGAGGGGCAGACTAAGCCTAAAGAGCAACAAAAACCTAAAGAGCAAGAGAAAGTTAAGGAACAAGAAAAGTCTAAGGAGCAGGGAAAGCCCCAACACCAAGAGAAACTCAAAGAGCAAGAGAAACTTAAAGAGCAGGAAAAATCGAAGGATCAAGAAAAGGGTGAAGTGAAAGAAAAGCCCAAGGAACAAGAAAAATTCGAGGAACAGGTTAAGCCTAAAGAGGAAGAAAAATTGAAGGTGTCCAAGGAAAAGTCCAAAGATCAAGAAAAAGCCAGTGAATGGGAAAAGCCTAAAGAGCAAGAGAAACTCAAGGATCAGGAAAAGTCCAAGGATCAAGAAAAGGGTAAAGTAAAGGAGAAGTCTAAAGAACAAGTTAAACCTACAGATCAAATGAAAGGAAAGAAACAAACAGGCAAAAATCAAGGAAAACTTAAAATATCACTAACAACTGATGTTGAAAATCAATCTTCCACGATCGTTACAGAAGAATTAGAAACTACAGAGCAAATTCTGAAAAATATAAAAGTACAAGAAGAAATCATTCCGATAATTACAGATGAATTCAAAGCACAGACTGCAATTACTATCGAAACTAAATCGCAGCAAGCTGAAATTCCTACGCAACGTAGTACCACTGTGGAAACCGCAACAGTACAGGTTGCTCCTGCGATAGAAGCGAAACCGATTGACAGTATCGCTAAAGATGCTGTGCCAAAGCCAGAAGAAAAGTCCAAGAAAAAACTTAAACCAAAGGACGATTCAAAGGCAGAGAAAGAACCTAAGGACAAAGCAAAGCCTCAAGAGCAGATCAAAGCAAAGGATGAAGTTCAAGTTACACAAGAGGCAGAATCACAAAGTAAAAGTGAACCTCAGTCGACAGTAGATATTAAAATGACTGAAATAAAATCAGAGGTCCAAAAAACGATAGACGATAAAAAGTCAATTATGGCATCGAAAGAGAATTTGGAATCAAAGGAACAAGATAAGCCGAAGCCCGAACCAAAAGAGAAGGTTGTTCCTGAGGAAACTACGATTGAAAAAGAAATATTACTCGAGGAAAAGACTGCAGTTGGGATGCAAGAGAAAGATAAACCGAAGGATGAAGGAAAACTCAAGCAACAAGGTAAACCGAAAGATAAGGAAAGATCTAAGGATCGTGCAGACAACAAATCAGAAATCACCGTTGAAGTAAAATCTGCAATCAAGGAGAAGCCGCAAGACAAAGTTGATTCTAAAGAAAAGGTTATTTCTCAGAAGCAAGACAAACCTAAGGATGAGGATAAATCCAAAAAAGATATCAAATCTAAAGAACAAAGCAAAGCGCGAGAACAAGTTGATAAAAAATCCACTGTTAAGGAAGAAATACAAATTTCGACAAAGGATGAGTCAAAAAAGAAGATTTCTCCTAAGGAAACGATCGTTGAAAAAGAACTTGCTTCCAAGGAGAAGACAACTCCAAAAGCACAAGATAAATCAAAAGATGAAAAGTTTAAGGTTCTGGCAGAATCTAAAGATGATAAAAAGGTAAATGAAGACAAAAAATCTGCTCCTAAAGAACAAGCAAAATCAGGAAAGGAAATCGCACCGAAGGAAACACCGAAGTCCAAACAACAAGAGAAACCTAAAGCTGTTGAATCCAAGATTGAAGATCAAGAAAAAGCTCCAAATGCTCCTCAAACTTTAGTAAAATCAAAGGTAGAAGAGATACCGCAGGATAAAGTACATAGTACTGAAACAACAATTATGTCAAAGGACAGAGTCAAGCAATCGACATCAGAAGCTCAAGTGACAATCACATTGGAAACCACAACAGAGCAAGAACTCAAATCGAAAATCAAACTTGAATCACCTGAATCACCTGCTCCTAAGGACAAATCTAAAGATGTACCGAAATCTAAAGAAGATAAAATAAAACCTGAGAATCAGACAGTAGATACATCTGTTGATTTGAAAGCAAAAGAACAGGATAAATCCATAGATAATATCGAATCGAAAGAGAATCTTCCGTCTAAGGATAAGAAAGTTCAAGAGAAGCCTGAGACAAAATCAAAAGTTGAATCCGCTGATAAGAAAGAAGCTATTTCTGATTCTAAACACGAAACGGAAATTAAAACTCAAGTGGATTCTATAAGTAAAGTAGACGTAGCACAAAAGAAAGAAAGTAAGAAAATTTCAGTTGTGAAGGAAGTCAAGGCTGAAGCTCAGGAAGAAGCTACTCCTGTGAAGCAGCAAGTTAAAGAAAAAGACGAGGCCAAGCCCAAAGCCATTACTCTTGGAACCAAGGTAGAGGCTACTAAATCAGATTCTGTTGCACTTGTTGAAAAGTCAGAAGAGTTGCCCAAATCTGTGGAGAAAGTTAAAAGCAAGGAAAAACCTAAAAAGGAAAGTAAGCCTAAGGAATCTAAATCGATGACAGAAGTACTTGCGCCTTCCAAAGAAGAAGATAAATCTAAGAAGGAGCCTGTCAAGAAAGATTTAGCTAAACCTGACGCTGTTAAGGATGAATCCAAACCAAAATCCAGTCCTAAGGCTGAAGAAAAACCAAAGGAGTTGGACAAGGTTGCGGATCAAACAATTCCTGAAACGACAATTAAATCAAAGATTCCGGCAGAGTCTAAAAAGGAAAGCAAAACTATAGATGAAGTCCCTGGTACGAATCAAGTGAAATCGCAAGATATGAATATCGACATAGTGGAGGAATACAATACGGCTACTCAAAGTTTGAAGAAGGCCGAGGAAGTGGCAGCTAAAGAGATAAAATCAAAAGTAGAGTCGAACAGAAAAGACATTGGCAAAAGCAAAGCACAAAGGGAAAGGAAGGAGGAGGTCAAATCAAAGGAAAGTGAAAAACTCGAATCGGACGACGCCAACAAAAAAGTTGAAAAAGTTCTCAAACCGGAGAATAAACCAATCCAAAGTTCTGATAAAATTTCTAAAATCGAAGTTCCGTCTAATGTTGTATCGGTACCACGTGTTACATCCGCGCCGGAAAATAAAGAGGTCGGAAAAGCTCTGATTATTGAAAAAACCGTAACCACCGTGACTACAACCATGACTGGTTCCGAGGAAATAAAACCGCCCGCCGTGAAATCCGTTAAATCAATTGAAATATTAGAAAACGTCCCATTACCCATAACCGTAGGTTCAAAAGAGACCGAACTTATTTCCTTACGTCCTGAGAGTGTAGAAGCTAGTCTCGTCACAACTTATGCCAGGGTCGCGGAACGTCCCGCCGCCATTACAGAATCTTTAGATCAGGCTACAAAGACCAGCAGCGTAGGTCAGATTAGTGAACATGATATGGAAGTGTCGCTAGCCGAAGAGGCTCCATTGTTTGGTAGTGTTCAGGATAGAAAGAAGGATCACTTGAAATCGGAAAGTACAAGCTCAGTAGATGTTAAGAAACCGAAAAAGGAGGAGAAGAAAGTTCAGTTGGAAGAACTGATAGACTTGACCCCGGACGAGGAAGCTCTTATGAAGACTATGGAAAGTAAGTTGAAGAAGAAGAAGAAACGTCCAGCATTGCCGGATGAATTTATGATCAAAGAATCGCAAGAACTGGTAGTTGAAAAGGCTACTGTTAATGTACCTGTTTTACAGGATACGCAAGCTCAAGTTGAAATTAAGGCTGTGGTTAATGAAAAAGATAAGATTGAATCGGTTGTTGAGAAACAGGAAAAACCTGTGGATGTTGTTAAAGAAAAAGTATGTAAGTTAGATGTACAGAAAAAGGAGGTTGTTAGTATTGTAAAGGAAGATAAGAAGTTAGATGCGCAAGTAGTCCAAAAAGATTTCCAAGACGTCCCTGGAAAATCTGACAGTGTAGTAAACCAGAAAGATGAGGCACGATTAGAAATAGAAATTGCACCTAAAGATAAGATTGAGTTTAAGGATCAGGTAAAGTTAGAAGTCGAATCTCTGCAGCCAACTGTATCAAATAAAGAAATTGATTCTGAAAAACGGAATGAGAAGAAGGAGGAACAGCTCAAGACTGATAGGAAAACGAAACTTGAATCCGTTTCAAAAGATGAACAGAAACAGCTGAAAGAATTTCTCGCTACTCCTCAGAAATTGGAACAGCAGGAGGTGGTGAAAAATGAAGAAGTTACTTCAAAGGATGTCGTTAAATCGGGAACACAGGAAAAGTTTTATATTAGCAGACCGGAGTATGCGGCTGATCTTATCAAATCTTATTGGTTGGAATATCATCTTTATGGTGAAGCTGAAAGTAATTTCCATCGAAATTACAAAGTCGTCAAAACGATACAGAAACCAGAACCTCCGGCTTCTCCAGCGCCAAGAGAAAATGTGACTATCGAAACGATGGTACAGGAATCCAAGATGAAGAATACTGAAGTTGACTCATCTCCAGTACAGGAGATTTCAGATGCTGAATATAGGCTTTTGGTACTTGCTAATGAAGTTCCAAAATATTCCATGGCCAGTTTTTACGAACATGAAGCTCGGTGGGTTGAACATATTCAGGATAAAAATGTTAAATCTGAACACTCTTCGACCGGAGAGGAGGTGAAACCTGCACCATTGCCAGTTGAAAGGCTGAAGCCGGAATCCTCCCCAATAGAGAAGATTAAGCCGGAACCATCTTCGCCTGAAAAAATAAAACATCAACCATCGCCAGCTGAGAAAGTGAAGCCTGAACCGACTTCAGCTGAGAAAGCGAAGCCTGAACCAACTCTAAATGAGGAGAAACCTGAACCGGTTCCAGCTGACAAGGTCAAGTCTGAATCAATTGCAGCTGCGAAGGTGAAACCAGAACCGACTCCAGTTGGGAAAGCAAAGCCTGAACCGACCCCGAGTGAGAAGGAGAAACCCAAACCCTCTCCAGTTGAGCAAGTGAAACTTGAATCAACTCCAGGTGACAAAGTGAAGCCTAAATCATCCCCAGCTGAGAAAGTAAAGCCAGAACCGACTTCAGCTGAGAAAGTAAAGCCAGAACCGACTCCAGCTGGGAAGGCGAAGCCTGAACCGGCTCAAGCGGAGAAAGCGAAGCCTGAACCGACTCCGAGTGAGAAGGCGAAATCTAAACCGATTCCAGCTGACAAGGTCAAGTCTGAATCAACTCCAGTTGCGAAGGTGAAGTCGGAACCGACTCAAGCGGAGAAAGCGAAGCTTGAACCGACTCCGAGTGAGAAGGCGAAATCTGAACCGATTCCAGCTGACAAGGTCGAGTCTGAATCAACTCCAGCTGCGAAGGTGAAGTCGGAACCGACTCAAGCGGAGAAAGCGAAGCCTGAACCGACTCCGAGTGAGAAGGCGAAATCTGAACCGATTCCAGCTGACAAGGTCAAGTCTGAATCAACTCCAGCTGCGAAGGTGAAGTCTGAACCGACTCAAGCGGAGAAAGCGAAGTATGAACCCACTCCAGCGGAGGAAGTAAAGCCTAAACCAACTCCGGCTGCGAAGGTTAAGTCTGAACCCACTCCAGCGGAGGAAGTAAAGCCTAAACCAACTCCGGCTGCGAAGGTTAAGTCTGAACTGGCTCTAGCTGAGAAAGTAATGTCTGAAACGACTTCAGCTGAGAAAGTAAAGCCAGAACCGGCTCCAGCTGAGAAGGCGAAGCCCGAACCGACTCCGAGTGAGAAGGAAAAATCTAAACCCTCTGCAGTTGAACAAGTGAAACTTGAATCAACTCCAGGTGACAAAGTGAAGCCTAAATCATCGCCAGCTGAGGAAGTAAAGTCAAAATCGACTCCAGCTGCGAAGGTGAAGTCTGAACCGACTCAAGCGGAGAAAGCGAAGCCTGAACCGACTCAGGGGGAGAAGGCAAAGCCTGAATCAACTCTGGGTGAGAAGGCTAAGTCTGAGCCCACTCCAGCGGAGGAAGTAAAGCCCAAACCAACTCCGGCTGCAAAGGTAAAGTCTGAACTAGCTCTAGCTGAGAAAGTAATGCCTGAACCGACTCCAGCGGAGAAAGCGAAGTCTAAACCGACTCCAGCTGAGAAGGTTTCTGAGTCATTCACAATTAAAGAGAAGGTAAAAGCTGATGCGTGTCCAATTGAAAAGAATGTGAAGTCGGCGGACCCATCTCCAGTTATAGAGAAAGTGAAATCTCAACCATCTCCAATTCAAGAGAAGATTAAGCCGAAACTATCTCCAAATGAAAAGAAGAAGCCTGAATCATCTACAGTTGAAAAGAAAGTTAAATCGGATCCATCTCTACTTAAAGAAAAGGTAGATCCTAAATCATCAATTTCCGCCGAGGAAACTACGACTATGAGTAAAATTGATGACGAGACGCAAATGTCAGAAAACATAGAAATTCAATCTATGGATAAAAAGAAGCCAGAACTTACACAAGATAAGTCTAAGTCTGGCGCTGCCAAGGATAAAAAAGCTGAAGACATAGAAAAATTGCCCAAAGAAAAACCCTCTCCTAATGTAGAGAATGCAGATCAATCTAAATCTGCAGATACGCCAAAGCCCGTTCATTTGGTATCCGATGACTCTTGGATGAGTATATTGGACGAACCCATGGTAATTGATGATGATGATTTTGACGAGCCTGATAATATGCCGATAAAGTCGCCAAAGGTGAAAACAGTAGAAGTGATGCTTCCTTCTACTAGTGTTACCTCAGATGTAACTACTGAAATAGCCGGAACAAAAGAAAAACACAAAGTTGATAAGAATAAGAAGGAGCAAAACGCACCGGAAAAGGCTGTTGCGGATCCCAAGGAAAAATCCCAGACGGACAAGATTGAAAAGGAAAAGATTGATATTGCTGAAAGCATGAAAAATGAGAAAAAAGAAACAAAGGATCATCAGGCGTCAGAAAGAACTTTAGAAGGACCTAAGGAAGAACCGAAGATACAGAAGATTGACAAAGAGAAGGCGGACGCTCCAAAAGTAAAAAAAGATAAGAAAGAAAAGGCAGCAGAAACGCCTAAAGAGAAGACGAAGGCAGAGAAGGCACAAAAGGAAAAGACTACTGTTACAGAAACTGATTCGAAAGAAAAGAAAGACTTACAAGTTTTACAAAAAGATGTAGGAACGTTTAAAGAGCAGCCAAAGATAACAGAGGTTGAAAAAGCTAAGGTTAATGATAAAAAAGACAAGAAGGATATTCAGGTGGTTGAAACCGCTGTAGAAATACCTAAAGAACAGACAAAGCTGGATATTCCGAAGGCAAAGACAGAAGATGAGAAAGACAAGAAAGATGTTCAGGCTCAGCAACAAGTCGTAGATATAATCAAGGAAGAATCGAAACAAAAAGACGTCCAAAAAGTTGAGAAAACTGTTCAACAAAAGCCCAAGCAAGAGATCAAATCCGTAGAAAAAGAACCGAAGAAACAGATTGACCAGGTCGACAAACCTAAGGTTCCTGAAATTCAGGATCAGGTGAAAGGCAAAAATATAAAGAGTCAAGATCAACCAAAAGATCAAATAGCACAAGTATCCAAGGTTGAAGAGAATAAGACTCAATTGATAGAGAATACGCAAATTCAGATTAAACAACAGATCAATGTTACTACCGTTGATATTAAAAATGGTCGACAGGAGGAAGTGGTGCAATTGAAATCAGAATTAAAACAGGAAGTATCAGCTGCACCTGTAGAGAAATCAAAACCTGTCCATCTGGTAGCTGATGATTCATGGATGGACATACTAGATGACGATTTTGTTATGGAAGACGACGATTTTGATGAACCGGAAGTTCCTAAGACCAAGAAAAAACCCGCAGATAAAGAACCTGTTGCAAAAGGAAAGGATGCAAAGAAAGATAAGAAACAGGAAAAACCTCAAGAAGCCAAACCAAGCTGTAAAGAAGAGGAAATTGTAGAAAATGTTTCTAATGTTTCGGACGAAAAATCTGCAAAGCTCGAAGAATCAAAACAAGAAGTTACCATTGCACCTCAAAAACTTGAAGAATCAACTCAATCACCGACGGAGAAGAAACCTGTTTTGAAGGAGCTTCAAAAGCCAAAAGCAGATACAAAATCTGCGAAGGGTACACGACTTAAAGAACAACCTGATTTTAAAAAAGATGTACAGGATACACCTAAAAATCAGTTAAAACCAAAAGAAGAAGAGGTACTACCAAAAGTTTCAGAAACAAAAAAACAGGACGAGGTCAAGGAAAACAATAAACCAGGAACGAAGGATGTGAAACAGGAAGTTCCAGTCGAATCTAAGGATATGAAATCCAAGGAACCACAAATTAATGAAGAAGTAAAGGTTGTACCAAAGGAAGAAATGAAACTTGGGCCAAAGGATGTAAAGCCTAAGCAGTCACCACTACCCGATAAAAAATCAAAAGAAAAATCTGAACCCAAGAGAGATGCAAAACCTGCATCTCAAGTAACAAAAGCAAAAGAAGAAATTAAAATCACAAAGGAAGACGTTAAATCTACATCGAAGGATACAAAGGTAAAAACAATTGAGAAAGAAAGTTCAAAATTACCGGAAACTACAGAAACGAAAGAAGTTACGAAAACCGTAACTCCAGATGTAGAACCTAAAAAACAGGTTAAACCAAAAGAAGAATCTAAACCAAAGCGGGAACCCAAATCGAAAAAAGAGCCAGCTCCAATTGTTACACAGAAACCTAAAGAAGATTTAAAATCTAAAGAGCAACAACCTTCTTCAACTAAACCATCCGAAGTTGAGCAAAAGACAACAGGCGCTCAAAAAGAACAAATTGTACACGAAGAAGAACCCAAATTTGACGTTCGACTTAATCCAAATGCTAAATCCTGGGCATCCATTGTTGGTACCAAAGATTCCGTGGAAACTACTGCTTCAATTAAAACTGAAGTAGAAACTTCTCAAAACATAGAAGTCGTGAATATTCCTACTGAAGAAGCAACTGTACCTTCTACAAATATAGAGAATGTTATAGCACCTGTAGAGAAGTCACCAGTAATTCCTCCACCGAAATCAGAACCTCAAGAACAACCTGTGCAGCCGAAATCACCCAAGCGATCCAAAAAGAAAGATAATATCGAAGTAAAACATACTCAAATCGAAGAACCTAATGTGGGTGTCGAGAAAGCAGTCACACCTCAACCGTCGACGATTGAAGTTGTCTCTAAAGAAAATGGTAAATCATATGCAGCAGTTGTTGCATCTTCACAACGAAACTCGCCGCAACTTCGACAAGAAGAAGTCACAATACTGAAACCGCAGGCATTGAAAATCGAATCCACTGAAGAGACGAAGAGCAAACTATCTCAGGAAAGTATTGCGTCTTCATCCTTAGAAAAAGTTGTTGGAGAAACTGACTCAAAAGTAGCGCAAGAAGAGATACTTCTCAGTATAGGGAAACAAGAGCTTCCTGTATGTTCCGAAGTAACTTCCGTCCAGGAATTCTTGATGCAGGAACAGAAGGAATCGATCAGCGCAGGCTCGTTGATTTGTCAAAGTGAAGATGTGGTTCCTCCTCCACCTAAAGAAAGTATCAAGATCATAGAGCAGCCCACACTTTGGGCTGATGAAATTGAAGAAACTCTTAATTTAGAGTCACAACCAGTTATCACACCTGATGACACGAAAAAGGTCAAGTCCAGCGTTTCCGATTCCGAAAGTTTCCCTAAACAAGAAACTTTCTCATGGGCTGCCATAGCGGCTAAGAAACCTTCTGAAACCCATGAACATGTCACTAGTGTAACTACCGAGCAAATCGATGCCATTCGCGAACGTATCCCCGTACAGCGACCTCCACCTGCAGTACAGATTTTTGTAGAAGAAGTGCCGGAAATAGAACCAATAGAAAATATCGTAGAAGTTGATGATCAGGGCTTTATGGAGTTTGTGAATCGTAAGGAATTGCGCTCGCGTAGGTCAAGGTCGCGTTCTCGTACTGATAATCGTGGCGATAAGGTTCCGTCCCAAACTCGCGAGCATAATGTAGATCAGTCCTCAAGTAAGACTGAGGATTCAGTAGAATTGTCCAAGAGTGAGGATCGTGGTAAGGTTGATAAAAAAGAAATTTATTCTAAGGAGGCCAAGTCAAAGGATGTAGTTGAGTCTGAGAACAAAGAGCAGCAGGTAGACAAATCGACAGAAAAGGCGCAGAATCAAAAATCTCAAAAACAAAAGGAAAAATCCAAGACTAAAGAGGCAGCTAAATCTGTTGAATCTGAAAAGCCAAAGCCAGTGGAGCAGGTGAAACCAAAAGATACTGCAAAGTCGATGGATAATATTCAGGAACAAGCTCAACAAATTAAAAAAGTAGAAGGATCTAAGGGTAAAAACAAGTCTAAGGGAAAGAAGGATGGTGAAGTTAAAGAAACCAAATCTCAACCTTCGAAGGAGTCTGCGTCTGATATTCCACTTCAGGTTGATGTGGCACAACAAGATCAAGTACTCACTAAAACTCTGGAACAAGAGAAGCCTGAAGAAAAGGTAAAGTCTAAGGGTAAAGGCAAACAAAAAGGAAAGGCTGTAGAAGGTGACTCCAGTATAAAGTCCGATGCTGAAGTAAATAAAGAAGTTATACCTGAAAAGAAGACAGTTCCTGAGGATGAAAGTAAATCTGCTGAGACGAAGCAAATAGATACGAAGTCGAAAAAGGGTAAGTCCAAAAAAGGTAAAGCTGAAAAGGAACAAGTGAAGTCTGAAGTTGATTCGAAAAATAAGCAAGATAAGAAGGCTGAAACTGTTTGTGAAAGTGAAGTACAAAGCAAACAGGAAGAGAAGCCTAAAGATGACAGCAAACCTTTGTTTGATATTAAAAACCAAGAAGCAGAAGGAAAGCCTCAAGATAAAACCGAGGATAAATCAGCAACTAAAAATAAATCAAAAGCAAAGAAAGGGGAGAAATCTGGACCTACAGTTGAGACTGAATGCACAGTCAAAAGTGAAGCGCAGGTCAATATTGTCGAAGATATAAAATCAGAGAAAACGGACAAGCTCAAAATTTCAGAAAAGACTTTAGACAAGGTCAGTCCAGATGAGAAGGTTGATCTTTCTCAAACTACAGAGGTTTCTATGTCTAACAAGGATGCAATTAAAGTAGAAAAGGAAACAAAGACAGGCACAAAGGATTCGGGTTCCACTGGTAAGTCTGAAGAAAAATCCAAGGGAAAAAACAAGTCAAAATCCAAAAAAGAATCATCTTTAGCTACTCCTGAGGCTAAAACCGAAGTAAAAATTGAAGATAAAAAAATTGCTGATGAAATTAAACCAGTCTCTGTGATTGTAGAAAAGGTTGATAAAGAACCTCAGGTTGAAACTGATATGAGGTCTGTAAAAGCTGAGGTTGGGAAAGAAAGTAAAAAAGATATAATTGCACACAAGGAAGAAGAAGTTAAGACGAAAGAAGAGAAACCACAAACTAAAGAATCGAAAAAACTGGAGAAAGAGAAAATTCAAGATAAGAAAGATTCAGCAACCGTGACAGATGTAAAATCTGTTGTGGAAAAAACGCAAAAGGAATTATCCGTAGATGTAAAGAGTAAAGAAATAGTCACAAAGTTGGACAAATTAAAGTCTACTGACAAGCCTAAAGAAAAAGATGACGTTAAGCCCAAAGTCGAGAAGGAGCCTAAAGTAGAAGAAAAACCGAAAGAGGATCAAGGAAAAACAAAGCCTGATAAAGATTCGAAGAAGGATAAACCTGTTGAGAATATAGAAACTCCCAAAAAAGAGATTGAGCCTAAAGAGAAAGTTGTGCAGGCTGAACAATCTGTGCCTGAGGAAAAATCCAAGCAAAAGGGTAAATCTAAGTCGAAGAAAGGAGTCCCTATGGAAGCGGCAAAGACAACAGTTTCCACGGAGAAACAAGAAGTTAAAGAAATTCCCATAGTTGATGCAGAAATTAAAACTCAGGATATTGTTAAGCCTGATACGATTGTAGAAAAAATCACTTTAACAAAAACATCAGCTGTAACGATTGTTCAGTCTCAGGAAAAATTAGATGTTCTCAATGCAGATAAATCTCAGTCCGAAGTCAAGGAAAAACAGGAATCGCTTAAAAAAGATGAAAAAGCTGTGAGTGCAGTTGAGCAAGATGTCAACAAAGAGTCAGAGAACAAGTCTAAGTCTAAAAAAGATAAGTCTAAGCCTGATACTGCTAAGGAGACACAGGTCGAAAAGGTAGAAAAGTTACCTGAAGACAAACCGCTTGTTAAAGTTGAGAATGCAGACCAGGCTAAACCTGCAGATGCGCCAAAACCTGTACATTTGGTGTCAGATGACTCTTGGATGAATCTGTTAGATGAATCCATGATCATCGATGATGATGACGATTTTGATCAGCCTGATAATGTACCAGTAAAAGCTCCACAGAAGGAAACTATAAAAGTAATTGATACTTCTAGCAGCGTTACTTCAGCTGCAAAGCAGGAGAAAACCGCAGAAACAAAGATGGGAGATGAAAAATCACCGATTGCTGAAAAGCTGAAACCTAAAGCTACTGCCGAAGTAAAGATTGAGGAAAAACGAGTTGTAGAACAAAAACTGAAAGAATCAAGTAAATCTGAAAAGAAGGCTGAAGAAAAACCTGAACAATCAAAATCTATAGCGGAAAGGAAGGCTGAAGAAAATGCAGAACTGTCAAAATCCGTACCTAAAAAGAAAGCTGATATAAAAGATGAAGCGACGGAAAAAGAACCTAAGGAATTGAATAAGCCTGAACCTGTACCTAAAACAAAAGTTGAAAAATCAAAACCGGAAACGACAAAGAAGCCAGATGAAAAATCAGACATAAAAGAAGAAGAGCCTAAAAAAGTTGAGAAATCTCCAAAGGCATCAGAACAAAAATCTGAACAACCAACCTTAACACCGAAAGAAATGAGCACTGAGCAAAAGCCCAAAGAAGGCCAACCTAAAGAGGTAACGGAACCAAAATCAGAACAACAAAAACTTGAACCCAAAAAGGAAGTTCAGGTTAAATCAGAAGAAAAACCAAATGAACCTCCCAGCAAACCCGTTCAAACAACAGAATCTAAACCCATAATATCCGACACAAAAACAGAAGCAGAACAAAAACCCAAAGAGGACCTGAAAGTAGAACAACCACAGGAAGTTCAACCATCTGAACCTAAACTAAAGTCAACAAAAGGTCTAAGCCCAAAAACGCAAGCTCTAAATCTCGTAGAAGTTCTTTCAGAACAAAACGACTCATTCCAACCAACCGAAATCGACTCAGTCAGCATACCCGAAACAGAAAGCACAAAAGCAAAAGTCCAATTTTACATTGACGACGAAGTAGTCGTAGTAACAAAGGATGAGAAAAAGTCTACCAAACCTAAAGAATTACCGAAAATTCCGCTACCGGAATTAATATCACTCGACGAAGGATTCTGGGTGAACAAACGACCTTATCACGAAGCAGAGCGTGATCTCTTCGAGAGCTTGGCCTCCCTCAGAAAGAAATCAATAAAAATCGAAACCAAAATTGAATCCCACGACGAGGGTCCTCATGACCGCGACAAGGACGGTGATTCGGACGGCGGAAATTCAGGTGGCGGAAATGGTCCCTCTGACCCGTCCTCTAAATCGGGAGGTAACATCGGCGCCCCACGTACGGAACGTCTCGTAGCCGATCTACCGGGTGGCATTTGTAGTTGGAGTGACTATAGCACATACTTAGCAACAGAGACCGATGGACAGGGAGATGAAAAGCTTGATCACACTTCGCAGCTCGTGCATAGAATGACCGAGGACCTTATTACGGATATCGACCTCCCTGAAACAAAACCTGATCCTTTGACCTTTACTCCCGAACCTGAGTCCTCACTATCTCTAGGTAATGAGACACGGCGAAGCGTGCAGCAGTGGAGTTCCACTGGGCAAGTGGAGAGAGAGACAGAGGCAACAACGGAAGCAAAAAGGATCCAAAGGATCAAGGTGCGACATATCCCGCCAGTGCTCGATCTTGTTGTACAGTTTAATCGTTATATTGCCATTTACAGTATTGTTACTGATTGTTTTTCGCTCTCTCATTTGTTATTGTCGCAATTTGCTTTGTTGTACCATAGGTGTTCTCGCTTCCCAATTCCTCCTACGATATGCAATCTTTGGCATGCACATTTTATAATATCGACATTGAGTTTAGCGTGTCCCGTTTTTTGCTTGCGCATTTACCTGAAAGTAACGTTTGCCAATGACCCCAAAGCCATTGTGTTTTATATTGTTCGTTAGACTCGTGCGATTACTTGTTAGCCAGTAAAAGCCCGTGTCTGTGTTATTGGTATTAACAAACCCGTAACACTATCGATTTTCATCTTGATCGAGATGCTTCCAGTTGTGACTGGGTTTATCATCCCTACTATATTTTTTCGTTATTAGGTTTTTGACAGGTTTGCTGGTTTTGTCCTCGAGCTAATACATTAATACGTCGCCTGGAGTTGTGCTGGAACTCGCCATGTGCACGGCATGGTTTATGTTAATGAAAATTTACTTGCTAGTATCTTTATGCTCATCCAATTTTTATTTCAGGACACAATTGGCGAGGATCTTGATTCTCTAAGAGCAGCTGTAGCCCAGCTGGAAGAAGCTCTAGGTTTCCTTCCTAGAGATAGTCTACAGTCAATGCTATCTGCTCTAGTGGTGAGATTCTATCTGAAAATTTATTCTACTCATTTTTCTTTCAATTAATAAAAAAAAAGATCTTATCAATCATAAAATATTTCTATTATCAGAAAGCAGCCATCTAACTCATGACAATTTGTGAAGTCTTACATACCAATATACAACTTCAAACATATAGCATGTGCACCTCTATCTGTTAAATGTTAAAATATCTCAAGATAGACTGCAATTTTTTTAATCAATTATCTACACTTCGATCCTGCAGACAATACTGGCTGACCTCCAACTATACGATCAGGAAGCGACTCGGCTCTACGAAGAGCTGAACAGGATCCCTGTGGATTCTGAAACACAAAAGTTATTCGCCCTCCTGGCTGGAATTCGTACTCGCATAGTGACTCTTCTGTCACAAGCAGAACAAGGAACAGCTGCGGTTGAACAAGCACGAGGAATTCAGGAACAACGTGAACACGAAGTACGAACCTATAGGATCTTCCTCGAGGAGACTGACACCTGGTTGCAAAATATCATCGCCACATTTAATCAACAGCAATCCCTAATCGGATACAAGGTTCGTTTAACTATAAAAGCTCAGACGTTATCTTCTCGAAGGAATTCATCGACCTGAACCTGTCCTCTATTAAGAGCGAAACAAATCACATCTGACATCAAACTGATTACAGGCCTTGCAGGAGGAGCTGATAATTCGTACGCAAAAAGTGAGCGAATTGGAATCACTGCCGGAAGTCAGTGTTTTGGCAAAGAGTCTTAAAGAAGCCTTGCTGGAAATGACGTCGCGTCTTCAACAAAAGCAGCAGGTACTACTCAACGCTTACCAGAACTCGGGGCTTTCTCACTGTTCTCTGCACTCCACGCTAAGGTGGCGGAGCTCGCTTAAATCTGATTTAAGACTCTCGGGCGTCTTGCTCGAGCAAACAAGCTTATAGAGTACGACAGGCACTCCGTTCCTCTCTTTATGCCTTTCTCTCGTTACTTTGCACTATTGCCTTCTTCTAGACTCTGATATGCAGAAATCGTTTCGGCAATCCCGGTTACAAAGAGCATGTGGGATATAGGGTAGTAGAATCTTTAAAACTTGTGATAAGGGAGTGCTATGCCTAATTAATATGGATTATTCAGGTATCAGGTTGTATTTGAATATTTTAATGTTATGCTTAGAAAGACGCTTTTCTTATTACTGCTTTTACTTTCTCTCAATTCGATTTAATCGTATTCTTCGTCATTGTTGTATTCTGGTTCTGCATACGGTTATAGTTTTGCATAAGTGGGGATACGGGAGCTGTTGAATTCATGTGTTGTATAATTTTCGGGAATCCGTTCATCTCTTTACATTTATCTTATCATCTCGGTGCAATTATTTATGCGTATTTACTTTATAATCATGCACCCTTCATCATCGCTATCCACGTCACTTGTATTATTTCATTATTGCATTATCTCTACTTATCAGTCTTCGTACATAGCTTATGTCATATATGTTATTTATATTTGTTAATGTAAGGTGGTGGATGTAATTTAGGCATTGCATGTACTTAAGGAATGTTAATACATTACTGTACTGTATGGCATAATTAAACTTTTATGATTAATTACCCATTTTATTTACTCTGTACGCTCGTTCGTTATACCATGTTTATTAGATATCAAGGAAAACATCGATTATTCATTGCACTGCAAGATACAAATTTCTATTAGCATTTGCAATCGCTGATATACATATACGTATATATATATATATATATATATATATATATATGTGTGATTAATTTTTTAATTTTTTATGACGTCATGCCATTATAATGCAATTCTCTTTAAGACCACAAGTATTGCAAATTACTTATATGTATTCAATAAGAAATATCTTGTGACTAAGTTCTTCTGATAGACTAAATTTTTATTATTTTTATATAAGTGAACAGAGAACTTCGCGATAAAAAATATTTTTTTACAACGACAATATAATCGGAGCAACGACTGCGATTATATATCAATTAACACAGAGAAGCCTTATCAATGTCCACCATATTGGTAAACAAATTTAATGCACGTACACCCATTGCTCGTCACACATCGCTTAAATAATTCTAACCTATAACGGCAATCAGAGACACGTAAGAATAAATCAGCAGGATAACTCGAATATGATTCTTGTCAAAAGTGTAAAAATCAAAATCCGAATATTGTATTAAATCTCGCAAGAATGTATTGAACAGTCGTGTCTCTGGTTAAAGAAATACATTATGCAGCTTTTTAAAACGTTCACCTATAATCGTCAGCAGCGTATCGTTCATCATCATTAATTCAATTAATCATATACGATCATAAGAATAAAATGAAAATCATCTCACAATCCTCGACTTCGTTACAGTTCCTCGAAATCCTAAAATCGGGTTACCCATTACCTTTACCCTTTACGTTTTATAGGAGATCGCCGTCGAAGAGGAGTCGGCACGAGCCGAAGACGAGACAACGGAAACCGACGACGCAACCCTCGACCAGGCATCCTCGATCCATTCCTCCCTTGAAGAAGGTCCACCATCGCTAGCAGACGTGTCCCTTCAAACTGGGCAAAGCTTACTCCTAGACTATGCACAGGTCGAGCCCAAACCTGCTCAGTTAACGAAACAAACTTCAACATCCCAAATTCCAGTATCAAAAACGTGTCAGACACTGATGACCGAACCTACCTCAGCAATAGCTACGACAACCGAGAGCCCACAGACCCAGGAGACGATTAAGGTTCGCAAGAGCACGGACGGTAGTCACGATATAATTGAAATAGCAACTAAAAATGTGCCATCGAGCACCAGCTTAGAGTTGATACGTCGTGAGCAATCCGGAGCTATTCCCGACGACATAGTAGTGGACATGAAGTATCAGGATGCTCAGAAGAAGGAAAGCGCAATGTCTGAGCTCAGCATACAACATGCCGCGCCACAATCCTTCGAGACTATATTAACAGAGCCTGATGACGTGACGACTGAGGTCGTCGTCGATGCGGATGGTACCAAGAGGATCATTGTGAAGAAACTTCGGCGCACTCTGGTGACCAGTCAGCAAACGACACAGCAACACGTGTCATCATTGTCCACGACTGCTGGAGATGGTCCACCAGTTGTGCAGGCGTTTTCAGAAGCTACCATGAGAGGTCAACAGGTTACTGTTACCAGGACGAGACCTGATGGGACTGTGGAATTATCTACGACGCAGACCTATGGTGGTCGTGTTACCACGGGAACACCTGGGGATGAAGTTAACGTAGAGGAATTCGAAGCTGCACCGCAATATACTCATCAGGTGATTCAGGGTGATATTCAGGATCTGGGACCGAAGATAAACGAGGGTGATGAAGTTGTTATTGATGGCGGCGAGTATCAGACGACAACTTCTAGCGTGCATGCTGTTGTTCAGCAAGTAACCAGACGTACTATCAGAAAGACTAAACGTATTATACGTAAGGTCACTGTTATCGATGGTAAGGAGACCACTACCGAAGAAGTTATCGAGGAGCCGGAGGAAGTGGAAATCGATGAACAGGATATACCCCACATCAGTATTAATGTTACTAAGAGTGAAGAGCAGAAGACATTTGATGGTAGCAAGATACCAATGGATTTCGGTACTTTGGAAAAACAAGTTGTGGAAGAGGAACGGGAGAGATTATTAGCTCCTATCGTTAAGGAACAAGAGAAGCAGACTGGTCCTGAGACTTTTTCAGAACCATGTACTCCGGATAGTCCCATGCAAGGTCCATTCTTTGGCCCCTTTGCAAAAGACATGACACCAAAGAGCTCGGAGTCACGAAAATCCAAGAAATCTTCAAAGCCTGCTAAGGTTGATAAGCTACTTGAAGAAGAACCATCTGCTGCTACGGAACAGCCTTTAAAGACGGATATTACTGAGGCATCGAAACCAGAAGAGACAATAACAACTATCAAAATTTTGACAGGTGAATCTTCAAAGACTGCGTCTCCAGCGTCTATGGAAGAGGAGAAGATTATTGAAAGGCAGCAATCTGTTACTTCGGTTGAATCGGAAACTGTAAAAGATGAAAGGACTGGTACCGATACACCTGTAGCAAAAATTTTAGCCGATGATAAGAAAGCACAATCCACTGATAAACACGAGCGCGAATATTTCCCGATAGAGGTAACTGAAAAAACAGAGAAAATGGTGGTAGACGTCGATAGCCAAAGGCTAATTAATGCTGAAAAGTCTGCTATTTTGCAGACGCCCATCGAGGACACGTCAATCCTTGAACTGAGGGCAGAGTCTTCAGTAGAGTCGACACTTGTGGAGGACGACGCCATCACAAGAGCCACGTGTAAGTCTGAAGAAACACTGACACAGAGCGACGCACACAAACCCGAACTAGAAGCAGGCACGGTAGATGTAGTACAGCACGCAGATGATAGCCACACTGTAGAGGCTGATTACGATTATGATAAATCTGTAGTCCCTGTCGTAGAGGTCCAGAAACAACCTGAACAAGATAATACAGTATTGCCTCAAGTACCTGAAACTAAATTACAAGACACCCTATCGTCACTTCTGATAACCTCAGAGCCTGAAGGGAAGATTAAATCTCAGGAGGACTTACGCACTGCACAAGTTAAGAAAATCACAGATCAAGTAATGCCTGAAACTGCTCAAAAGCCTGAAATCGTGGAAATAAAGGAATCGGAAACTTCACTACCAGCTGTAGATCTAAAGGATATTGTAACTTCGGCGAGTTCGGTTATTCAATCACATGAATTGATTAAGCCGGTTGTGAAGATTCAGGAAACTGTTGACATTGTACCGTCTGAAGTGAAGGATGTTAAAATTTCAGAAGATGTTCAAACTAAGCAGATTGATATCAACGACACGGAGCTTCCAGTACTTGAAGCTTTTGAGAGTATCCCAAAGATACAACTGCCACGTGTTGATGATTTCTTAGCTCGTGAACGGGATGAAGTTTCTAAAGAAATTGCCCTGAAACCTGAATACAAACCTGCAGTGCAAAAGGTCGAGATATCCTTATCGGTTCAAAAGAAAGACGAAGACACGGTACCATCGGTGTTTGTAAAAGCTCAAGCGGAGAAACCAGAAGTAGCGCCTTATCATATCATCAACGAGGACGTGGACATCCGATTACCAGCAGAGAAGGAGACGATTCAGCTGATTCACAACAAGATTGTCCAAACTAGCGCTTTGTCTACAGCTGAGAAAGAAACTGAAACAGCTTATGAAGTGTCAACGGCTGAAAAGGAAACCGAAACGCACTATGAGGCGTCTGAGAAGAGCGAATGCGAATCCGTAATGAGTAGAAAAAGTCGAAAAAAGAAAAAACACAAGAATAGAACTGAAACTCCTGAAATATTACAAACTGAGGAATCCAGCAGCTCTATTACCACGACCATTGCCGACTCTATTGATATTAATGTTCCATTGTCTGATTCTTCAAAGCATACTACTGAA
Source organism: Calameuta pygmaea (assembly GCA_031762395.1). Lineage (NCBI taxonomy): Eukaryota > Metazoa > Arthropoda > Insecta > Hymenoptera > Cephidae > Calameuta > Calameuta pygmaea. The sequence continues at coordinate 50,797 of JASANN010000531.1, read as the reverse complement.
CAACCGCAACCTGATATTATGGAAATGACTGAAAATTCCTTATCGCTGTCAACATATAGGGATGAAACTTCAGAAAGAGATCATGGGTATGAACCTGACGATAAGACGACAGTCGATGAACTATCGTTAGCTGACGAGGAAGATCATGCAAGAAAGAAGAGTAAAAAGAAGAAGAAGAGAAAGCAGAAAGTGAAAACGACGAAGGAAGAAGAGTCCACAACGCTACCTAAAACAACAACGGATGAGGCAGAGTTTACTGATGAGGTATTGTCTGTTGATGCTAAAGAGATAAAACCAGACAATAAGAGTAAGAAACGAAAACGTAAGAAGGACGAAGGAGCAGCTGGTGACCAAACTCCGGACGAGGAAGAGGAGGAGGAAGAAGAAGAAGAAGATGAAGAAATTCATCCTGAACGACCAGCTGTAACGGTGAATGAAGCCGATACTCAGACACTTTTAGAAACCCGAGATGTTTCTGTTGGTAGTGTTACGTCTGAAGTTGCACAAAATGTTGCAAGCTCAGCACAAACTTCTCCTGAACCTATTGTCCAGATACTTGAACAGGAAGTGCAAACAATCAAGTCCGACGAAATTCATACAGAGATTCAAACGTCTCCACCACCAGTTTTGGATACGTCCATTCAGACAATTGAGGAACAACCTCGTGAAGTTGAACATTCCTCGATGCAAACTGTCATGCCTATCGCCACACCTACTGAGGAAGGTGCTGTGCAAACTAGCCCTATTGAGGAGGAAAAACCAATTACGGAAAAGCCAGACACCGAAGAGATTCATGTACAGACTGCAGTTGTAGAGTTTGGTAGTACGGAAGTTCAAACTTCTCCTGTGAAAGAGATACCGACTACTGAGATACAGACTCAAACGATTACTCCTGAACCAACTGTTGAGGTACAACAACAAACAACTCCATCACCTGCTTCTGAAAAGATCATCCTCGAAGACGCAGCGATGCAGACAATTACTCCCAATATCATTCACACTGCTGAAATTGATATACAAACAAGTAAACCGACTAGTCCTGAGGCTCCTCCGGTCGAGGATAGTCACGCACAAACCGAAGTGCCAGAAGAAATTCCTCTGGAAACTACTGAAACGCAAACATGTCCATCTGAAGAGAGAACTGTGGAAACTCAGGATACTCTGACGCAAACCAAGTCACCTGAACCAACTACCGAAACAACGATTCAAACTAGTCCAATTGAAAGTCCCCGACCAGCTGCTATTTCAGAATTATCGGTTCAAACTAGCGTCGAGGAAACAAAAGAAATTGCTGACAGTGAGTCACAAACAACTCTTCCCGAAAAGTTAGAAACTTCCGATACATCAGTACAGATAAAAACAGAAGAATTAATTCCTACTGCTGAACTTAGTACACAAAGTATTCCAGACACTGCAGAAGTAAGTGCACAGACTATCGCGCCTTTGGAAAAGCCTTCAAGTCCAATGATTTCTGTATCTCAACAAACCGTAGTGGACTCGCCTCGAGAATCAGATACAAAAGAGATTGTTCCTAAACCAGCTGAAGAAGTAATTTCTAAGACTGAAGTTTCGGTACAACCTGAAGTACAGGAATCGATCCCTGAAACACCTGAGATTCCTGTTCTTACCCAAATAGAAGTATCAGAATCTAAACAAGATCCTGAAACAACGTGGGAGCCAATTGCAGAACCAATTATTGAGCCAGCAGTGGAAGTAAAGGAAACTACGAAAGTTTCCGAAACTTCAGAACCCATAACACCACGCATATCTGAAAAAGATTCCATGTCAGATAGCTCTTTCGAAATTCATGTCCAAGCAACAATCGAAATACCTGATAGCTTCACTCAAGATTCGATTCTAACCGGTAGCGAAGCAACAGTTGATACATCTGAGGCTACAACAATTACAGAAGAACTAAACGAGCCAATTGAACCCCAAGAAGAAGATGCAGCCAGGGCCGGAAGACGTCAAAAAAGGAAACGGAAGCACAAAACTATTGAGCTTCGAGACATTTCTCCAACCAGCAAAGAGAAACACGATCTTGGTTCAATATTCGGCCAACCAATCCAGTCTCAGGAATCGTCCATGAAACTTTCCTACTCAGACGTCGCCAAAAAAAATGCACAACAGCAAAGGTCCACATCACCGGTCGAAATTTCGTATCCACAAACATCTGGACATTCAGATGACGAATCTCTAAGTAATATTGTAATTGGAAAAGTAATCACAGATCTAAGACCAAGTAAGTTAAGACCCAAAACAAAACCTGCAGATACTCCAGTGCCAAGTACTGGCGAACAACAACCTATTACTGAAGCTATTACAATTGTGACATGTTCCGAACCAATGGATACTACGGAAGAGACATTGTCGCCAATGGAATCTGTATTAGCAAAAGGAGAAAATTCTGCAAAGGTTGAAGTGAAAACATATGCAGAAGTAATATATGAATCCAAAGCACCTAAAATACCGGGAAGTTCTACGACTGCGATGATGGAGTACGAGAAAAAAGAACTGGCTACACCCTGGGAAGATAGACTTTTGTTGTCGCAAAGTCCAAGCGCACGTAAAACACCAAGTCCAACTTTGCGTAAAACTCCAAGTCCTACGACTTTACTTCTTGCTGAAGCTCTTGAATACGGAATTCCACAGAACCAAGTTGTTCAAAGAACTCAAGCGACTAAGATCATTTCTGATAGACTTCGAAATACTCAAAAGGCAAAACAAACTAGTCATTTATCTAACATATTACACATCGCCACTTTGGATCAGGTAGTAACTGATGAATCAGTTGAAGAACGTTGTTCAAATGTTCACAAAGAACTAGCACACCTCAGACACGCTGTTGAAGAGAACAATGTTGTAATTGTTGAAGAGACGTTGATCACAATTGTAGAAACAATCTCAACGTGGTTGGAAACTATTGAATACAGAATATTCTTGAGTAGAGAGAGTCCTAACGGTCCTAGTCACGATGATACAAAAACATTCGTTGAACTCAAGGATGAGATCAACCACGTCGAAGACAGCGTACAAGAACTAGATAGGATTTGGAAGGAAGTCGAGATGCAATATCCCGAAGAGGAACGTCACAGGATAAAAGAATGCGTGGAGGCTTTGGAATATCAAGTAAGAGCAATTGAAGATGTCACCAGCGATGGTGAAAAATATACAACTGCTGAATTGACAAGATGGGACGAATTTCTCAATGGAGTAAATAACGTTACAAGGCTGGTCGAAGAGCAACATAAACAACTGAGCAACATAGTTGAAAGCGAAGCATCGACAGACTGGAAGCTTCAGGAGCTTGAAAAAATCGAGAGCATCAATCGTTGTCATATGTGGAAAACAGGAAAGCTCGTGTCAGCTGCACGTGGTCTTCTGCGAGATTACCCGGGCAAGTCGGTTCCAGAGGATCCCTATATTGCGCATGAGATGACCAGGATCATCGAACACAACATTTGCATCGAGAGAGACCGTCTTCTCCAGTTATTGGCTCTGGCCGAGGAATACGAACAGACCCTGCAAGAATTTGCACAGATTACACAAATTGCTGAAAACCTCCTCGACAGTCCAATATCCGTAGTCAGCTTGGAACACTTACAAGAAGAGATGCAAAAGCATAGAAAGTTCTTCGTAAACCTGAGCCATTGCCGTGCAATTCTGGAATCTCTGGAGGGTAACCTGGACCCTGAGACAAGAGCTAAACATTCAGGTCTTCACGAAGAACTCCATGGTCGTGCTACTTCCTTGCTCGATCAAGCAGCTTGTAGAGCTCAACAGATGGCACTGGCTGCCTCCAGATGGATACTTTTGGAACAGGGTGTCAAGGAAGAGAGAGGATGGCTGCAGGTTGCTCATCAACGCGTTCCAGATTTACAAACGGTCACGTCATCGGACTACAATCAATATATATCTCTTTATCAGGTAAAATATCTAAGAAATTAAATCAGCTGAATTAAAAAGTTTATGACCTCTCTTAATGATTGTTTTTCTTCGCTACAGTCATTATCCTCGGACATTGCCACCCATCATGCACGTCTCATTCAGCTGTTGAGTGTTGCCCGTGGTCTTCAGGAGTTGATAAACATTGAAGATCCGGAAGATCGTTACGGAGAAGCATTGGACGTTATTGTAAAGTTACAAGATGACGTAGAGTCCTCTCTGAGGAGACTTCTCGCATTTCGAGAAAGCTGGGGCACTCAAGAACTCCTGGTGACACGTTTGGAAAATTGGATGACGACAGCGGAACAAGAACTCGCTGCTGTACGCGATCCATCCGGTGGACATATGCGTCAATTCTGGGCAAGTATTACCATTTCTATTTATCGCTTTCTTTCCAAAGCCCAACCAATAGAAAATCCCGGAATAACACCCTCCGCCAACATGCTCCCGGAATATCCGGGTCAGATTTTAAATTAGATCTGGCTTCGAGCCACGAACCAGTAGATATTTGAAGTGCTGTATTCTCGTAACAAAATCAGCTATACCAAATATATTTTCCAGCCACTTCAAAATCCACTGCTCATAAAAAACCATACTTGAAATTACATCACATAAGCCATTCGATGAGATCCAATTTCGTTACAGGAACTGAAGGCTCAATACGAAGTACATAACAACATACGTAACGAAGCGGACAAATACTTCGAGCAAGCCCTGAGAATAATTCCCTTATCCGACGAGATGTTACAAAGACAATTCCATGGCGAGCTTCAAGATCGCTGGCACGTCGTCACCGGGAAGATCAATGAGATCCAAGCGGCGGTTACCGAAAATATATCCTCCGAAGATGTGCCAGTCAACGAGAAGTTGAAGTTGCTCGAGAGGGAGCTGAATGAACTTCGCGTGACAATAGATGAATTCCACGGGGTTTTGAAGACCGAGGAAGAGTTGGAACTGTACGTGGAAAGATTGTCGGTACTCTTCGAGCGCGTTTGCGTGATACAAGACGAGCTTGGAAGACTTGGACTGTTACCTGCAACCGAAAGTGAAAGGGTCGGGATCCTGCTCTCGTCTGCGAGACGCATAGAGAGTCAAATCGGCGAGGAACTGGACGCTGCGCAGCTTCTTCGTGAGAGACTTCAGTCACTTCAACGTGGACTAGCGCGTGTTCGTAGAGTTCATCAGAGACAAGCTTCCATCTTGGATCAGTGCGAGGGTAGCGAACATCAAGGCAGTGACATTGTGGCAGCAGCCGTTGACCGCTGTCAATCGGTTGCCGAAGAGCTGACCATTCTATGGCAAGATCTAATGGGCCTGCGTCAGTTACTTCACACGTTGCCTATGAGCATGAGAGTTTCCGTTTCTCCGGTTGGCATCGAGCGGGATATCTCAAACCTTCAGGATGCTCACACAGAACTGGAGTCTCGTTGCGCACGGCTATTGTCTGTGCTCCGAAATAGATTGGCTCTCTGGAGGAGATTCGAGAGGCAACTTGAGATGGTTCAGCAGTCTGTGCAAGAAGCGGACTACATGATGGAACTGCTTACTGTTCAGGGTTCGGTGGACTACGAGAGATTGCTCAAAGCGACAGAACGACTGGAGGTGAGTGGTTACTATCAATTTAATATAAAAAATTATCTACGGGGATCAAACGCACAAAAATCTTGTAAATCATAAGCAAAGCCATTCAAGAGCCATTCCCCAGTTTATCATAAATATCAGTACATATCGTGCAACGATAATCACAAGATTTAAGAGGTACTCTTTAGTGTAAATATTAGTATCTATTGCGGAACAGTAAACACAAGATGTACGCATCGCCTGCAATATTGTCAGTGAAACTAAATTTTTATAGCCGTTCTGAAACGAAGTTCAATGTACCATATCGAGTTCTTGCACCGTTCATTCTAACTGTAACTTTATCATCAGTATTATTGTACAATAATACGGGTAATACAATAATGACAAAATACTGTCATAATTTTTGTAAAAATTTATTTCTACTGCGTCAGAACGAAAATGTTAAACGATCACAACATTATTTATTAAAAATGTTTGTTGTTCGATTCGATAAATTTTTATAGGGTCGATTACCGCATTATAGATTTGTGCTAGACACTGTACACTTCCTTTTTGAAAAGTTCCATTCGAATGAGCTCAAAACGTGCACGTGCTACGAAAAGAAAACATGAAAAGCGATAAGAAACGAGCGGAGCTGGTTAAACGTGACTGTACTGCGCAGGCGTAGACGAACTCAAGAGAGTGAGAATGCAATCGGGCACGATATTATCATGCGTCTATCAGTTGAGCGCGAGCAGTGCGCCGAGTAATGTCGGGATTGTAATAATAAAGGAGTGTTGGACAGGCAGGTTTTCGTATAAGCGTGAGGATGCTGTATTAAAATTGTGATACTAGACATTCACTTAATAAACAAGCAGAATCGATAGTCCAACTAGTCTCAAAGTAATACAAATCGAGTCGACGGATGGAATCGTCAAGGTTTTCTCGTGCCGATGACATCATAAATGGGAATTCTTTACTGGATACGACACGGAATTAATAGCTTTGAGGTAATTATCTATCAGCTTCTTGGCAAATCAGTTACCTAGGAATTTCGAAAATCTTCATCTGCATGGTTATATGACTCGTTCACTTCCGTCACAAACAGAACTCACGTGTACTTTTCCTCCCGTGAAATTCTCCTTCGCCTCGTTATCTCCCATGGCATTTTTACACTGGATTCACCTTAGTTCATTAATTTCAATGGTATCTCTTTATTGAGATTGGGACATCGCGCGCCATAAATAAATAAGCTGTCTACGAAATATCAGAATTCCGACGCGAACTTCTCGCGGTTTTTGAAACGCTGGCTCCATCTTGCGGCGTCAGTTGCAAACCCAAACTCCTTTGAATAGTCGAGACATCAACTGCCGCCAACAAAAATTATAAAAATATAATATATAAAAGGAATTGTTTGATAGTCAGAGGTTTATAAACTATTTATAAACCATTCAGACCGGATGTAGGTACGTGCAGGTCGTACAGAAGAGTCATTGTGTTTCGTGTACCGTGTGTGACGGCATATCTGAACATGACCATAAAGGGTTACACATAAAAACAATAGTCGTGCATCTGATCATTGCTGTACAGTAGTAATTTCTTTTTTCATTCATCACACAAACTTTCCCTTTATCGATTACGTTAGTGTTGAAAGAGACGTGAAGCAGTCTACAAGGAAACGTGGCAAAAAGTTAACGGCAATATTTTTTAACAGTACGATTACGCGCTAAGTCCTAAAGTTGCCTATTTGCTTCTCTTCTGCACGCCAAATATCATAAATATTCCTGACGTGTCTTGTTATTTCTGTTTGCCACGCATATCTTCCATGCCGTTAACCCAAAGGCCAAATTTCCTTAATTTTTTTTTTTTTTCAAGATCGGCTTGATGCCTTTCATAATGTTGGGGTGTCCTCCATAAATAAGACGAGAGTCTCTTAGAAATGTTACTTACTTAAAGTACACACGTGTCTTTTGTCAGGCTTACAAATACTCATAAAATAGTATTCGGTTCACTCCTACTTATTTCATGATGAAACATATCATTTATCTGGATCAAAATTTTATTACGTAAATGTGTGCATCGCTAACAATACATCTTGAGTTTGTTCAGCATAAATGCGCATTTTTTCCTCAGACTCGAACGTTTGTGTGGGCTTAGTGCGTCAGTTGGTAATCTAGTTAGCATTAATTATTGACGATGACATAATAAGTTAATCTTCTACGCTATATACCGCATAGTATGTATGTATGTACTGCTTGTAAGCGATACCACGTGCCAGAGACTCCGTGCGAGTTATAACAAATTTAAAAATTCCCGCCTCAAACTTGAACAATTCTGTCTGCTACACGTGTTCTTGTATACGCAATGCTTTGTTTCTTATATTGTAGTTACATCGCGTGTCGGAAGTGTCCTGCAATTACGAATTAAGTATCACTTTAGCTGTGTCGACAACTGCAATCTCGTGCGTCGCCACTTCCACACAATCTTCCACTTCCCGTTACAAGTTTTATCGCAATTCCGGTCTTGTTAAGTTTTTTTTTTAAACTCTCCACAATCCCATGCATTGGGTAAATCGGTACAGTCTTTTACGAAAGTAATTATATTATTCTAATATAAAAAGTAAAGGAATTTTTCGGTTACAATTCAATTTTTATTCAATTCATTTCATACACTCGCTAACAAGATCCGTACGATCCGTACTTTATTATACTTGATAATATATGTAATCTCTATTTTTATATGTACCGATAAATCTCATTAATTAACTCAATCGCTTACGCAGCTTAATCTATTCTTAAAATTTTTTTTACCGCGCGTTAACCACGAGACGAAAAGTCTCGTGATGCTGAAACCGATCTTAGCTTGCAGTATTGATTCGTTCGGTCGTAGGAAGGCTTTTTGGGAGCGGCTTGAAAATGAAGACAGGTTAATGAACCCGACATAAAATTAGTTCAACACGCTCTGACCGAATTCAAGCTCCACGACGGAAACGTGCGTATCTCATGCCGGTGTAATATTTATAGACAATTTCGGCGTCCTGCTCAAGATTTTTTCTCGAAAGTTCATCAACAGAGATCAATATTATTAAAAAAGAATATTTCAAACTACTCTGAAATTACAATTGTTTACTACTTCGAGAAACACGCTAGTTACACGAATGACTTTAAAACGCGGCATTTGTGCGCTTGTAAATATAAAAATAGAATTTTTAAGTGCTGTGCAGATAAAAATAATATTGAATAGTAAAGACATAATACGATGACTAAAATTTACAAACATTTAATCACCGTGAGATAAAGTAAGGATAATCCACAGGAGCGATTAGTACCTTGAGTAGTTAATAAGCGTTTAGATTTGTGCTAATTGAATATTCCTTTCGGGTGTTAAACGATAATGAAATTCCGAAACGTATTTCTTTTCAGGGTCTCAGTGGCGATTTGGGCGCTCGCGAAGTTCTAATCGACGAGCTTCGTGCGGCTGCTGAACCTTTGCGGGAGAGTTGCGCCGCCGAGGTCGGGGAACGCGTGGACGCAGCTGTAAATGAAGCTGTCCAGGCTTGGGAGGATACGAGAGCCGAATTGGACGCCCTTTGCAATAAGTATCAGCACGCTGTGAGACTCTGGCAACAATATAGGGACGCGACTGCAGCGGTGAACGCCTGGGTCGACACACAAATGGGCAGCGTGACTAATCTGCCCCCTGAAGAAGCCCAGAAACAGGTCAAGGTAAGTTCGAATTTTTTTTTTTATTAATACAAAACTAGGTCAAAATTTATTATGAAACATCCTTTAAAAATACGCGTTGCACAGGAAAGTTTTTATAACGAGGTTACATTTTGAAAATAACTGCCAACGGTTTTTTTTTTAAACTGACGTTTCAAAAGGTTTGGGATAAGACGTTAGTCTAAAATAAAAAATTGTTTGTTTTTCTTTTCGTTACCACCGCCATTACGGGTGGAAAGTTTACACGAGAGGCGAAAGGGAGTGTCGAAAAATTCTTGGAAAATTCGAAACAGCCATATTTCCTTTTTGAAATTGCTCTGGGAGGCAGTGACCCGTGGCAGTGGTCCGCTTTTGTATTGAAGTGTTGCTCTAAAGGGCAAACCTAAATATTTTACTACAAAGGTATAACTGTATCAGATTCACTTTTCGAAAATAGTTACTGGCTTGGATGACGTCAAGCAGTAATTGGTTTCCGGTATTACTGATTCACGGAGCAGTTCAGTGCTTAAGTGGTATATATACAATTTCTTCGTAGACATATCAGCACAGAATTGATACTTGAAAATATATGAGTCATACACCTCTAAAATGACCTCCCAGTTTCCTAGCTAGTCCATATGGTAAACAACTGTATGCCTTATGTGGTTTATGTATATGGCTGAGTTAATTAATTAAAAACTTTGAATACAAGACTGTATCATAGCCATCAGTTTTCACATGAAATTAAGGATATTTCGATCTGCCATAAGTTAAGCACATGATACTTTTGAGAATGATCTGTTGCGTAGGCAATTACATAAAAGATTAAGTAATTAGGTTCTTATCAAAGATTCGCTTGATAAACAAATTTTTGAACCACTGTTACCGTTATGATTAATAAATGCAAAAATACTATTTAACATCGTGCAATGAATTGCAACAGGTAAAATCTGTGCTCATTAGAGATAATTTTTTAATTTTTATTATCTTTTATGATATTTATTACGATACGTCAATGATGCTAACCATATTTCAAGAACATCGAGATTTACTTCTACCGAGGTGAATCTTCTTGAAATCAAAACACGTTAGATTCGTTTTTCGATGGCCTAACGAGTTTCCTTGTCGGTCGCCTAATTAACTGATTGCGCGTTAATTTCTCCCGAAACAATGAAATCGTACAATAGACTGTGCAAAGCGCTCTGAAATAATTATTCATAGCACTTAAGGTCGTTGATTGGCGGAAACGAGGTGCCCTTTATGATAATGAAAAAATTCGAAGGTACTAAGAAAAAAAAAATAAGTGAAATATTTTCAAAGATATTCAAATTATTTATTTTTAACTCGTTAATTTTTGGAAATTTTTTTTATTGCCTTCACGACTCTAAATTTTCAATAGACCCACTCAACTATCTTCTAAACACATGACGCGCGTGACCTAATAATATAACAGGCTCCCTGCGTGACACAATATCACAGCGAACGTCAAGACGTAAACATCTGCCCGTATGCTGACATCTGACCGTTCAATTTGCGAACAGTTAAATTCGATAAGAGCGCTATCTATCGTGTAGTAGAAAAATAAGGCATCCACAGAAAAAATAAAATGCATTGGAGAATTACTAAATTTAAGTGTTCACTACGTAATATATTGATATAGATTATCTGTAAAATATTCGTCACTCCAGAGAAGCCTCTGTGGACAAAGGGTCGAGATAATCCCTTAACGGTATCCGTATATACAGTGGGTGCAGAACAACCCATAGTCGAAGTTCCCCAAAAACTCATGGGATCCCATTCGCCGGGGGGGGGGGGGGGATGAATGCTGTATTGAATGAACGGATTGGGGTAGGACTTTACCCTCGCATGAAAATAAGGGCTGCTAGCCTTGCGTTGGAAAATATAACGCAAGGGACTAGAGAGGACTAGAGACTCGCATCGATCCTCACAGACGCCAGTCTGGTCCAGGGCGTCGCGACGCCTGCTTCTTCCACGCCTTCGTGCGTAACCGTACAAATCGCAGACGTTGATGGGAACAAATATTTTCACGTGATACTTGCAAAAATCTTTTTTTTATGCATTCGTGTTTGCACTGTGTTCTTTATTGAGATACTTTTTTTTTGTGGGATACTTTGGAAAAAAAAATTCACAAACTTCACTTTCTCAAGGCCGCACGTGTGTTTCTCTGTAAGAGTGCGACAAGATATTCACACGTTGGCGACAAGCTGTGCGCCGCAGATGGTTGAGAAAATTTCGTCGGAGCCATGTGCTCACTGTCAGTCCGATGTCAAAGTAACTTTGAAACACGAAATGATAAGTTATTAAAAAGTGAAATCTAATTATCCCGATAAAAGATATATATAGGAAATGTGTACTCCGCAGGAATTAAAGGTACGCTGTTTCGTGGCGTGAGTTTAATTTTTTTTTTTTTTTATATATCAACATGGAAAATTGAGCAAGGATATTATTTCTTTTTAAATAGGAAACAACCTTGAGTCTTGCGATTGGTTCGTATCGTTCGATGAGGATAAAACTATTTATGATTAGATTAATGCACGCGGTCAAATATTATCGAAGAGTCCGTTTTTAGTAATCGTACCAGTGCGTTTTGAGATTTCGTTCGTTCTAGGAAATTACAAAAAATGTATTTTTCCCGTGTTAAATACGATATGCGCTGATCGGTGAGAATTAGATTATTTTTGTCTTCTCGTAAGGATACCAATACGTGCTGGTTAATAATAGCATTCCGAAAATAACGTCAAGACTAGATTGTGCCCGTGGTTTTCTTGAACAACATTGTTGGAGAAAAAAAAAAGAAGTCACAGTTGTCGCGCGATTTTGAGTTTTATTGTCGGCGAATTTTTTTAACCGTCGTTCATACTTATTTTTACAAGTGGCTCGTGGAAATTGTGATATTTATTCTGCGATTTTGTAGTTTCACGATTCACTTGACTAATTTTTTTTTCACATTTCTCTTTTTCATCCAACTATCCGAGCATTATATTTATTACTTTGTACTGAGTAATGCACTGCAGACTTTGAAGGTTATCTGTGTATTTCCGTGCGTTTACACGTGTAAATCGTGCACAACGCGATAGGCAATGACGAAAGTTCTTGAAACTCAACGATTTTATACGTAACATTTCTGCCAAACAGTGTAACGGTCCGAGCATGCAAAATTTATATTTGGAAAAAAAAATTAAATTATTAACGACCCATTGCTTCGTATTATCAGTGATGCATGCTGTCACTGTTTTCCAATATAAAATTATCTAAGAATTAATTGTCTATGAGCGTTTTAATAGAAATTCATATTTCTCGAGAAAAAAAAATAAAAGACCGTTAAGGTCAATACGATGCAAACGGAGAGCATAACATTCTTTATGGGTGATACTGTGCTCTGAATAGACAAGGGAACTTTGTGGGGATCTATAAATACCATCAGGATATTATAAACACATGCAATGTACCGAGTAACTTCAGCCATAAGGTCGGCACCGTAGTCACCATTAACCGTTACCCAGTCTGATATTAAAAAACTGTTGGATTTTTGAAATGTGAAAAAAAATATATTTTACTCAGCCAATCTGATTCATCCCATTACTTACATTGCTCAAACTGTTGTAGATTTGTGAAGAGACGCTGGCGGAACACAAGGAAAGATTAGCAGAGCTACAAGGCCTGGTAGCGCAAATTGCTTCGGACGTCGGACTGGAAGCTGGTGGACCTTTACACTGCGAGGTCGAGGCTCTTGGAAAACGTCTTGAGGATGTTCGCGAGACGTTATCGACCCTGGCAGACACTGCCGATGCAAGAGCGCTCAATCAAGAACTGGCTCGTAGTAATCTCTGCCAGACGAAGAACTTCCTCGACTCCGTTCAGCAGGTTTGTCTAATTTCAATTTTCTTTAAGGTTAATCAACAAAAATTTAATAACACTGCAGAACGAGAATAACGATCGATCAGCTAACCTATCTGTTAACCTTTGAAATAGGAGCAAGGGATTCGTGAAGGGTTTTGCCGTATTTAGGTTTTACGAAATCTCAAGGAAACCAGGAGAATCTATTAGTCATAGCACCTTGCAGAATTGTGCTGGTGGCGAACGATGCTTCTTGGCGCGCTCATGGTGCTTGGCACAACTCAATCATCCTCGCACGCGCTTATATTTTAATTGTAGTTTCGAAACAATTTGTTATGTCAAGGTCGAAGGGCTCGCCGAGTAGCAATTACATCAGTCACGAAATCCGCAACAGCTGAATGGTTCGCCAGGCTCGCGTACTTGGGTAAACTTTCGAAGTCGAGGGGCTGGACGGAAGGATGCCGAGAAGGAGAACGGGGATGCAATAGATTCGGAAGTGAGAACAAGGGAAAGGAAACTAGGGAATTTCAAATAGAATTTACGAGTATTGCTGGAGGCGTTACGTATGGCATTGCTGAGTGTACTGATTGTAGATAGCACCACGATTAGGCTCATAATTGATTGCAGCTTATCGAGGCATTTCAGATCGCCATTTAAAATTCGCTTAATGCACACTCCTCGAGAAAGGAATTAACCATTCTTGAGATTCCAATCTAAATATTACCCTATACTCGATGTATTCTATAAGCACTTTAACTGTTAGGTACAATCTCATTTTATCACAGGATACAAATATAATATGTTGTATAAATTATTATTATCGGGCTTCGTAGCAATTTAGTTTACACTTTTTGACTATTGTTTTCTATTGTATCTTACAGAGTATCGCCGCGGTAGGACAGGGCGAGTCTAAGGAGCAACTAAAACTCTTGCGAAATCATCTACTCGCGTTAACCAGGACGGAACCGCAACTTCAATCCATCAAGGATCGTCCTTTGGAGACATCTCAGGATCCGTCCGTGGTGGAGGTACTTCAGTTATGGCAAAAAGTCTTCAGGGAAACTTTCCAACAGTATCACAGATTATCAGCACGCTTAGTCAGGTCGCAGGATGTTGCCGCTGCACTTCGTTTATGGCAGGAGTATCTTGCTCATGTCCAGGAGTTCCTTTCCAATGGGGTACCGGGCGATTATAGTGGTCTTGCCGAGCACAGTCATCTTTGTGAAGTTCACAAAAATCTCTTGACTGATCAACAGAATCTCATTCTAACAGTCAGAGCTGAGGAAGGTCGAGACCTTTCTGTAACCGAGCAATTTAATGCGTTAACGAATCTTCACAATGAGACTCTGGCGAAGATCATGGAAAGACATGCAGCGGTTAGGGACAGATTGTCATCTTGGGATAAGTACAGACTAGATCAGAGCAAACTCCTAGTCTGGCTGAAGGACACTGAACGAGAGAGAAGCAGATTGCAACTCAGATTCATACATTTGCGAAGATTAGATAAGGTCCTTCAGAGGATTCAGGCTCTTCTTGATAAACTACCCAGTGGCGAAGCTCAGGCGGAGTCCTTGTTGACTCTACAGGAATCTCTTCTGATTGGATGTGACGAGGCACTTGCAGTCTCCATACGTATGGAACATGCAGCCAATATCCAACGCATTGCTAATCTGCGTGCAAGTCTAGAAACATGGAAGGACTTTATTCTAAGGATACGCGGACTTAACGAACGACACGTGGAACAAACTGCCAAAATAGCGGATACCTTCCAGGATGTCAGTCAGACACTTAGCACTGCCTTCCATGCGACACCTGGAAGCCTCGCACAGACACGACAGCAGTTGGACTCCCTTCAACAGTTAAGGGCTAGATTGATTGATGCTTCTACGCAACTCGAAGCTACTGGTGTTACCACAGAACAACTAAGAGAATGTCTCAGCCCATCAGATATGAAGGCATTGAATCAACACAGTGCTCTTCTTTGGCAACGACATGGTGATCTGGAACATCAATTAGCTCTTCTCGCTTATAGATTGGGTGAACGCTGTGGACTTCATGGCCGTTGGGAGAATAGACGTAATCGATTAATAGTTTGGATGGACGATGCTGAGGCTAGAATTAATAATTGCGACACGATGGCTCTGGATGAACCCGAGGAAGCTCTCAAACGATTGGAAAGTGAGTTGCAGGCTGAAATGGCTTTGAAACAAAGAGAATTAGAATGGCTGCAGAATACTGGTCAGAATTTGATAGACGTGGCGGATCAATCTGAAAAGGAGAAGCTACAACAATCTTTGGATGAAGTAAACGAAAGATGGAGCCGGTTACTAAATATGGGCAAGGCTAGAGCTAATAAAGTAGTTGATCTCATGCAGACTATGAACACCCTTGAGATTAGGATAGCTGAGATAAGAGCGTGGCTAACCGGAGTAGAAGCACAATTGGCGGAACCGTTCATCATAGAAAAAGGAAATCAAAATTCTATCGATAAAAAACTTCAAGATCACGAATGTCTCCAGAAGACTATTGAGTCCGAGAGTGGTAACATTGGTGAGGTGTTGAACCTTTGTGAGATACTTTTGAGTGATTGTGACGCTTGGAAAACGTCATTCAATACGGATGGCATTAAATCTGGAATGGAGGGATTGGAGCGTCGATGGAAGACAACCTGTGTAAGATCAGCAGAACGCAAACGAAAAATCATGGTGGCGTGGAAGTTGCTGCAGGAACTTGAGAAAATAAAAACCGAGCAGGAACCCTGGTTGGTGGAAACAGAAGAGAGATTACAATCCTTAGAGAGTAGTCTTGATGAGTCGTCAAAAGATGAATCTCAGAAGACTTTGGAGAAGATAAAAAAACTATTAGATGACATAGAGGCGCATGATTTCGCCTTACAGATATTCGAGCAAAGTTATAGTCGCTTGGCAAAAGGAGGCTTGGAACCTGAGAACTTAAAATCACTCACAGCTGATATACGAAAAGTAATTGACAGATGGAATGCCCTTAAATTCAGAGCCAATAATATACTCTCTGCTCTTCAAAGAGATCAGAAGACATACAGAGAGTTTATCTCAGCTCATGGTGCAGCTGTGGTCGGCTTAACTCAGGTTGACGTATCTCTAACTAAACTTCAACATCTCGCGACACCTGAGCAGAAAGCTTCACCGCGAAAAAGGCTGCAACAGTTGGCAGAAATTGAAAAGGAATTAGTAACTCAGGGCACCATTCTTCAAACAGCGGATGAGTTGGCTCTTCGTGTAATGCAAGAGAGTCATCCAGATGATGTAGGTGCAATTCAGGAACTAGTGGATGAGTATCAACAACTGTGGGAAGATATAAAGACTCGGGTTACGAATCTACGTGCCCAGATGGAAGCACAGGAGAGAACCGAAGTTGATGAAGCTGTTCAGGTTGAAACACTGAAATTCGAACAGGACACCGCTGTCCAGGTGGACACTCTTCCCAGAATAATTAGGATGACATCACGAGATGCGTATTTAATGGAATTGGAAGCTGCACTTCGAGAATGTCGAAGTGCTCTTGATACTCTGGAAAATGCTATTACTCCAGATCCTACACCTGGTCCAGGACTTAATACAGCAGCCAAGACAATTGTAAGTATTTAATTAATGAACAAAGACAATTTTATGGGAATTACTGTTCTCTAAACATATAAATTATAATTTCCAGGCCAAGTTAATTGGAAGTTGTCAATCCACGGTGGAGCTGGTCAAACATTTACATGGTCTTCTTATTGGAGACGGAAAGCTTAACGAGGAGGCTGCTAAAGGTGCTGAAGTAACTACTCTTTCTGCACGATACGAGGCTTTGTTAGTACGAGCTCGTGCTCGGGAACAACAAATCCGAGAACTCAGGTAAATCTTCTTAAGAAGCATAATATAGTATATTATAGAAATAACATATTTATAATCTGTTTATGGTCACTATACGATTAATATTCTGATTAACGTTAACAATGCTTCATAACACTATAGGTTCTTGCTTTTATTAACTCTTCTCCGATCTTCATCTGCAGGTTGCCTCTTGCAGACGCTTATTCTTTCCCATGCGAACAGTAAGTTTCTCTCTATCTCCTTCTTCGTCATACATACTAACATATAATGACGTTCTTTGCAAAGGAAATTAGTTTTCTGAAAATTAATCTAATCCTCTTAATTTAGACATCATTGACTACACTAAATACTAAGATTTTTAATCTTTACTTAAATAGCGATGGTGGAAGACTGACATGCCCTTTGTGTTCCCGTCGAAATTGGGCTCAACTGGACAATGATCTCTGGCGATTAGAAAAATGGCTGGAACTTGCTGAAGGTACTCAGAGCGAGCAGCATGTTCCACCGAATGATATTGAACAACTGGAGGATGTAATACAAGATCATCGGGAATTCCTTCTGGACCTAGACAGTCACAAGAGTATTGTTGTCAGTCTTAATATAGTCGGTACTCATTTGGCTGATCATACTGAAGACACGGACCGTGCTGATGAACTACGTGACAGATTAGCCAAAGCAAATTCAAGATGGGATAAAGTTTGTCAAGCAGCAGCCAAATGGCAGACTTCACTTCAGCTTGCTCTAATGGGAAATCAACAATTTCATCGTATCATAGAGGAATTGTTAGCCTGGCTGTCACGAACTGAAATTTCAATCAGAGCTAGTGAACCTATTGACTTGACAGAAGACACTAACATTATTCAAACAAAATACAATAAATTCAGGTAAACAAATTTTTAATATCTAATGATCATGTATTGGGTTATACGTATAGTCATTGGGGTTCTTCCCACATTTTCAGAGAGCTACGCAGTGACCTTGAGCGATGCGAACCTCGTGTCCTGTCCCTTCAGGAATCTGCCAATCACTTGTTAGAGGAACATGGGGAGACACGAGAGCGACTTCAAGAACTGAGATTGAGATTGCAATCGTTACGTAGACTTACTGGTATTTATGCACTGAAGTTGGGTGCTGTGCTTGGATTGGATCCACGAGATGTTGGTCTTGCAGCTACGACTTCGTCTCTTGCTTCTCTGTCTCGTGATGTAAGCATTATTATTATCTACAAATCAATCGATTGCTTATAATTAGGTCCAATTATCTGAATCAGCTTTGCGTGTGATTAAAGACAATACAATGACAAAGTTGTTAGAACACATGAAGCCATTGCTTTCGATTGAAAAAATTTTGTTACAAAGTAGTGTGACGACAGGAAGAATAATTACTTTCAGGTCACAGGGGAGATAAATGAACAGTCCTTTGGTATTTGCATTTGTGATATTACTTATAGGTTATTGCACAATTAGTAGAACCACATGGTTTCGGTATCTCGAAATCCTAGTCGAATGAATTTCTAGTGACAGGAGACAATATAATTAATGATTTCTCTACCTCTCATTGGAATTTCATTTTAAATGTAATTGCTGTAGATACCTCTCACTTGCACAGTACCTTATTGTTTGTGTTTTCTCTTTTGTTAAATTGTAGCTGCTCGACGATGCTGCCTCTGGAAGTGCTCAACCCCACGACACAGATGCCACAGAGTATGTTTTCACTTACCCTGTATAATCCAAATGATTAATATGCAACTTATTATAAATAATAGACCAAATTTCTTAATCCATTTTTATAAAAAATACACTCAGCTGAAAGATTTACTCAACTATAATAAGAAATATTTAATCATATGACATTGTGTACAAATGTTTCAGTGGTGACGAAAGAGATCGGACGGTGTTGGTGCGAGGATATCGATTCTTGGGAAGAGTCTTACGTGCTTCTCTACCTATCCAAGCACTGATGCTGTTGCTGCTCGGTGTTGCTTCGTTAGTTCCCTCGGCAGAAGAAGATTACAGTTGCATGCTCTCTAACAATCTTGCAAGGAGTTTCACTCCAGTAGTCGACTATCCTAATGGGCCCCCGCCATTGTAACAGTAATGGTGAACAAATGACTTCCTTTGCAATGCCAGTTCGTATAATTTTAATGAAAGAAACAACAGAAACGGAACAATAGCGAAACAATCCTTTTAAAAAGACTTTTGTATCTTGATGAACAGAGTTTATGTTCGCCAAGGAAAGTAAGATATATTGATGTGTTGTTTCGACAATTCCTTCGTAATATTATAATAGTCTTCGCAATTCCAAGTCACTTTATAAATGTATGCCGATCAACTTGACTAATTACTATCAGGGATTGTCTAGCCGATCGTACCGTTTCTTTTTTCAGAAACAAGTGTTACAACAATTGTCTAAATAGAGTACGTAGTAATTTTACACGAAGAATTTGTACATAAGTAATGTAATGGACCAATACGGTTGGGAAAAGAAAGCGTAACGATTAGCGATGGCATTCTTAATTTATTAAACTTTTTTTTTATTTTGTACATTGTAATCACCGTGCAATATCAGAATGCGTAGAGCATTCTTGAGAGCGGAATCTTAACGAGGCGAGAGATCATAAATTGATACTTCGTAACATGACGCATTATATTCCTATTTCCAATAATGAAGACAGAATGGTAATTTCAATTACCAAAATACACAGTGTGTGATTAAGAGACAAGGCTGACACACAGACTTTCATGGAACTAATTATTAAAAATGACTGAAGACAAATTATGAACGTTTGAAAAATTGCAAAATCATAATAAAAGTTTAATCCTCGGCTGCTATTTCGGTTACACTGCGCTCGGTGTAAAGTTTGTCAACTCTTGGACGAGATTATGCTTTTCCAATAACAAAAAAAAAAGACAACTACTTCCTGGTGGAAAGCATAGAAAAAGTCGTCTATCGATAGCGTAAAAAAAAATCCAACCTTGATATACCGAAATATTACTTATATGCATTATTATAAGCGTTAATCCCATTACACATGTATTCCTACTGTACGCAACATTCATACTTAGAGGGGAACAAAGGATACTCGTCTAACTTTATTTTTTTAATTCTTTAGTTTGTACAATAGCGTCCTTTTGAATTCTACTATGGGGAGTGGAACACCCACAGTTGGATTCAGAATTTCGCTGATAGATTCAATGGTGCTATTCCAATTGCAGTTGACTCTAATGAGAGAGTTTGCAAATAATTACGTCGCGATCACCTATCGTTGCAAAGTCAAATATTGTAGATATTTTAATTTCTACTTACGACTACGTGAAACTACGTACGAACCGCCTGATGGTTTCTTAAACGATGTTGCTGTCCGCCGAGAATACGATGAGAATGAAATATTATTTTGAAACACGAAATACGAAGAAGCGAAAGGAAATTATAGGAATGAAAAAAAAAAAAAAAAAAAACTTAAACGCACAGATTAACAAAAGTTAATTCGTTGCGTACGAATACTTACCGGGCATATACCCACAACTAGTTACGCTTTCTAATTTACAAATTTTTTGCTTATTGCACATTGAGCTTTGTTATGTATTTTTATAAAGAAAGAGCTTATAAGGTGGTGTATGTCTATCGATATTATAATATATTGCAATGAACACTATTAAATACAATGCAGTTATTAAAAGTCTCATTTTCATACTCCCAAATCCGCATTCTCTTCTTACCTTTAACATACTTTAGTGGACATTATAAAAAAATGTATTGTTTACAAGAATGTTTCTTATATTTTCAAATAAACAATGATCTATAAATGATACATTTGATGTTGGATTGCTGAGAATTATATACAGGCCTTCAATTCCCATTTATATTTTACTTTATCAGAAATACCGTAGTTCTGGATTAGTACCAAATAATCGGCATCGCGGAAAAACTATGAAAATGTTATTAATCGAACTTTGAGATATTTGTGATTATTTCACTGCACTTTGTTGTTTTGGGAACTTAAAGCAAGAATAATCATTAGTTTTTTTTTAATAATAACTTCCTTATATATACCGAATCACCCTTGCACTTGAAGATTTTATATAAATGATGATTCATAATGATATAATTCGCGCACATCCATTTATCTAGACATGTTTATAAATGTTACGACTCCGTGAAAGCCGTTAATTGCTCGGAATATTCAAGATATAATCTTTGCCATCGAAGATGTCCACCAACAACCCCAAGTACGTCTCCCAATAGTTTATGTTTCCGCATACCCTGATAACAATTGAAGAAATAGTAAACAAAAAAATATCATTCCAGAAATGAAAATATTTTTTTAAACTTACCAAGATCATAGGTTCCCAGGTACTTTTTGATACAGATCCATGGCTCGGTCCCATAAGATCATCCAGGATCAGTCTTAACCGTTCCTCCAGGCCATCTATGAGTGAAACACGCAGTTCCTCAATAAGATACAATTTTCTTCCAGGGCATAAAACGTAACAAGTTCATCAAATAAGCATACCTTGCGTTAGCAAAAATGATACCAGGGCCATCAGCCAGTGGACGTATTCTTGAGAGCTTCCAAGAGCTTTCGAAGCAAGTAACTGTTGTTCCAAATAGGAAACTATACTTGAAGAATTATTCGGCAGTCTCGGATTGGGCAGGCTACTTCCCGCAGTCCTGTGTAAGGCTTCCTGCAACGAGGATAGAGGTCCACGAGGTGCACTGCTTCCGGAAGTCGTGGAAGCTGCTTGAGAGGACCATCGCCAAACAGGATCCTGATTGTCACCAATGAGTACCCAAGTACCTGAAAGCATTACGATTAACAACCGTTATAATTAAACTCGTTGATAAAAATTCAAAGCTATGTGACCACTCATAGACTTTCTTACCCATTTCCTTGTGATATATGTATGCCCGTGCATTCGTGAAAGCTAAGTGCGGCATTCCGTTATAAAGTGTACAGGATACTAGGGACGTTCCTGGCGCTGCAAGATGACTCGCAGAGGTGGAAACAATTAAACGACACGAGGTTCCTATTTCCCAAACTCGTACAGCACCACAACTTGAAATGACCATTACCTGGTGAGACAAGGACAAAGGATAGAAGAGGATGCATGCACTGTTAAACAAGTATACTACCGAGATATGACTAGGTATTCTTAACAATACTGTTATATATAATTATAAATAAAAATACTGAACCCTTACCACATTTCCGACAGCGTGAAGCTTTGCCAAAGGTGCTGGGGGTGCTAGTGGAGGAGCTGGTCGTGACCCCTTGGCAGGATGAAATGTATGAATACTTCCATCTTCTAAACCCAAAACAATGACAGCTGGCGAAGCGGCCAGGGCCACAGCACTGTATCCCAAGTACAGATTCCAGGTCGGTTCGGAATCGGTTCCACGAAACACTTGAAGATGGGCAAATCCTCGAGAGTTCGTAACAGTTACGGCGTAGTGACCAGCTTGTTGAGACAAGGAACTCGATGGTTTCAATGAAGGAAGTACCAGATGATTTCTTTCGGACACGAACTTTGGTTTTTTATTCTGTGACGAGTGATGTAGCTTTGGTGTCGTTTGTTCTCGTCGCTTTAATGTAAGCGCCGGTGTTGGGGTTCCTTGAAGGGATGAATTTACTGCGGAACTGACGTTTGGAGTAACGACATCATCCCGTTTTTCTACGACAATCGTACTTTTGCTTTGTGACGTACTCGTAAATGTTGGCGGCCCTACACCCCCTCCTGTAGACGTATCCCTGGAAATAAATGATGTATTTTTTATAGAAATCTTTAGGTAAATACTGTCGCTGGAGAATTAGTAGCTAGTTACATTGTATCAGGTGGCGGTGGTATGAACATAGGAGTAATGCGTCTTCTGCCATCTGAAGTCCTGGTCTCGATTTGCTTGTTAATAGGACCCTTGACTGGTGTATTAGTTGTGGAGGATGGTGGCGGTATTGAATTTGGAACAGACTGGGCAACGGGTGGTAGTGTTGGAGGTGCTGGAAGTTTTAAATTGAGTAGTTCAGGTGCTTCTACAACCATACAGCCACCCTGGACCAATGGTTTTCCGTAGAGCCGTTCATGAAGAATACTCTGGAATTGTAACAATATAACAGGTGATTTTAATCTATGAAAAATTTTAGTAGGATGATTAGACACAGTCGACTTACCTGTTCTGCAGGATCCAAGGGTTGGCCAAGTTCTTGCTGCGTGAATTCAATCATAGCCACTGTACCATCTTTCGAACAAGCTGCTAGACATAATCCACAGGGTGACCAGCTGGCATCCAGGACAGAATGCGTGAATAACTCGTGAATGACCACCAAGGGTCTTTTAAGCGATGTGAGCCATACCGAGAGAGACCGATCACGCGATCCTATTGCAACACAACAATATTGTTGCGGCTTAGATGTGCCTGGTTGTTTCTTTTGCAGAATGTTGCCATTGAATCTCTGAAACGTTTGAATGAGCAAGGTTTTTCGAACGTAAATATTCATGTGAATTCGCGAAAAGTGGTTCGCGATTCACGATCGTAATACCTAGCAAGTTGCGTGGAATGCAAGTATGAAAAAGTCGGGCAATAGAAGTCCATGCAGCCATTATCCTGACCGCTGATTAAAAGGGAAACGTGCAGGTTACTAATAGCAGCGGTTAATTATTTTAGAAGAAGTTTGCGTACAACACATGTAACGGCTTTTCTGTGTCCAACGAAATCCTTATCTTGCGTCCATCCATCCCTTTCGATGATCTGAGCTGTGGGTCCTCCACCATTCATAGCATGAGCAGATACTAAATATTGTCCATCTGGGCTCCAGGAAAGTCGTAGAACATGAGTCGTACCTCCACATTCGTCAAAGGGTTCTGTTATTAATACTTCTTCTGCCCAGTCTGAAGTTCTCCATACTCTCAAGGTTTTGTCATCTGATTGCGAGGCTAGGTACTTTCCTACAGGATCCCATGTGATCCCTTTCACAAGGCCTGTATGTCCTTTGAGTACAGCCACAATTACTGGGAAGTTTGAAGCATCCCAAACAATAACACTGTTGTCGACTGAAGCTGAAGCAAGCCATGGACTGTGTGGAGCCCATGCAAGGTCCAAAATATCCCCTTCATGGGATCGTAAAGTGGAAATACAGCGCCATGTTTCAACACTGGCTTTTCCACCAAAAATGGAACTACCACCAGCACCTCCTACTAATCTCCATATCATAATCAACTTATCATCACCACCTGATGCCAAAAGGCCACTGGTGCTCCATCGAACACAGTTCACACATGCTGTAAATGTTAGTATACATTAATGATATAACAACCATTCTCAATTTCAATAGACTCGTTCTACGATATAACCTATTTACTTACCAAGGTGGTTATCCAATTGACACAACATTTTTGGTACATTTTGATCAACTTCAGCAATTTCATTGAATACTGGTTCCATGTTCCATATTACTACTCTACCGGAATCACCACCTATAAACAAAAATAAACATAAAATATACAAAGGACCAATAGATTATACTTTCAATCAAAAGGATAATACTAAACCACAAACCTTGCCCACCAGTAGCAAATCGTTTTCCATTCGGATGAATATCCACAGAAAATATTGGATAATCTGTACACGAGAACGAAATCTATAAATTTGTTAATAAAATAAAGAAATGCTTTATAAGAAGATTAATACCTACCATCATGAGTAACCCAATTTGGTTTCACTAGCTTCATTTTTATTATATTTAATATATTTCGAAGCACTTCAGTTATTCTATGACAATTGCGATAAGCCACATGACGGATAAACAATCAAATATAAATCAAAATGTCGAATAACATAAAGCAACACAAAACGACCATTTTTTGAACCCGGCGTCAATCGACCATTAATGAAACTGAGAATAGGAAATAGTAAAGATAAAAGCAGAGATGAGCAGGAAGATGAACAACGCTACGGTTGTAGGCGATACCAAAAACATGGCGCTAAATCGTAGCGGCGATTTTAGGAGTAGGATTTTGTGATCATCGTCTCCGTCGATAAAGCGTATCCCGTGGTAGCCGAGTTGAACGTGATCACGAACGTATAGCTTGGCGCACGTGATCAATGGCTGACAGGGTCTCTTACGTTCCACCGAGCAAGCTCAGTGGGAAGGGATGTGTGAATATCACGTACGTGGTATTTCGTTGCGGTGGATCTTGACTAGGGGCAGACCTTTTCCATTTAACTTACTTTACCCATTTTGAGCTTTCCTTGTCGCTCAACCCGACTTCCTTTCCTTCACAAGCCCCCCCCCCCCCCCCAGTCCTGTGCGCGACAGCCGCAGAACTCGGGGGTTTTCATCAATAAAAAAACACGATCCCTTCTGGGACCTCGGAGGGGTCGCAGCTCCCTCGTGGAGAGGTAGGACCTCACGGAAATAGGCGAGGAGGGGCTCATCTCGGTCCTTTATTTTTCCTACTTTTTCCAGTATTCCCTTTTCTCGCTCCTCATAAATAATCTGGCCCTCGTGCTCAGTCCTTACCATCTCTCTTCTTTCTACTCGTTCTTTCTAACAATCTTCCTCTTTTTCCCTTAAAAAACATCTTCCCTGTCTACTGCCACCAAACTTTTCTACTCAATTTTCGAATCTCCTGTTCCTTCTTATGTCTCCACCACTCTCCTCCTAGTATGTCCTCAAAAACTAAGTTTTTAAAATATCCTTTGGAAAAGAAAAGCCCAATGTGATAGCGCACATTACCATACAACACGTATATTATATTGCGGTGATACATTAATACAGCTTTAATGCTATTGTTATTGCTAATCTTTCACAAACTATGTACAGAGTGTATCAGCTAAGATGCACGTTTGAGATTTACGGTGAAACTGTACACAATTTCAAAAATCTGATGTAACAACCATTGAACTTTTTTTGATTGCGCATCGAGTAGGCAGATTATTATTATTCCTTTAACTTCCGTTCGCAAATAAAAAATATTATCTTTGCCATTTCAAATGATAGTGAAAAAAGTTAAATGCAAAAATTGTAGAGCAAGAAAAAATAACAGAGATAAAAAAAAGTGATATGGATTGCATACATAATAAGGGAGATATTTGTGTTCGAAATTTTGTCATTTTTTGACAGATTTTCGACACAGGCCGAAATCCTTAGCTCCGTACAGCAACTTCATGCCCAACTCACGATTCGCAATTGTTTTGATGCAAGCGTTCAGTCAGACACAAACCCGTACACGGTGGCTAAAACATACTACAATGCTATTTTTGATTACAAGTTGGAAGTCGAAGTATTCCTGCTGTAGATTTCCGTGATCTTGGATGTAGATTT